>MU006597.1:0-244078 GCA_010093795.1 Sporormia fimetaria CBS 119925 | reverse complement strand
CCAACTGGAAGAGACAGAACTGCAAAACGCCGGTTTCACTGCAAAGACAAAGGTGTAATTGACGGTTACTACCCCACTTATGTTCAATGGATGCACACTCACGAAGACAAACGATTCCATGGATATGAAGCAGAAGAAGCAGGGCGAAAAGCTAAATCTTGTCACCAACGCCGAGGGCTATCGCATTCAGCGCGCACGCGGAGCATATATAGCCTCAGTTTGTCAACCTGAAGCTTGTTTTGACCTTTCGGCCGCTGCTCAACATAGAGACCCGGGCCCTGAAGACATTGCTACATTGAACAAACGGCTCAAGTGGCAAATGGAAAATCAGATGCGTGGATTGAAGTTCATTCAGTTAGATCTTTCCACAGCCAAGTTGTTTATCTTCGTTGATGGCTCCTTCGCCAATAACAAGGATTACAGCAGTCAGATTGGCTATGAGATCTTCCTAGCCAATGAAGAAACTTCCTCCGAGAGCTTCATAATGTCCGGCAACCTCATTCATTGGTCCTCTACCAAATGCAGGCGCGTCACTCGAAGCGTCCTGGCTTCAGAAATCTACGCCATGATGAATGGTGTTGACATGGGGATCGCGATTGGTACCACTGTCAATATGATCGCCTCTCGCCTCTCCATCCCTGATATTCCGATTGTTGTCTGTACAGACTCTCTCTCTCTCTCTCTACGAATGCCTGGTGAAGCTCGGTACCACCAAAGAGAAACGGCTCATGATAGACATCATGAGTCTGTTACGATTACTGGCCATGAAGCGAACTTGACAAGTCACCACTGGAGCGGGGTAACGCCAGATGAGATCCTGTATCACGTAGTCACGTGATAAACCATCCCGCCAAGGGTTGACATCCTGGGATGGCAGGACATCCTGGGATGGCAAGATATTCCGGGATGGCAAGGATGAAATCCCTTAGTATATAATAGTAGACGATGAGCTCCTACAGCTCATTGTGTTCAACTTCAATCAAGTACTTCCTTCGTACACTTGGTTTTCAATCCACGATATCCTTTTCAGAAAGTCTACTCTTTACTGTCTTGATATCACCACCCGTGCAAAGAACCCTGACGCTCATCCCCGAGAACCAACCGAGATCCATACACGGTACTTCCATACCCGCTGGACCTTCACATAGGCATAGGCGCGTTACTCGGCTCGGATATACGTCTATCTCGGTTAGGGGTAGGCTACTCTACTACTACAGACATTCGAAAGTAAGAGTGCTAAAGATATCTGCTTAATAATCAACCGGTCCCACTAGTCTCAGTGGAGCTGCGAACTGGCGCACCTTGAAAAGTTCAACAGACCACCGAATTACGGAAACAGGAGAGCGTACCACGAACTGGACCCTCGAATTTGTCGGAAACCAGTGCAGACTATCGCAACTATGACAGAGCAAGAAAAAACTCTTCCCGCATGGTTTTACCGTGTCAACAAGATATACAACGAAACCCAGAGGCCTGTCCAACCTGAAGAATACGACGAGGATCTGTCTTCTCTGTCATCCTGGCCAGAGACAGAAGATGAGGATGACGAGGACTGGACCGAGGAAGAAAAGGAGCTCGCCAAAGCCCTGATGGCGGAAGTGGACGATGCCAAACAGGAGGAACTTTACGCTCGCTTGAACGAGCTGCAGATCGCACGTGAGATCGAAAATGGTGCAGATGTCGACGAAAACGGAGACGACGATGATGACGATGGAGACTGGCAAGACACGACGTCTGAACAATCTTATGATGGCCCAGATGTGTTCGAATACTACGTTTTCAAAGATGAGCGGATTGACAGGAAGAAGGAGTTGCTCATGGATCCGAAACTGAAAGCTGTCGGCCGCGCTTTTGAGACCAAGTTCATCGACGAAGTCAAGGCTGCTAAATCTGCCCCGCTTCAGCGCACGCTCGGTGGGCAAGGTTTCTACCTCTATTCCACCGATGATCTGGAACATTACGGCTTGAACCTGCACGCACCTAGTATCCTGGAGTTTGAAGCAAGCAGTGGCAGCGACACCAACGTGAAGGGATCCATTGTTCTCGAACCTAGCAGAGCGCATAGCATTGCGGAGTTTCGCGCACCGCAAATCGGCTCTGTGGCCGAAAATATCACTGCCAAGACAACCATCGAACGCGAGGACTCTACCGCCGAGAGAGCGTCTCACCAAATCTCGATCCAGTTCATCAGTGACGACTACGTGAAGGTTACTGCACCCCAGGACTTCGTGTTCGAGGATGACTTCGAGATGGAAGAGGAAGATCTGGAGCAAGGCCCGCAGCCAGGACCGGACGCGCCTCGGACTTTTGAGTACTATGGCATCCGTCGGGATTTGTTGAAGCAGCGGAACGAGGGTGAAAAAAGCGAGGAGATGGCCGAGGAGATCTGGAAGAAGGCACTAGAGGAGATCAAGGAGGTATTGGAGCAAAAGAAGAAATCTAGGCAAGAGCAGGCCTGAAGTGAAGCTAGGGTTGCATTGCGGACGGCTGGTCTCGGCACCTCGAACGACCACGGCATTATACTCCCGCTGTGGAAAAGGAATCGATTGCGATGTGGCTGCATACACGCTGCAGGTAACAATCGCTGTAAGCATATATATAATCGCTTCCCCGTTCCTAGACGCGCTGGGGTCTTTTAGACATATCCACACGCTTTCTCTCTTGGTTCTAGTGGTATACCTTCCCAATCGACATCCGCGATCTCAGCACAATTTGATCCACAGGCACACTCGTTACCGCCAAGTGATATGATAACATCGCATCGCTCCTCCATACTGATTGCGTTGTAGTAACCTCCCTTTACTTTCCCATTCCGCTCGACGCGTGACTTGCGAATGTAACATACATTCCTGTCTACTATCGGCGGCGGTCCGTAACCTAGGTCGTCGGGTTCAGGCCATGCAAACAGGAATTCACTCGCAACGTCAGGCTCAAAACAAGTTTCCAGCGTCCTACAACTGAATTGTTCTCTCCCTCCTAGGTACGCGCGCTTCGAGAAGTCCGGAGGCAGTTTCCACCAATCCGCACCGATCATCTCCATGCGGCCGCAGAATGCATCTTCGGCAGTCTGGTTGAACTGCCTCGGTGTGTCGTGAAAGCGGTCGAGGTCCAGGAACAGCATATCGACTACATCCGCATATTTGATATATACACCTCCGCTGCTAGGCCAACATGCGACTCGCGAACCGTGATCTAGGACCTGCGATCTCATTCCAGGCTCCGGGCTGAGGCGACTGGGTCGCGCGCTCCATGCACTGTAAAAAAGAGGCGTTCCGTCGGCATCGAACCATTGCTGGTCTGGCTTGAGAGTGTCTTGGTGAAGGTCAGATGACGCTTGGTGAGACAGTCGTAAGGTTCTCCATGATGAAGTAGGGATCCTGAGCTCAAGTGGCAGTCTGAATAGGCTCCGGAAGCTAGGCCAGTAGATGTTGATCGCAATGGCAAAGAAGACCGTAATGAAAAGGAAGATAATACGAAGCCCAGGATAGAACTTCATGTTCGAAGAGGGCTCATGAGGCTGTTCTGGCCGTGGTTCTTGGATGGTTGACGTTGCGGCTTTGAGCGGCCGAAACGTATGACTTTATAGATGTGTCTCGTGGTAATATGTTCGGATCATGGCAACCAGCTAGCGGATCATGCCCATAAATTTTGGTGTCTCTATCAACAAATGTTGTAGTGAACAGTCGGGGCTTGCAGAGACTTGCGCCAGACAGATATTCTGTGTTTGCAAAATCAGGTAGCAGTAGCGAGAGGGGTGACTGGAGGGCTGGAACACGATCTGGACATCCTTAGAGGGAAGTTGCAGTGATAAATGCTAGGATTACATATATTATGCAGTTGTACCTTTCGTCTCGAAAGACCGTGACCCCATGGCTGCGTATATAGAGGTATTTCTAGCTCACGACTGCATAAGATCAATCATTTTTGTAGCACGGATAATTGCGTCATTTCGAGGACTCTGTTTGCCTGTATTGTATGATACACTACCAGTGTCTTAAGGATTGGTGAGCAGATCTTGTTTGATAAAACTACAGCGATGGGAGCGACCCGTTCGTGAAAGTGACCTTTAGTGCACTCAGCTCCAATATCACGTACAATGGTAGGGTCTCGAGCAGTTAGGTAACCACTGTCATGTCAAATCGCTCCGAATTTCCGAATTTTTTGATCCTATTCCGTGGTGTCGAAAATTGAGCTGTGTTTCAATTTCTCTAACCCTTTTGGTGGCCTATCAGGCGTGAGCTGAACTCGAATACGAGATACGGCGCCACAACCCCTCAGTCCAGTTTCATAGACCAATCAGCCGCACAACAACATTCGTCAAGCCTTAGTGTTGTTGGTCGATCTGGACGTTTCGTCACATGGGAGCTTATAATCGATATTGTCTGCACCGCGACGCAAACGCGTCGTGCAAGCCTTTCTTCCTCTCTCCCGTACCAGCCGCGAGTCGAACGTAAAAGCAATGGCGACAGGACTCGTCTTCTTTGTAATCCAGTCGGTGGCCGCGACACAGCCAGCCGCGGCTCAGCAACAAGTCGAACGGTTTACACCGTACTGGGCTACTGGAAACGCAACGATAGATACGGGAGTTTCGCCGTTGCTTGGACTCCTTGCTGAGCGCCAGGTGTGCAATCAAGGGTTTGGGTATTGTTCCAGTAAGTTTGCTGCTCAGAGGCGGCGCGAAGGTCCAAGAGATAAATTGCTGATCAGCTCAGACAACGGTGGATGCTGTCCCGTCGGACCTAATTGCTGTCCCTGGGGCTGTCTCGATCCGGGAGTACTTGCTGTCAGGGTACGATTTGTCCTTCGGGATTTACATGTTGCGAGTGCGTATTCTATCGGCGAACAAGAGTATAAACTGAGTGTGGCCAAGGAATGGATGTATGACAGCAGGAAACCAGTGTTGTCGTGGCGGTGGAAGTTGTGAGGCTGGAAACAATTGTTACTGGGACGGGTTCCAGGGGCAAGGCGTCTGCTGCACGAACAACGAGTGTACGGCTTGGGTCTTAGATGGCAAGACTACTAGCGGAGAAGTATTGACACAGGTGCCGACTCTCACGGTTGCTCCGACGAGGAACGAGGTCCCGACTACGGTGACTGAAGTCGCGGCGACGGTGACTGAAGTTGTGGCAGTCGCGAGGGCGTGGACGTATACTGTGACATGGTGAGTTTCACAGGGTGATTGATTGCAAATGTCATATCTGCGACTAACGTATGCCCAGGTCTTACAGATCTTACTTCTGGACGTATGATTATTTTATCACTGGTTACCTGGAAGAGCGTTCTGGCAACGACGACGCTTACGGTGGAGGCGACGGCGACGGCGGCGGCGCATTCGGAGTATATAGATCTTACTCAGACGCTGGATTTTTCGACTCCGGCGGAGGCGACTAGCTTGCGAGCCTCGACTGGTGTCACTATATATGACGAGGAAGCACTTGCGTCTGTGAGTCGGTCGGTTCTGGGTGGCCCGAGTAGTGGGACAAGCCATACCACGGATCCGGTTGTCGCGAAGCTGGTTTCTGTGATCTTGATCGTGGTTGCGCTGGGTTCTTCGGGGTTACTGATCTGGTTGTAGGGGTGTAGGTGAGCTTCAGGAATGTTCGAGAAGTGTCAAGCGGTGGATAGTCGGCAGAGCCAGCTTGTCTATCTGGGACTGGGCCTGAAGCAATATTTTCACCTTAATCGAATACTCCACGCGTATTTTAGAGACACTTTCAGATTCCTCTTATGAGGTGGTGACTGTCGACGTTGTTTGCTGACGTCATGTGGACGTCGAGGCGGTGAGGCCACCAGCCAGATATGTATGCATGACGCGAGCTCCAGATGTCCTCTTGACGAATTCAACCTCACTACTCCCTACTTCATCTAGAAATTGTCAAATTTTATTTCTCAAATCACGAAAGTCTCCCTTCGCTTCCTATCGATATGTCGTACAGCATGATCAGAACTGTTGCCGCATCGCGGCCGTTCACCAGCCGCATGGGTATGCAATATGCCCATACACTCTGCTCCCCCACAACTAACACTCTCAGCCATCCCTTTCACACGCACCTACGCGCAAGGTCCCCACGGACAAAGCCGCGCATCCCCCGGCCAGTCCTCGAATGTGTCAGATACCAATGCTTCGAGCCCGGAGGCTAAAGGTGTTCTCAACTCGCGTGCAACAGAGGGGAGCAAACAACAAGACACCAAGTCCACCCACACACCAGTCAGCAACCCAGAAGAGTCTGGTATTGGAGGGCAAGAGGAGACGACAGAGAGCCAGGGAGCTATGAAGCGGGATCCTAATGAGCCAGCGGAAAAGAAGCGGGAGAAGGTGTTGGAGTATGGACAGAATAAGCCGTTGGATCCTGCGGATAAGTAGATGGAGGTATGTTATCGGATGTTATGACGCATACTATTTGTATTATACCGAGAGTCAAGCAAGAGCATTCAGATGAGCACCATTCTATTGCTAAAGAGGTCAAGGTTTGGAGCTGCGTGCTGGGCGGCCCATCTACACATGTCGCTTTCTCGGCCGCGCAGTAACCGGCATCCTGTCATGCTCCACAAACTCCGCCTTCTGTACCGGCTCGCCATTATGATCAATCTCAATATACGGGACCCGGCGTACTTGAAGCTCAAACCTGCCCTTCCACTGCACAAATCTCAAGCCCAACCACCACAGCACACCCAGGAGAGTCACCATCCAGCCAATCACTGGGCCAGCCCAGTACGGCAATTCCTCATCCGACCTTGACACACTCGGAGGCGCAAACGTCGCAAGCAGGATGAACGTCAGCGCAGCACAAGCGACCGCTGTTGGCAGTGGGTCGGACCATGGACGCCAGGCGACTTTTTCATACCATCTCCGGCCACGTTCGCGACGGAAGTGGGAATCGAGTTTCAGGAATAGAAGACCAAGAACTGTGAATAGGCCTAGGACTCCTACAACGGAGAAGGTCTTCAGGTAGGTCAGGATGCGGTAGGAAGTTGATGGTTTGAGCGGTATCCCGAAGACTAGAACTAGGAGTATTTCAAACGCCCAGTGAAGGAATGTTGCCGCGATCGGAACTTGCTCCAGATGGTGGTTGATATCGTTGATAGCAGGTTGTCCTCCATGAGACAACAGTCGCGACAAAAGAGCGTTGTTTCCGGAAGCCAGTTGTAGAGACCACGGGAGAATGGCTTCCTTGGCTATCTCTTGCTTGACTCTGGATGCAGTGTAGGTCTGCGCCATGATGTTTCCGAAGATGAAGATAGCGAGGAGAACGGACACGCCCTGTCTGGAGCCTGTGGCCTCACGGAGCTCTCCTCGGTCTCGTGCGATGCGCTGGAAAAGCGCAAGGGCCATGTTGTCTTCGAGACCTTCGTTGCCGTCGTATGGCGTCATGCAGAGAAATCCTACATTGGCGAGAGGGAAGAGGACCATGACTATCAGCATCGCGAGGATGACGTATTTTGCGAATATCTTTCGCGGCTGTCTCACCTCGGCCAGAACGTAGAAAGGTTGTTCAAAGCCGGTGTACGGATACATGGCGTAGAAGAGAGCAAGGACAATATCGCCGAAGCCGCCGCCAGCTCCTCGGTTTTTCCAGCTGATTTTGCGGCATCCATCACCTTTTGCTGCGCCGTAGATCATACCCAGGAAGGCCATGATGACAACCATGAGCACTTTGACGATGGCGAAGCCGTTGTTCAGGACAATGGCTAGTCGACGTGTGGCGATGTTGATGATTGCGCATAGTGTTAGGACTGTGATCGCCCAGCCCAGGACTGCCCCCTTGTTGAAGCATTCGTCATCTTCGTTGCAGGTCGGGTTGATGGCAGTCTGCATGAAGACGCCAAATTGTATGGCGTTGCCTGCGAGGTGGCCGAAGACGATGAAGATGATGCCAAAAATACAGCTCATCAAGAACTTTGGCCGCTTGTATATGTACTCCAACTGACCAGTGTTAGGATCCAGTCGTACCAGAAAAAACAACTATACTCACATAGTTCTTGTCCCCTCCACTCCTAGGAGTTGCGTATCGTTCCCATCTCTCATTGTGAAAGATGAGATGATGAGGTACTGAGAGTGCAAGTTCCAACCAGCTTAGGACGATGCAGAACACAATGAGCCCGCCTACGCACCACAACAGCAGTGCCACACCAGAACTGCCTGTCAAGAAGAGCACATTCACGGGTTGCACGAACACGCCAGTCCCGATTGTGCGGTTCATGATCAAGCAGACGATTGTGAAGCGGCCCAGCTGCTGTGTATCTGTCGGCAATACATCGAAGCGCTACCCGTCGTTAGCCAACCAAGCACCATCATCAGGGACGATGCGGCATGCGTACCTGCTTTTGTTCATTGTATGCCTGAATACGGTGCTGCAGTTGCTCTCTCGTGAAGGCATGATCATCCGATACTTGGTCGGCGCCCGGTTCATGCTGGAACTGTTCCATTGCCAAGGACGGCCAGGCTGAGAACGTTTTGGACTTGTACCAGCCTTTTAAGATGTTGAGAGAAGGAGGCTCTTATACTCTCGGCATATATGCAAGCCATTGCTCTAGCCAAGCGGCCCCTGCTCATGTGTGCATGTGGGAGGGAGTGACTAATTCCGGATCACCCGAACTGGTCGTCCGCTCTCGAATCCTGCTTGAGGCACAGCCTAAGAAGTCGTCGGACAGTTCATGTCTGCCCATTCGGGCCTTGGCTGTTCGGTGGGCCCGTAATTCATTGGCCGATATATGCCATGACACAAGAAAGTCAAGAACAGCTACTGCAGTATTGACTCCCAAAATGAGTGTCCCCTCATGAGAGGAAGTGAATTGGCGCAGAGCTGAAGAGCTGCCTGGAGAGGCTACAGCAATCGACCACTTGAAAGGTCGAGCTGCAAAGCCAGCAGGCTGAAGAATGGCATTGTTGGCCACAGAGGAGACACAAGTAAGCCACAGATATCGTAATTCGTCTTGGCGAGTAGGATGGCGGTATCGCTTGTGTACGAGTAGAGTAAAGACAAGCGAGAACACCTCAAACTGGTGGCGTTGCATGATGCAGCTGACATTTCAAAAACCGGAAGTCCGGGACCAGACAAGGCTGAGGGCGGACCTTGGATTGTAGCAGCTGCCTGTCCGCTTTTCTGAAGGTCAACACATCCTAGCTGTAGTTGTTTTGGTTTCCGGTAAAGTCAACGGTCGTCATGCGGAGCAGCTCGTCAGTCACCGATGGAGCTCCGGTTGAGCTCGACGCAAGTTCGCATGTGGAGAAGGTGCTTCTTTCGACGCCATCTGGACAGTGGGAGCTTTTGTTCTTTCCGAAAAGCAGCAACCGGCACTACTGGGAGATCGTTGAGGTGGTCGGCTCCGAAAACAGCCGCAAAGAAGTGGTCCGGTATCTGAACCTTGAGAAAGATGCAGTCCTCCCGCTGGGAACAGTCCAGTCTGCAAGTCGGGACGGTATCTGGAATGTCGTCATCTCTTACGACGTGCACATGGGCCAGATAAATTACCCACTGCTCAACCAAACCGAAGCCGACAAGTTCCAGAGACTCATCACGGGGTATGAGACACGCAAGAGATTCAAATCAGTAGCTTGCCATGTTACACTGAAGAGCGGGTGGCGGTCCATCAGAGATGGGCAAGACGGCGGAACCGGTGAGGTTCAACTGTGGAGCTGGCCGACAACATCAAAGGCCCGGAATACGCAACGGTCACCCCCACCGCAGTCTACGCATCGGCCAGGCTCTGTTTCATCCACGATTCTTGCCTTGTCCGAGTCAAGAAGAGGGACTTCTATACAATCTTCCCGGGGTGGAGAAATCGCCGTATACGCAGCGGAACCGCCCCCTGTTCTTGCCTTCTTTGCGGAGGAGCAGGGCCGCTACATGATGTTTAAAATCGATAGTGAGTTCGACTCTGGAAATTGCCCACATAGCCAGGCTGACCAACGCAGTAACTGCTCTGAAGATACAGCCATCAGAGTCAGGTCTCCATCTGCGCAGAGACGGGGGCACCTTTCCAGTAGAGCGGCTTTCCGTGACCAAGCTGGAGCAGTGGAATCTATCTGCCATGCGCCCGACCATCAAGGGCCCAAGTGAGAAGCTGGAGGGCACATTTGTCTCGTTGGAGTTCCAGAACACTGGGGAGGAGGCCAGATTCGTGGAAGCTTTGTCAGAACTCCATCCTTCGCATCAAGTACCAGCAGGTGGGCCAGCAGGTGGGCCAGCAGGAGAAGTCGGGAGCAGACGCCCAAGTTTTCAGGGCTCTGTACCAACAGCATTACCACAATCTCCATACTCAAGCCCACGAGCGCCTGCTGTTGATCGGAGAATGTCGACTTCCAGCTTCATATCTCTTCCTCATATACGGAGCTCAAAGCCTTTGACACCCTCGATTTTTGGGTTTAAGAGCGAGCCGCAGTCCAGGAGAGAGTCAGCCGCAGACGCAAGCATACCTGAACTGGATACAAGACATCGAAGCAGACGGGAGGGAGTTCCCACATATCGACCAGGAGACAGGAATACACCAAATGGACATCGCCCGCAGGGTAACCCCAACCGCAATCCAGTTGACGCCTTCTTTGGACTTGGAGGATGACAGCTTCTCTAGAGTTTCTGAGCTCTTTCAGTCCACGTTTCGGGGGCTGGAATCTCCTGGTAAACAAAGAATATCAGCTCTTCTTCCGGGTTTCCGAGGATTGCAATCATGATTGTTCGACTGAGGGGATGTTGGAGGGTAGACGTGGAGTCTCGTGGACAGCGAGGATTCTAGAAAGATATTCACCAGCCACACAGCACCGCCACGAGCGCCACGATCGGATCGGGTTCTTTAGGTTCCGGCGCGGCATCGTCCCGAGGTGGAGCCGATGTGGGCCCGAGGATCTTGACAAAGTCGATCTCAAGGCGCCATCCTTGCCTCGTCATCCTCACGCCAACTCTCCAACATACAACCTCCATCTGCGTTGCCGTGCCTTCGTTGCGTCGCGTCGCGTTGTTTGCCATTTCATTCATTACTCGCGCGGATTTAGCCTTTTGTACGACATTCCAAAGAGAGATACCCCCGCAGTTCAGCCGCCATGACGGCAAATCGCAGTCGATCTGCATCGCGAACCTTATTTGTCTCGCTAGCACTTCTCTCGCTGCTGTCCGTTACCAAAGCCCAGGAAACCTTCGAAAGGCCCAGCTATCGCACCTGCCAGGACGGAGTCTCCGCAAGATGTCCAGTTGAAGCGACTACGTATGGATACTACCCGGACCTTGGAGTCAACGCCTTCTTTCTCGGCTTCTTCGCCCTCCTCTTTCTGGCCTCGCTTGGAATCGGTATCTGGTCCCGGACATGGACCTACACGCTCGCTCTGGGCGGTGGGACCTTCCTCGAAGCCGTGGGCTATGCCGGCCGTGTTATGATGCACAGTAACCCCTGGACGAAGCAGGGGTTCGAGATGCAGATTTGCTGTCTTATCCTTGGGCCTTCGTTCGTCGCTGCCGCCATCTACCTTACTCTCAAGCATTTCGTTCTTTACTGCGGTCCCCAATACTCGCTTCTCAAAGCCCGTCTTTATCCGTGGGTCTTCGTAGGCTGCGACTTTGCCTCCATTGTTCTACAGGCCATCGGCGGAGGCGTGGCTGCGTCTGGAGGAAGCTCCGACAATATCGATACCGTCAATGTGGGCAACAATGTCATCATTACTGGTATTGCCTTCCAAGTCGCTACCATGAGCGCTTGTGGTTTGCTAGTCGCCATTTACCTGTGGCGGTATCGCAAGGGACGTGCCGAACGCGAGGCCTCTACCGAAAAGAGCGCATACGAAGTGAACAAGAGCCAGGGCGCAGTATCTAGGAGGTTCTACGTCTTCGGAGGCATGGTAGCGCTCGCTTACGTGACGATCCTTATTCGGTGTATCTATCGGTTGCCGGAGATGGCTGGAGGATGGGGGAATCCGCTCATGCGGAAGGAGGGCGAGTTTCTGCTCCTTGACGGCATGTAAGTCATTCCCTTGCGTTGATACACTCAGTCGCTGACATTGCATAGGATGGTGGCCATTGCATGTTTCGTTCTCGTCGTATTTCATCCTGCTTTCTTCTTCGAGCCCTTCAGAGCGTTCCGCCAACGCAAGGCCGTCACAAACCTGAGGCCTTAGTCGTCGTTTCCACTTGGCTCGGCCTATAGACCCACCTGCATGTTCTCATTTACCTTCGAGCAATTTTAAGCCACTTTTCCAATCAATATTATACT
Source organism: Sporormia fimetaria CBS 119925 (assembly GCA_010093795.1). Lineage (NCBI taxonomy): Eukaryota > Fungi > Ascomycota > Dothideomycetes > Pleosporales > Sporormiaceae > Sporormia > Sporormia fimetaria. Next base: position 231,880 of record MU006597.1, on the reverse strand, counting down.
TCCAACCTCTACATATCTTACTCGTCACCCTCTTTCCCCCTCGCGACTGCCTCCGCCAAGCTGATGCGACACGGAAACCCACACACAGGATGCGCAGCCCCCTTCTCAGTCATATATGCTATCTCCCCATGCACATTCGGCCTCCCTTTCGTCCTTTTCTTCACGTGCCATTCCTCATACGCAGGAGAAATATTGAATGACCTCACCAGACACGCCAGCATTACCCGCAATTCAATGAGAACCAGGGCCTGCGCCACACAGTTCCTCGGGCCCACTTCAAAGGGCCTCCATGCCCCTGGTTCAGGATACAATTCATGGCCTTCTGGCACCATGAATCTCTCCGGCAAAAATTCATCACTCCGGACCCAATACTTCCCGTTCCGATGCAGCTCAGGATGCACAACCCAAAGGACCATTGTTTCATGCGTAGGACATAGATTCCCCTCATCGTCCGTAACGTCAAGGCCCATCGCGCCTGCCCTTGAGGAACCGGCTACAGGATTAAGGCGCATGGTCTCCTTGATTACAGCAAGCGTGTAGGGGAGATTGCCGACCAAACGAGGGTCTGACGCGAGTCTCGAAGCCGTCCCGGCAACATCGCCCAGTACTTCATCATGTTCTTTCCTCAGCCTGGTCAGGACTTCGGGGTGCCGACTCAACATAAGGAAGATATAACATAGGGTACTAGCCGTAGAATCATGGCCCGTGAACACGAATAGTCGCACCTGTCGAATAGCCATTGCACGGAACTCCGGGTCCAAGTTTTCCGGCAGGGACGAATGCTTTTTGAAGGGCCCTTGGAGGTATGCCTTTAGGACAAGATCGATGACGGATAGACCTTGGATCTCTGGGTTCTTTTTGTATTCGATGTATTTGTCGTCCAGGACGGAGCCGATGTAGTGGTCCATTTGTCGACTGTTCTTCCAGTACATGTATCTCTGCATCAGGTTGAGCTTCTTGAACGGATTCACGGTGCCGTTTGCATTGTGCCACCACTGGATTTGCGACAACATGCCGTCAGCAAGGTCATTGTATCCAGTTTGCGAGCCCAGCGAGGAATTTCTGCATTTTGTCAGCATGAACGCGAAGGCTGCGAATTAACCCCTTTCACTCACAAGATCATCTTCCCAATCATATCAATCGTAAACCTCAACGTCATTGGCTCTAGAAACATCATCTCGCCCTCCGTCGCACGTTCCCGCAACAAACCACTATAAATCTCCACCTCCTCCACCATCCCCGGCACCAACGCCCATAACCTCTCCGCCTTGAACGCCGCGTTAAACGCGACTCGCCACGGTCGCCACGCCTGCTCTGGCATGTCGAACATGTTTGGACCGCCCGTAATGGGCTCGAAGAATCTGGTTAGCAGTGGTGGCCGGTTTAACGCGATCTTGGAAATCGTTTGCGTAATTTGCGTGGCGGCATTGGCCGAGGTGATGATTAGTGTTATGCCTGTCATGGGCCAGAGGTCGAGGTAGAAGGCGCCGGTGGTGGAGGAGAAATGGTCCGCAGCGATGTCGCCGACGGCGTATTGGTAATGCGCGTCTGGGGGGAGGCGGTCGAGGTAGGATTTTAGGTATAGGAGGTGGCCGAAGAGGAGGGAGTGGTTGGGGGCGACTGGCTGCGGGTGTTGTTAGAAAATTTGTTACTGGTGGGCGTAGGAATAGGGGAAAGGTTACCAGGCCGCGGTTCTTGAGGTCAACGAATTCCTTGCGGGCAGCGTAGAGTTTTAGGAGGGTGGTAGACAGGACGGTTAATAGGATGAGGAGGAAGGTTGGGGTAAGGAGGGGCAGCCATTCCGTGGAGGCACCCATTTCTAGCATCTTGAATGGTGATAGGAAAGTTTGCTGTTGTGATTTTTCTGGCTCTCGGTGCGACTGTAAAGTATCTGTAAGGGATTGCTGTGCCTCACACTTAGGCGAAGTAAGCGCTACTTATGTCGCGCGAAAAGGCAGTCCACTTCAAAATTCCTTGGAAATGATATCCGACCTAGAACATCAGCCATAGCGTGAATTCTGTTGCCCTGCCGCAGGGTGCCGCAAGGCTGTCGGCGGTTTCAGGAACAGTTGGTGGTGTTTAGCCCCCAAAGCACAGACGCGGTAGGGGATAGTGTGGGGTGACGAACGCTGATTGGTGTTGTTCTACACAGCTCTGTAGTAGTTTTGGCCCCGAATTTCAACACCGACCGTGTCATGTCTGCAACTACTGCACTCTTCCACCTCCGGTGGTACATACAGGGGGTCGAACGTTCCGTGCGCAGTAAGCAAGTTAAACTTCTTTTGTCGCTCTGAACGAGAAAAAGGGAGAAACCTAGCCCTTATTGTACAAATTACGGCTAGTTAAGGCAAAGTACCATTACTCGCCTACACCCCTGTATGTACCACCGGAGGTGGTGGAGTGCAGTACGCATTGGGCGGAAAACACTCCTGGGGAGGCATAGGATTGCTCGAGTCGGAGCGATATCAAATTCCGTGATTTGGAGCGAAGCTGGACGGTTCCCAAGGGTCGGCAACCTGCATTGCCATCTTAAATGAATAAGTTACGAACGATTCTATAAGATACAACAATGCCTTGTACCTCTCATAGGCACCCACTTCTTTCTCCCGATATCATCCATCAAAACAGCTTTCTCAACCGGCATTCCCTCCTAGGGTGTAACTCCAAGGTCCTGTTGTCGCCGGCCCACAATAGTCTCACTCACCCTTTGCTCTTTCCCATCCCCCGCATCCACCTAAAAATTCCTCCATATACTTCTTTCCTCCCCTCTCCTCACTGCCTGCTTCCTGGGAAGGAGACTCCCCGAGCACCTTGTATTCTCTCCATCTCCACAACTCGAAGTGCCTCCGATCTTTCGGTTGCAGCTGTTCATTCCTGATTCCTCCGTAACTTCGCGGTAACGCAAACCAAGCGTATATCTCTGCGAGAAAAAAGGGCGTGCCGAGGAGGAGGAGGAGGGCGATGAGGTTACGGAGGGATAGATCCATTGGACGGAACTCGATATCGAAAGCTTTTGAGTCCATTGAGCCGCGCAGTCTGGTTGATCGTACCGGAGGGTGAATCTTTCTGGGGCTCAATTCTGATGACGAAAAGTGAGTTTTCTATGGTAGCGAAATAGATATACCCTAACCAGTGGGTGTAAAAAGAAAAGACGGGATATGCGTGCGAACAAGCCTTCTTATAGACTCATCCTCTACGCGCTTACACTGCCACAGAATGTGTATGGATGCCAATGGTGTATAGGAAGGTATAGCGCCTTACCCTGCCACTTATACAGGGAGTCGCATACGAGCAACGTCCGGGCGTATCAGCCAACAGGCCCGAGCGTGGCAGAGGTGTGAGACATCGCCGTATAAACCTACGCTAGCACAGCCTCGCCGTTGTAATGGAGCCCATTGTGTTCGCGCTTGGATCAGAGTGATGACTTCTAATTTGCCGACATCACTTGTAACCCTTGCACTCTCTCGCGCGATAACCCCACCAACACACTGTCTCGTCACCCATCAAAGCACGCAGCAAGAAAGCTTACGTATAAAAGCTCGACACGTCGCATGTTGTTGTTGGATATCTGATAGTCAAATGTCGGGCGAGTCGACTGTACACCCAGTGGCGTGCATAGAGTGCTGTCATCTTGTCATCTCGAATTTTCAGCCCCCAAGCATCAAGCAAATATGCTTAACACTCTAATGTTATCTATACAACGCCTGGTGCCGAAAAACAATTTTCCGTACCCATACAAAAGATGAGTTGATTGAAAGTCTATGTACTACGCCAGCGTACACATTCTGGAGCTTGTTCTCTCTCCTCAGGCCCTCAAACATCTGTTACTTTTCATGGCGTCACTCAAGTCGATTCTTTACCAGAAAAGACAATCACACATCCCGAGGCCGCCATCTTACTTCAAAAATCGTGACATAACATCATGATTTTTAGACATTAGGAAAAGAGGCGGAGTTGCCGCGACTGTGTACAGCAAGCCTACCCAATGCGCCTCAATCCCATCCAATGCACCACCGTCTACCACACGACCTGCCAATCCGTATCACTAAAGCCAACAATCTGTCCGAACGCCTCATCCCTATCGTCCACATTATTCAACACAAACTCCTCCTCCCTTGCTCCTACTCCTCCCTTTCCACCCTTCACAACAATCCTCAAATCCTTCCCAGAATCCTTGATCGGTTCTGGTTTTGGCAGATTCTTGCTGATGATGCGATCGACCTTCTCGAGGCGGTCAATGTCGCTATAGTGAATTCTAAAGACTTCGTTCTTGCCTGTCTTGGAGACGAAATGGAGGTCCGAAGGCGAAAGGACAAGACGACCGGTCGTGTGCTTGTAGTGCGATTTGTACTGGTTCAAGTCGGTAGTAGAAGCGTTGGGATGTTGGACGACGTAGCGGGTGCCTTTTGCTTGGAGGGACTTGACGGCCCATTCGGCTGGGGTGTGTCAGTATGTACTCTGTAAGATTTTGAAGAGAAGAAGAAGGCTTACCGTGCGTAGGAATATTCCAGAAGATTTGCTTCACAGGCGAGACGAGGAGACGGTAGTCAGGGTAGTTCGTAGCGATAGGCCAGAGACCGAAGAAAGCGAAGCCCATGCCGAAAGTAGCGCTCTTGACGAGGAGCCAGAGCGGGATAAAGAGGGTGATGAGGGCACCGAGAGCCATGACGACGAGCGTTGAGGCGGTACGGTGAGGCTTGCGCCATTCGTAGAAGCTGGATTCGTTAGTTTGGGGGCTTGATTGAGAAGGGGTGGCATAGACGTACTTTCGGACAACCTCCAGTGCGTTAGCCGCATCAGCGAGTTGGACCATGGCCCAGGGACCAAGCTTTTCGATAGCTTCGTCGGCCCAGTGCTCGTCGCCGCGCTTCTCGATCAGTTCGGAGATGGAGTAGGCGGTTTTGTTAGTGTCTTCGGTGCGCTGGATGTCGGCCCTCAGGTCCTCGATCGTACGTCCGTGTAAGCGGCGCTCGGCAACTAGGTATATAAAGAATGAGATCTAGGCTGTCAGCGGAGCACGTGAAAGCAATAAGAGGCACTTACGGCTCCTGGGAGGAGAAGGTTAAAAAACCACAGCGTCAGGTAGATGACCAGGTACTTGGCCGTCTCAGAAGGTACTTCCCAACGGTATACTCGTCGAATTGTCATAGCCCATTCCTGTAGCGGAGCGGAGGCGATCAGAAGGCGCTCGACATTCGGCATCATCGTCTCCTTGCTCGGCTTTGGGGGTTCGGATCCATAACCGATGTACTCGCCACCGAGCTGCTGGGAGTAGTATTGGATATGCTGCAGAAGTTAGAAACCAGTCAATCATTAAGTCATAGAACGGCACTCACATGCTGCATATAGCCCCTCCAGTCCGTCACAGTGCCTTGCGTCGGGTCCTTCCTCGTGAAGTCGGCCATAGTCTTCTTGGGAAATGAGCCTTTCGGTAGCCGCCGCAGCTTGGTGATGTGCCTGTCCATAGTCCATCGTACAAACATGTTCTGGCGCTCCCTGATCAACTCGTCCATATCTTGTATCGCCAACAGCCTCTCTGTCTCGGTGTGCGCCTGCTGAAGTCGGTCGTGAGCACGCACGAGTTCGACATCTTGGCCGTGCGGGATCTCTTTTGCAGCAATATTGGCAGCCGCTTGGTGGCTGCCCTCGCCAGTGACCTTCTCTTTGACTGTATTGACAGGGTCATGCACGAGATCTTTCATCGTCTTCTTCTCGTTTTGAGGGAGCTCGTGTTCGTAGCGTGATTGCGACGGGTCTTGGACAGATTCGGCGAGGATGGGTGCCGGCACACGGTTGCCGGCTGCGTCGGTAGGGCCATCAGACGCCGTGGAGTGTACGGAGTCTTGCTTGATGTGGAGGGCCTTCTTCAGCTTGTGTTTGGCATGATCAGTTTTCTCCTTGATCTTCTCGCGTTTCGAGTGATCCTCTGACGATTCCCGAAAGCCAGTGGAGGCACGCCTGGAAGTGTTCAAGTCTGTGGTACGTGTGGGAGTGAAGTCTGGCTGGTCATCTTTGGCGAGCTGCATCTGGCCATGAGGGTTGATGTTGGACCGGTCGAGGCCGATCTGTTCGTCGTCGACATTTACGAACTGCTTGTGGACGTTGCCCGCCATGGTGTGGTGGAGCGTGGGCGGATGTTCGGTATGTCAATGCAGAGGTAGAAGCACGGAATACCTAGGTGCAAGTCGAGGTGTATGTAGGTGGGAGAGCGGGCATGCATGGCGTGCGTGGCTTCTCCCTACAAGAATATGTAGGTCGGCACCGTCGGTACGTCATGACGGTGATTGTCGTCTGCATTGGGCAAGTGGAGTTCCAACCACGGCCAAGCGCACAAACAGGCATGGCTCGTGTGCTGATCCGTCTGCAAATTGAAAGAAGAAGCTTTCCAGATCGCATCCGAGATCGAATTGATGGTGAACCGCCTGCCAGGTACTCGGGGCGACGTAGCGATGACGTGCGGCAGGACCGTGCGCAAATGCGAATATACCGTCACGCGCGTCAACTCTAGGAACGCTACCACCTGCAACGTCTGAGCAGAAGTGCCCTGCCAGCTGCCACATATCTTATCAAGAATCGGTCTGCGCATTTGCATTCAAATTTCAAAACCATCCCAGTTCCAACCACCGTCACTTCCAGCATAAATATCACATCAATCTTGCGCTACATTACAATAGCCCTATATCTATCCGAGAATACCCACTGCCAGGCTCCTACCAGGCGTCAAGCGATTGTCATACCTCAATATGAAGGGTACCGTGGACGTCTGCATAACCCGCCTTCGAAACCGTACCCCGCTGCCTGCCAGGAACCAGGCAACTTACCTTTGTACGAATAAACACCAGACCTGCGCTGCGTGAAGTCCGCCGCCAACCCCATCCACCCCGAAAACTACTTCCAAGTACAAAAAGCAATTGGTATACAATAAGAGAGGGTATCAAGAACAAAGAAAGACAGCGTCGACGCGAAAACAGCCGTGACAAAGAGAGATGGTGCCAAGGCGAACAATAACAGTTCCAACCGACCTCGGCCCCGAGCCGCATCTCTACACGGCTCCGAATAGAAAAATGGAAAGATATTCGCGACACCTCGGGTCGAGCGACTTCCACGGTCTCGGCAACGTTTCCGCTGGACCCGGCTCCCCTGGGTTTGGCATATCTGCGTGCTGGAGAATCGACACCGGTCTCCGCGTCGAGCTCGTTGAGCTCGGAATCTCGAAATTTTTTGGTGATGTGGCTTTTTCACGAAGATCCAAAGGCGATGTCACCGTTGATTCCGTCATGCGGCGAAACCTCTCCCACACGTATTCGACTTGCTCACCCGAGCGGCTAGCCGCTAGCCCAGGCGCGCGTGGTATGAAGTTGCAGACCTTTTCACGGAGTTCTTCGAAAGTCTTCGCCGCCTCAAGCGGGCTGCTGTCTTGCTCTAGAGCCATCTGGGCCAGCGTTGCAAAAGCACGAACGAGCGCGAGGTAGGGTACCAAAGTGATGTGGTTGTACTGTGCCGTCGAAAGCCGCACAGCGTTGTGAACCAGGCTCGTGATGGACTGGACGCATTCAAGTCTGAATTCCAGACTAAGACTCTCCCAAGCACCTTTCTGGCCATGGATGATACTAATGTTCATGGCTCTCTGGTAAAGGTATACAAGGCCCACAAATCGGAGCCAGTGGATCAAGCCTGGCGGGGGTTAGAAGCGCAATGTCAAGAGCAAGGGTACGTACGCCAATCTGGCTGCAAGGAGACCCCATTGTGCCTCGCATCCCATGTTTTCCTGAGACGCTGAACTTGGGACCGCAACTTTTGGGCGGCTTCCCACGATGGACCGCGGAAAGTTTCGTCGACGCCGCGGAAAGTCTCGTCGACGTCCTCCAGAAACTCGCAGCTCTTGATCAGGGAAACCATCATCTTGTCGCTTGGAGACCTGCCAATATACGACACGGCTGATGCCCAGGCCTCGGTCCTCGAAGAAAAAGTCAACGGTGGGGTCTTGGCCACTTCGAAAATCTTGCTCATCATGGACAGATAATAACAGCCCAGATAGGCCCTCTTCGCCTCCACATCCGGCTCGTGGGCAGGGAGGATGGACTCGTCTGCGAGTCCGAGTTCGGCGGCAATGGCCAAACACATCTGGAGCAGTACCTGGATGGACGGACCATCACCATCCATGTAGTGGTGGTGCCAGGCAACAAAGACCAGCAAACCTTGCAGCATGTCCAGGCTTTTCAGGCCATGCACCATGGCCTTGGTAGTGACGACCCTAATGAACATGCTTTTCAGCTTCAGCTGCAGGGCAGGCTCGTCGAAGGATGCTACGGTGAAGATGGCGAGCATCAGGAAAGGTCGCTGATCCAGCGAGCTAGGACGAGAGGGACTGGGAGGCGGAACCACAAAGGGAAAGAAGTCAGACATGGTACAGTACGTCTCATGCATGACTTCCATACGCACGCTGGTGATGGTGCGGACGACAGGGTCGACTCTGAACGAGCCACCCTCCATGCTCTCGACCGAGTTCCAGAACGGGTGGGCGCCTGCATTGGGTACACCGAGCTCGTGGGTTCTATTGAAAACAGAGGTGTTGTAAGCGAGCACATTTGCTGATGGTAGTGAGGTCGTGATGGCCGGGCTGGTGTCACTCATGTTGTGGATCGTTGACAGCGGCGGCAAGGTCATCGGATGTTGCGGTGGCGAGGCCAGACCTACTGGGGTTCCGGTGGTGAGGCCGGAGGTGAGGCCGGATAGACCGGATGTGTCTCCGGATGCTGATCCTGATGCAGGCTCGACTACTCCTCGCCCTGCCTTTGGCAACACCGTCGGCGGTTTTCGTGCACGACGACGAACTATGTGCTCGACACATTTTACTCCCTTTTTGCGACAGCTGCCCGAGTCAGATACATCTCCTCCCGTGGGCTGGAAGACTTACCGTAGGCATGTACCTGTCATGTCCGATGGCTCACATTTGACCTTCTGCCCACGACACCGTTCGCAAGCAAAAGCATTTCCAGTGCGACCCGAGTACGCAAAGCCATTGGGGCTCCCATGTCGGTTCGGGGACTCAGCAGAAATGTGGTTCGGGGCCTCGGCAGGAAAATGGTTCGGGGCCTCAGCAGGCATATGATTCGGAGCTTCAGCAGGCATATGGTTCGATGCCTCACCAGAAATACGGCTCGTGGCCTCAGCAGAATTGTGTACAGGGTTGGGGTCGTCCAAGGCCATTTCTCGTGAGTGAATGCGAGGAGAATCGAAAGGTCCGACGGTTGACCATATAGGCCCGGAAGGTCCGGAAACGATGGGAGACGAGGAGGGAGTTCCAAGAATGACCGACGGGGACAAAAAAATGGGCCGTAGTTTTGGGGAGTTCCTGGGAGTTGCTAACAATGCGAAGTCTGGGATGCAGGGCGCGCTGACGTTGGAGTCGGTGGCAGTGACGAAGTTCGAGGTGCCATTGCCCTCCGATGATGGTGGACGGCAGGTCCAGGTCCAGGTTCAGGTCCGAATAGCAGGTCGGCAACAACGAGCGAGGCCAGGCTTCATGAGGGGGCCGGAGACGGCGGAGAGTATGACAGTACCTCGGCAGATGGACGCCCGGTGCTGGCCCGCTGGGGACCAGGGTGACATGAGGGACATGGGACAAGGGGGAGGCGGTTAACAGCTATCCGACGGCGTCGCGCCGGGTCAGCAGCAAGGCGGAGCTTGGGGGATTTTAGCTCAACAAGAGCGGTGCTCGGAATGCACCGACGCAAGACGGCCAACCAAAAAGGAGAAGTATGAACGCGTATTCTGGTAATGGATGCGCAAATGGAGGGTGGGGTCGTTGTTAGTGGCGCGGGGATGTTGAGAAGCGGAGGAGGGGCGTCAACGTGGATCTGTGGTCGCCTAACATCGGAGCTCCGTCGTCATCTCCGTCATGCCGCGACCCTGCATATCCCCGACGACATCAGTTGCGAAAACACCAAAGAAAAACATGGCCGACGACGCACCGCAGCACGACCAGCAGCAGAGCTACGAGAAGGCGGGCTTCGCGCACAAGATCGGCTGGGGCGCCCGCCCTGCGCTGCTGCTCATCGACGTCTGCAACGCCTACTGGACCGAGGGCTCGCCGCTGGACACGTCCGCAAACCCCGCTGCCGCCCGCGCCCCAGCCTCGATTGCCCGTCTCGTCGATGCCGCACGTGCTGGCAGAGTGCCCCTGGTACGTCGATGGGAAAAAAGAGTATATCCTCTCTACTTACCACCCCAGATATGGACGCGTGTCGAGTACACGGAGCCGGACATGTCGGACGCAGGCCTGTTCGTCCGCAAGGCCCCGCTGCTGAAGGTGTGGCAGCGAGGAAACGAGTCGGGCCTCGAGGACTGGCTGCCGGACCTCGCACCCGCGTCCGGCGAGGTCGTCATCCCGAAGCGGTACCCGTCAGCCTTCTTCGCGACCGACCTGGCCACGCGGCTGCAGCTTCGGGGGGTTGACACGCTCGTCGTTTGCGGCGTCAGTACCAGCGGCTGCGTGCGCGCCTCAACCCTCGACGCCATGTGCCTGGGATTCCGCCCCATGGTGCGTTGAGAAACGTCGAAGCAGGCCAACCCGATAACTGACGTGCGCGCAGGTTGTAGAGCAGGCGTGCGGCGACCGGTCGCCTGAGATTCATGCCGCCAACATGTTCGACATGAACGCAAAAATGGCCGACGTTGTCACGGAAGAGGAGGCTGTCTCGCGCCTGAAGTCTGGATGGTGATGAGGATGACATAAGCCAGGCTGAGATATACTATACAAACAGCCCCGCTTAGTCAGTACATTTCAGACCGACCCCTCGACTCGCGCAAATGGAACACCCCGCCGAAGTCGCGTCTACCTACTGTGTACACCACGTTCCGGCATCGCCGGCAGTCGCCTGTATACAAGTCATACCTAGGACGATCACGACAATCATCTAGCCTCGACTCTCCCTAGTCCCCAAGTCTCTCCGAGCACAATGTCATCTTTCTTTAAACAGCTCGGACAACTTTGGAAGCTTCAACCACTGCGCGTCCTCTCTCAAATAAAGCGAAGGGAGAACTCTGGTTCAGCGCGCGTTCAAGTCTCAACAATGGATCTGGAACAGCGCGGGATAATACGTTATACCGCGACGAGCACTGTTAGTAACTTGGCGGCGGCTACTCGACAGTACCGTATCGACAGCGCGGAACTAATATCACGACGTGTTCGGCCTACTCCCGCGGTGGGTCTGTTACGGAGTCGCCTGCAGAACGACCTTCTACATTCTTCGCTATGAGCGCCCTCGCATCGCCCTGACATGTCCGAAGCTCGCTTTTGCTGCGCTCGTGACGGACCGTCCCCACGCACATGTTCGACCCACCGTTTCGCCAGCGCTCGTGGGCGTCGTGGGCTCGCTTGTGTGTTCTCCAGTCACGCCAATGTGGTGTAGCTCTCAGCCCGAATAGGAAGCTCACGATGAACCTCCCGCTTTCGGGTAAAGTTGCCGATCTACATCGGCCTCTCGCCTGCGATTGGCAAGTGTCGTGGCCCCCGCGATATTGCATTCCTCTTATCGTCTAACAGAGCGATACCTTGGGGTACATGTGCTCATCTACATGCTACCGCCACAGCCAATCGACGACGGCGACAGCAAACATGGAGAAAAGCAAACAGGGATGCATACACATGTCGAAGCGAAGGGAGCTCGTCGGCAGGCATCGCAAGAGTTATATAAAGAGGGCATGCTCACGTAGAGCACACATTGTCTGTACACAGCTTCACACTACCCATCATGAAGTTCGCCGCCTCCCTGGTTGCCGCCATCTCTGCCTCGTCGGCGCTCGCCCTGCCGGCTGCCGACGTCGACGCGCGCGCAGCGAAGAAGCTGTACACCGTTGAGACCGGTCCTGGGGAGATCAGGCAGGTTACAGATGCAGAGAAGTGGGCGCTCAAGAAGGTAGACTCTCCAATAGTACTCTACTCTTTTCCCATCTAACACCCCCCAGCAAGATGTCCACTTCTTCGACATCACCGACTACCCAGACCTCACAGCCTACGCCAACAGCGCGAGCGACCGCATGCGCATCCAGGCCACCTTCCCCTCGACCCTGACCAAGACCACCCAAGTCCGGGCCCTCATTCCCTCGCTCTCCAAGACCAACATGCAGACGAACTTGCAAACCTTCTCCGCCTACTACAACCGCTACTACCGCAGCGCAACAGGCAAGTCCTCATCCGAGTGGCTCCTCTCCCAGGTCCAAGCCGTCATCAGGGCCTCCGGCGCCACGCGCGCATCAGCCCGCGCCTTCACCCACTCCTCGTGGACCCAGAACTCCATCATCGCCACCATCCCCGGCAAGACCGCAAATACCATTGTCTTGGGCGCACATCTCGATTCCGTCGGCAGCACGACGACGGGACGCTCGCCCGGCGCCGACGATGATGGCTCCGGCTGCATGACCATCCTCGAGACTATGAGGGTGCTGCTTTCGGATGCAACGATCAAGGCTGGCCAGCAGCAGAACACGATTGAGTTCCACTGGTACGCAGCTGAGGAAGGTGGTCTTTTGGGCTCCCAGGCCATTTTCAACAACTACCGCACCGCTGGAAAGGTGGTCAAGGCAATGCTTAATCAGGATATGACTGGCTACGTTCCCCCGAACAAGCCGGAGCGCTTCGGTGTCATCACTGACAACGTTGATGCGGGTCTTACTACCTTTGCAAAGAGGCTCATCACCGGCGTAAGCTCTTCAATCCTTTTACTATGAATAACCCACTGATGCGAAATTAGTACACCACCATCCCCTCCGTCGACTCCCGCTGTGGCTACGCCTGCTCCGATCATGCTAGCGCTACCCGTGCTGGTTTCCCGGCTGCCTTTGTCTTCGAGACCGCTATGGAGGATAGCTCGCCGTATATCCATTCTGCGCAGGATACCGTTGCCTATGTCAACTTTGATCACATGATCCAGCATGCGAGGTTGAGTTTGGGCTTTGCGTATGAGTTGGGTTTTGCGACGACTTTGTAGACGTTAGCGTATCGAAGGCTCCTTGGATGAAGAGGGATTGAGTGAATGAAAGAAATGATACGATCTCAAGGGTTCGGTGTATATCGGACAATGTGATTTATCCGGGATCTGTTGTGACTTCAAAGTATGATGTTTACGATTGTGAATGCAAGGCTGGCGTGTGTGAGTGTTTGCGAACACTAGCACTTCACTTGTAGCGACGTGTGTTGTTGGGTACCGAGAACAGTGGCGCATAACACCACGTGCTTAGACAGCAGGCGCTATATGATTGCACCTAGTCAAGAACGTCGTCGCCAGGTATCGCGAAGCCCCGCTCGTCGCCAAATTAAAGTGCTATCGAAAACTCTAGTGCCGGGAGTTTGTGTAACTCACCCCACACCTTCCACAACACCACTAAAAGAAAGGAAAGCTGACGCAGCGTTTTAGAATCCCCAATACGCTCCTTGAAGAACTAACCTGGAATTTCAAGGACGCAACATTGATAATGACATTTCTATCCTTCTTAACAGCCGCCTTCCTCACCTCCCTCGCAACACCCACGCCAAACCTCCACACTAACGAAACTCTCATTCCGCCCAACGACTTCATCCACATCCATAACCTTCGTCTCCACTCCCAAAGCGGACTCCACTACCTAAACGGCATAAACTACTGGTCCTGCATGAACCTCGCCTCGTCCACCTCCACCGGCGGCAACCTCACCCGGCTCCTCACGGAACTCGACCAACTCGCCTCCCATGGCATAAACCATGTCCGCATCATGGCATCTTCCGAAGGCGCGCCAACACCCCAACCTTTTCGGATGAACCCTCCTCTCTTTACTGCGCTGGGTGTATACGATGAAGCCGTGTTCCAAGGCCTCGATAGATGCCTTCATGAACTTTCGGTCCGCGGAATCAGGGCGACTATGACGCTGGGAAATGAATGGCACTGGTCCGGCGGCTTCGCACAATACGTCTCTTGGGCGACTAACAACTCACGTATCCCATATCCACCATCTTGGAATATGACGGCGGCGCCTCAACGCCCGACTCCGAGGACGGGATGGGGTGCTTATACCATCGAAGGCGTGGACGCCGCGCCCTATGACGCCTTCACAAATTACGCGAATAGTATATATGACAACAAGATTGCGGAGGAGATGTCTAAACAGCACATTGATATTGTGATGAATAGACGCAATAGTGTAAATGGGAGACTGTATACTGAGGATCCGACGATTATGACTTGGCAGATTGCGAATGAACCACAAGCTGCAGACCCGTTGGGATATACAGGCCCATACTCCATCTTCCTGCTCCCGAACCCAGATGACCGCATGTTCCCATTCATACAGCGTCTCGCGTCATACATCCGGTTACGCTCACCGCGTCAACTCGTTAGTGTCGGACTGGAATCGAAACAAGGCGAATACTATTTCAAGCGCATACACGATGACCCGCACGTGGACTATGCGACGACGCATGTGTGGGTGCAGAACTGGGGAGTTTACGATATGTTCGACCCCCATCCGGAGAATCTTGCTCGAGCGCAGGATTTCGCGAGCGCGTTTCTGAAGAATACGAGTACGTGGGGAAAGGAGATCGGGAAACCGGTGTTCTTGGAGGAGTTTGGGATGGCGAGGAATAATTGGGAGCATGTTGGGAAGGAGTACGCTTATCTGAGTTCTGCGGGGACGGGCAATAGGGATGTTTATTTTACTGTACGTTCACCCAATTTTTTCCCCTCCATTCCGCTTGTCTGAAGTGATCCGCCTGTCGAGCAAAATTAGGATAGCTAACTGCGCCAGTCTATTTTTGAAACCGTCCTCGATGACTTCAAATCCGGCGGCGCGTATATCGGTACCTGTCCTTGGGCGTATGGCGGGATTTGGAGACCGGAGACGCAGGTCATGAATACGTTCGATATGGTATGGGCAGGAGACCCGCCTCATGAGGCCACCGGGTGGTACGATCTGTATGACACAGATGCTACGATGGCGATTATTGAGGAGCAAGCGAAGGACGTACGGGGGTGGATTGAGGAGAACGACGGAGGAGAGGGGAAGGGGGAGGGTTGAGAGAGTGTGTGTTGACGAAGTGTTACATGCCTGCTGCATTGTATGCCACGAGTACTTATATTCAGACTGTGACAGTGAGCCTTTTTCAGTCATCTCCAATTTCCGCCTCAGCCAACAGACTCCAAACATCATTGCCAAACGCCCTCGCTTTCATAATCGGTATCATAGCCCCGTCAATCGCTGCAACCACAATCACTTTTTTCCCAACGACTTTGTCGTCGTCATCCTTTATCGATCGCGTCAACAGGAAGATTAGATGCGGTTCGTAGCTGAAAGTTGGAGCTTTGCGGTGGATCTCGAACAGTATGCTTTCTGAACACAGAAGATGAGTACGTTGCATTGGCTAGCGGGTCTTACACGGGCGCTTTACGTACCGGCAATTCTACCGGACATAGACCCGTACTCCTCATCGGCGCCGATGTTTGCGAGGTGCTCCGTAAGATTTCGATGGAGGTCTGGGGGCGGGGACCGGGGTGGGGAGTCTGATTTCTGTGCTATGGGAATGCCCAGGAAGGGGCCGGGAGGGGCTGGCCATTTTGGATGTTTGGTCGGGAGTTGCTGGGGTGGGCCTTGTTGCTTTCTAAAGCTGGCAGTCAGTCATGGCTTGCCCGATTATCGGGAAGATAGGTTGGTGGATATGCGACTTACGACATGATGGAAGCGTTTTATACATCTCCCTAATTCACGAAAGTGTTATTGTAATAATGTGAGCGGATGACGAGAATGCAGTGGGTTGAATATGAGATGCAGGAGGTGAGAGAAGGCTTATATACCCCGCGAAAGGAGGAGCGGTGAGTGCCTGCTCCTTCTCCAGACGACCTACACCTTCCCCCTATCTACATTTTCACGCCCCCTAGCGCCTTCCACATCTCCCCCTCCCTCGTTAAAGGCGCCGCCGAACTCATCACGTCCTTCATCTCCCCGTCGACTAGCACCTTCACAATCACCTGTTTTCCTTCCCCAAGTGCCATACCCTCGTCACTAGGCTTTGGATATGTGTAAGGCCGAGTAAGCAGGTATATGTGATTTGGATCGTTGTCGAAGTTTGGGTATTTGGAGTGGACGGCGTGGAGGATGTTCTCTACTTTTCGTTAGTAACCGCTTGCAAATCTGCTACTCTAGGAGGTTTAAAAAGGCAGAACGGTTCAGAAAAAAGGTGGTTCGAAGGGACGGAGAACAGGGTAGATATGTCAGGAAAGAGAGTGGCAGGAAAACACATACCGGCGATTATGCCAGGCATGAACTCATCCTGTTCGTCTGCGCCGATACTAGCAAGACGGGTCGAGAGGTAGAAGTGCAGGTCTGGGACTTGGTACGGGTTTGTCATTTTGAGTGTTGTATTGGGGCTTGTGTGAAACTTTTCAAAAGAGAAGGTTGAGTGCTGGTTTGCGCGATGAATTTGAGTGACTTTGCGTAAGGATTCCGTTTTGGGGGGAGAGAGGTAGGAGGTGGTGGAGAAGACCTTCTATATATCGTGTTGTTTGGTGAAGCTGTAACATGAGTGTGTACCCTAAATGGTTGCGGTAAATTACGAGGGTTTGCACACGTGGAAGAGTGAAGTATCACTGTTTGTACAACAGACGACCGTGAGTCTTCAGTCCTCGACTGTGACCACAAGCTGCCAGCTGCACCCAGATACTGTCACATACCTATGCTGTTGGGGCGCGCAGCGACACAAGCGATTATTCCCGGTCACTAACGGCACAACGACGCTACAAGTAAACTATCAGTGCTTGGGAACAGTGCTCAATCAGACTCAACGATACGGTGACTTTCAGATTGTGCACTGCCTCAAAAAGTCACCTACAGGCCAGGGATGCGTGTCTTGTGACACATGCATACTGCTGCGATGTCGGAAGATCCACCCAGACGTATTCAACAGTCGACTGCCCCTTACACCGTTGACCAACTCTCAAAGATCAACAAAGCCCGACCCCTTATCCTTGTTCCGGATATTTTCCCACATGCACTTCAGGTCCCCCGGCTGCAATCCAGTCTTCTTGATCTTCTCCTGAAAGCACGCCTCGCGTCCCATCCGTTTCTTCAACTTCGTGCCCCACTTTTCCTTCTCTTCACTCTTCAACGCACCCACCCACTGCCAAACAGTAATCCACACCTCAAACGTCCTGAACCGAATATCCACCTCCAACATACACTTCTCACACACGTACCCCGTGAACGGTTCTGGTTGACATGTCTGCCCTGTACTGAGAGCCAGCTGGTGATCTTCGTGCTGTTGCGCGTAAAACTCATCCAAGGCGTCGCAGATAGTACCCTCGCGCGTAACACTGTCCCATCCGAAGTAAACATGCGGACATATTTCCAGGTTCGCGCTGAGTAGATACTGGTGTGGGATCATCCAATAAGTGTCATACCTCGCGTTTTGAGGCTGAAGAACGAACCGCCGATGAGAGAAGAGGTCCTGTGAGCTGATTCCAGATTCGATGTGGTATCCCATATGTACAGGCGTCACAATACTTCCTGTCCAACTTTTTGGCTCGATCTCTTTTCGGGAAACAGACAGCATGTTTTGGATTCCGCGTATCGCTTCCATGTAGGCCGAGCCGCAGATAGGAAACCCGACATCTGTGGCTGATGGGTCGTTGAATTTCAGTGTCATTCGCGAGAGTTGAGGATTGGCATCTTGTATGTGGTGGAATTTTCGACAACGGTAGCACACGTACAACGACGGATCGTTGCGGTCGCGCTCAAGGCCCCGCAGGAGGTATGACTCGGCAGTGGCCTTCTTGAAGGTAGGTGGATAGCTAGACAGGTCGGAGAAGACGGTCTTGCCGAGAATGGAGAGGAGGGCATGGCATGTGAGGGCCAGGGATGCCTTCTCGTCCAAGGTTAAGAAGCTCGCGATCAGGGTTACGAGTTCAACGGGCAACTGGAGTAGTGGGAAACACGAATTTGACGCTGGCTCCAGGGATGAGGAGCGTCGTAAAGATTTCCAGAAAGCCATAGTGGACTAGGTGAAAGGGATATTGGCTCCAACAGTACCACGGTTATCCTGGTGCGGCAGCTCCAGACTTGTAGCGCGAAGTCATACGGCGCAAGATATCGAATACATCAGTGCAGCGGCTGGCGCGATCGGCGAAGTCCATCAGGAGTTGTGATTGAGGAGTTGGCGATTGCAAACTCGAAGGCTGACGGCAGGTGATGTATGGACTCGCTAGAGAAAGACGCTAACCTGGTGTGGCATCGGCCCTTTTGCCACATTCGGACATGGATAGTTTCCATGGCCAAAGGTTCAGTTCAAAGGCATATTCATTTTTGAGTTCCGGCGAATGGATATCTAGAAGTATAACTGCTCCACAAAACATGCCGCATAAACAAAGCCTGCATGTCCATTATGGCGTATCAATCCGCGCTGCCACCGGCCAAGTTGGCCAAACCACAACACCACAACGCCTAAACGACCAAACCCCTGCATTACCCGAGCCTACCACAACGCAGCATCCTTATCGAATCTCACAAGGTCCTTACCAGCGTCCTCCACATCCTTCCTGGCCTTCATCCGCATATAGAAGATAGGACAATCACGGCTCGAGCAGATAACCTCACAATGAATACTCCCCTGACACCTCTGACACTGTGTCCAGAGTCTGGAAAAGCGGACCTCGAGCTCGCTCACCTTGGTCAGTGTCTTCTGATACAACTCCGGGATGCGCGGTCTACAGTTCACGCACACAGCTCCGTCTTTCTCCTCAGCACTGGTGAGCGGTTTCTTGCATCCCATACACGTCTGCGTTTTCTTTGCGAACTTCATGAGCCCGCCAATGGTCGGTGCGGCAACGGAGATGGTGCGTGTGTGTGAGCCCGTAATGAGCTGGTTCGCCTTCTTCTCCCCGAGGATAGGCTCGAAGATACGGCCGAGAGGTTTGGCCAGCTGGTTGTCGAGATAGTACTTGGTGTCAATGGGAATGTTATTTTCGAGCACGTAGATGGGATCCTCGGACTTCTCGTGGGTCTTGGCTCCGCCGGCACCTTTGATGATGACATAGGCGACTCGATCGCCCAGAGCGGGTGCCGAACCTGCATCGCGCTTCTTCATGCGCTCGGCCAGTTCAACGTGGGCTTGCTTTGCAGTGTAGCCGCCGGTGCCATCTTTGTTCTCTTGCTTTGTGAGCGCTTTTGTGATGACGAGGTTGGACATGTCGATCTTGTTCTGGAGAAGGTCGGAGATGGTTTCTTTGACGAACCTGACATTGTAAGTACGGGCCACAGCCGAGTAGGGTACAACTTACTCTTGTGCTCCATTGACATCACGGTCGATCAACAACATGCGGAGCGAGGTTTCAATGACTGTCTGCACAAGCCGGCAGTTGTCACGACGCACCGTCTCGATACCTTTGGTGTCCATCTTATCATACTTGTTCGGATTGGTCCAGTACAGACCGGCGTAGCGCTTCTTGTTGATGAGGAGATAGGGGAAGTAGACCTTCTCGAACTCGAGCTTGATGGGTTTGACGAACTTGCCAGAGACATAGTCGGCTGCCTCTTGGCCGAGCTTCATGGCCTCTGCGAGCTCAGTGGTGCCGAATTTGACCATGACGGAGTCCGTGTCACCGTAGATGACCTCCGCGTCATGGGTGTAGCCATTGGCAATGGTATACTTCAGCTCGACCTCGTGTTTCGTCTTTTCAATCATTTGTCTTCCGTAGCTGGTGGTGCTACTGGCAATGGCAAGACAGGGCAGTTTTCCGTTCGTCGCACCCGTTAATCCGTAGACAGAGTTGGCAGTAACCTTCAGAGCCAATTGACGACCGTTCAACACAGCCTTCTTGAAGGGGTCCGTCTCGACAGCCAACTCGCGTTTCGCCTGCTTACGCGCTTTCAACAGCTCTTCCAAAATCTGGGTGAGCAATCCCTTCCGGAGCTTGGCAGTGCAAAAGAGATCGCCATTCGGCGTCACGATGTAGTCCTCATCCTTTCTGAGCTTCAGCTTCTCTATCGAGTTTTTGTTGAGCAAGGTCGTGTAACACAAGTTGTGAGCTTGAATGATACTGGGATATAGCGAAGCGAAATCGAGTGTTGCGACCGGGACATCGTAGTAGCCGCGTTTCGGCTCAATGACAGTAGCGCCCTCGTACTGATCATCGCCGCCACCAGGATTGCTCAGGTCGGGAATCACCAGGCTTTGTTCCAGCGCCCGCCTGAACATCTGGCTCATGAAGCGGACCTGTTGTCCTCTCGCAAGCAGGAAGTTGAATGGGATTCCAGTGACTCTTGCCATCTCCGTGTAGTTGACGAGAGCCATCAATTTATCGAGCAGACGCTGTGGCAGATATGCGTCCTTTAAGCAATACACAGCCAATCTTCTCCGCGAGTTGGAGTCGCCGTTGTAGAGCTCGGTGATCATGCTGTGGTGCACATCTTCTTTCTGCTCTTTCAAAAAGTGAGCACACACAGCATTCAACGTGTAACTTCGTAGCTGGTAGTCGCGCTGAACCAGCTGGAGCATGTCAAGTTGGAGCCGGCCGTTGGTGTTGGTCGTCTTCGTGTCCCGAGCACCGAGCTGTTTGCTCGAGAAGTTGGACGTTTCAGCTCTTGACTCCTTGTTTATTAAGCGGGACAGGTAGGGAAACCTGGCCGCCTTCAGGTGCTTTGCACGATCAAGCAGATAGGGGAAATCGAAATTGGCAATGTTGTATCCGATGATGACGTCCGGGTCCACCTCTTGCACGAAGTCGCGCCACTTCATCAGCATATTGGCCTCGTCGTCGAATTCGAAAATCTGCGTTGCGACAATTTGACTACACGTGTCCATGCAAAAAACGTTGCGAACGAACGGCTTCTCTTCGCCGTATCTCGTGACAACATTTGCAATCTGAATGACTGGATCCATATTCGGCTCCGGGAAGATACCTTTGCGGCCAGCGCACTCGATATCAAAGGAGAGGATGCGGAGAGGTGCCATCTTCGCCCATTCGCCATCCGTGGGGTGGGCGATGAGGTTTGAGAAGTGGACGGAGGCTTCAATCTGGCAATTTGAATGTCGCTGGGGTTGAGGAATCACGTTGTATTTGCCCGCAGGCACCTCCACCCAAGACATGCCGGATATCTAGACAAGTCAGCGGCGCTGTGCAGAAAGTTGAAAGTCGCACCTTTGTGTCAATCATGAAGCGCAGTACGTATTGGATGTTGTCAAAGGTGAGTATTCCTCCCTCTTGCCTCACCCAAAGGCCTTTCCAGTTGGCGCCGCCCTCCTGAATCATCCTGCGCACGCGGTTGATGTTGCGGGGATCGGTGACGGAGATCTTCAAATACGGGCTTTTGGTGTTCCCTTGAAAGCCATACATATTCTCCTTCATTGTCATCTGTACGGAGGCAATGACTGCACTGTGCGCACCGAAGGCTTTCTGCGCCTCTGCTTCGAGGTAGACCTTGTATGCTTCGCAGTCATCTTTTCCAAAGCCGATAGGCGCGGCGACATAGAAGTAGTGGTGGAAGTCGGTGACGTGGAGAAGTACCGAGTGCCCCCCCTGGAAGTGTGTCAGCGCGAATGGAGGTGCACGACGAGGACCTCACCTCGGTGACACCGAACAGCTTGATGGCAGTCCTCCCACCGCTGAAGGCACCCTCTTCGACTTCAATCTGCTGGAAGCATAGGTTTTCTCTTTTTGGGTCGAAATTATGCAACTGAGGCCGGGACCATTGCTGGTCGTTCTCAGTGTTGGTGTGCTTCAGGCTGACCATGTCTTGAGACAGTCTCTCCAGGACCTCCTCTTCGAACTGGCTCTTTGGCTGGCTGGAGCCAAAGGCGCCATTGCCATTCTTCACAGCTTTGCCATTGTGTTTGCCCTGGTGTTCGAGCTTCGCACGCTTTGCTGAGCGAGGCGAGGTTTGAAGATTGGTGCGGTTCTGAGTGGAATCGGCGAGGACCCGCTTTGCTGGCAGTGCGGCGACCATGGCGAAGAGCGCAGCTGAGTGTGGGTGAGGGTACCTGGGAGGCAGAGCTCAGCAATACCTCAGACAGAGCATTGGTGGTGTGCGTGTTTGAGGGCAATAGAGTGGAGCTCCCGCATGGATGTCAGAACACGAAAAGACGCGGGGAGGCGCGTCGAGGCCCGTGCGCCCCCGGTCTGGCGTCACTCACGTGAAAGTGCCGAGGATGCACGCAACTTGACTTCTGACCTTATGATTAGTTTGGGTTTTTGCTTGTCTAATGCCTTTTCCAGCGTTTTCTGGCAGACATAAGATTGCTATTGTACGCGAGGAGACGAGACGATTAACACGATGCTGGATTGAGAGGCAAGCGCATGGAACATCTGCATAGGTCACTACGTTAGGGAAAACGGTGGTCCAGGGCAACACCCGATAGGGGGACTAAACAACTTTAGATACTTCGTCTACAATCTACACTTTTTAGCATGCATTACTGGATCAGGAAAGTGAACGAAACATGAAGGTGACGTGGCGGTAGAGAAAGAGGGAGGAGGGAATAGCTTGGGAGGAAGGAGCGGGGGCGATAAAGTTCTTTATATACTCGTCCAGTACTCAACACTTTCGCACGGGAGTTACTGTATTGGGAAAGAGTGCCCAATGCGGCAGGTGGCATGTCCTGGCGCGGGGTGAGTCTCTCTCCACCCGTACTGACTTTCTCTCTCGCAATCGCTTCTCCTTTCACAATCACCAGCTAGCAAGATGCCGGTGGTCGACATTCACACTCACATTTATCCTTCCTCCTTCGTGGAGCTGCTCCGCTCAAGACAGACAGTACCATACATACGCACCTTTCCCGAGGATCCTGACTCGTCTCGTCTCATCATTCTTCCTGGGGAGGATGACCCTTCAATGCCATCCACGTCCAGGGGTCGCCCGATAGGACCCGAGTATCACGACATAAGCCAGAAAATAGCCTTCATGGACCAGCACCTCATCGACATCTCCGTCATATCCCTCGCAAATCCCTGGCTTGACTTCCTGGACCCTGAAGAAGCAGGCGAGGCTGCAAGGAAGATAAACGACGACGTGAACGCCTTATGCGCTCAATATCCAGGGAGGCTGTATGCCTTTGGTACGCTACCGTTGTCCGCATCTGCCGACATCATCGTGGCCGAGATTGAAAGACTCACCAGTCTGGAGCACATGCGGGGCGTCATCATGGGCACTTCCGGGCTGGGACACGGCCTGGACGATCCCGCTTTGGATCCTGTTTATGCAGCGCTCGAAAAGCACAATCAAGTCATCTTCTTACATCCCCACTACGGCTTGCCTTCGTCCGTTTACGGGCCCAAGGCGAGCGAGTACGGGCACGTTCTGCCACTGGCACTCGGGTTTCCACTCGAAACCACTATTGCCGTGACTAGGATGTTGCTCGGCGGAGTATGGGACCGATTCACGAAGCTGAACGTCCTACTTGCTCATTCTGGAGGGACACTTCCTTTTCTAGCAGGCAGGATTGAGAGCTGCATCAAGCATGATGGACATCTCAAACAAGAGGGGAAGACCGAGAGGCGACGAGACGTGTGGGATATTCTGAAGTCCAACATCTATCTCGATGCCGTCATCTACTCTGATGTTGGTCTGAAAGCCGCGGTAAACGCATCAGGCTCTGATCGACTCATGTTTGGTAAGGCACTGATATAGAAGGCTTCAGCACATGCTGACGCCTACAGGCACCGATCACCCGTTCTTTCCACCCTTGGAGCTCGATGTCCCCGAATGGCACAGTGTAGCCGCAAACTACAAAGCAGTGTCTTCTGCCTTCAACGACTCAGACTCAGAGGCGAATGCCGTACTAGGCGGAAATGCGATTCGGATCCTCAACCTCTAAGGCTGATCTCGAAACAGATTAGGCACCAGCCCGGTTGCTTCCCCTGTCATTTATTGTGGCGCATGCGAACTCCCCACCCACCTCCAAATGTGAGAAAGCATCCTCTCGATGCCAACCTTGGAACTCTGCTCGACCCAATATCGTGATATCATTACTGCAGCCGCCCTGTCTATCCTCGTGCTCATGGCGAGCACTCTCACGAACCCTGATCGCGCTAAAGTGGAAACCGGAGCTCCGGAGCGAAGCAGGCCTGCAAACCCAATGGCGCAGACAAATTTGACACCACTCTTTCGTCTCCCATCCGATGTCTTCGCCGTGATCTGGGATGAGCTTCCTCCCTACTCCCGCGTCTGTCTGACATTGACATGTCAAGCCGCATACAACCACTGGGGATCTACCGCGTCTCGCGGGGCAACAGCGACACCGAGAACTCCGCCCTGGTTCAGTAAACTCGAGCGCGGTAGCCTTCAGCGACTGTTTTTGCTTCGCCAACTACGCAAGGAAACAAGCACTCCACAGTATATCTGTCACGGCTGCCTCAAATTCCACAAGGAGCCCTATTTGACCTCCAAACCCGTTCTTGATTTGATCCTCGGAGACTACGAGCGCAAGTATGCGGCCAACAACTACGAGCTCGGAGACGATGAACTTATGGCCTGGGATTTGTGCGGCCATCGTCGTGCCCGTGGGTCACAATGGTACAACCTGGATTGTGGCATTATTCCGGGTGATGAATTGGACGAACTTTTGAAAGAGTGCGGCTTGTTATCGAATGTTTGTGCCAATGACCATGTCGGGATACTATATGAGCTCGTCAAAACCAACCGATACCACGGTTACGTTCTTCGGGAAGGGGATTACATTGACTACATCCACAATACGCACAACACCGCAGAAATCATCGAACATATACTGGATCTGGATATTGACATCTGCGATCATCTATGGTTGGGGCGCGATTTTATGCCTGAAGACGGCAGCTTGAGCGCGCAGGTGCTGGACCTCAAAGTGAACGCATGGGTTAGGGCCATTTGTCACCTGTGCCATATCAAAGTTCTGATTTTGACGAAGTACTGGGGACAGGATATCTGGCTCGAACTCTCGGTACTGCCTATGCAGAATCCTGATAAGTGCTTCGCTCAAGGACTCGCCGAATGCCACACTCATTGTGGTTATGTGGATGACGCGGATAAGACGTTCTTAAGAAAAGAGTTTCGATGGCTGACACCGTCGGCTCATTGAAATATCGTTGGATTGTTGGACAAAACCTTGGGCTCATACCACAATAGCGGCCTTGCATTGCGGTACATCATATTACACTCAGTCTTCGCTGTGTACAAAAGAACCACACGAAAACGTCTGCATGGCCCTACCACGCACGCGGATCATTCGATGCCCGCTCTTCAACCCCATGCCGCCCCTTGTTGTCTGCTACCAAGCAACCGGCCCCCACCCATTCCGCGAATATTCAAGCCGCAATACATCGCCGCCCCTCTTCATCTGTCCCGTCACCGGCCCCAAAGTAACGATTCCGTTTCGGATACCTACAGTGTTTCCTGCTAAACACGACCTCCTGTGTGTAGTCGTCGGCTTGAAACTTCGCTCCTCTCAGATACTCTGGCGCCTACCCCTTCTCGACCCAATTGACCAAAGCCATAATCACATTATCCTCAGGTCTCTCACTCGCCCCCAGCCCGAAGAATTGGCCAATGGCATTAGCCCCTGGTCCCCCGAAACAATGCTGCATCCCCGAGATACGGAAATACCTATAGAAAACATCCAACTCCCTCGAAGATTTCTTCATGGTCCGGGAAACGTGGTCGTAGTATCTATCCGAATTCGCAATATGCAATGTTTGGTCGAGCTGTCCATGCCAGTGTACCACTTTCCCTCCTCGTCTCTGAAACGCAGAGAGATCGCCGCCAAAGGTCGCGAGGTCGAATGGGTTCATGCGAATAGCGTTCACGGCGTCTTGGAGCGTGGCAAGTGAGATGTTGTAGGACGGGTCTTGCTGGTAGATGTACTTCATGCTTTCCTCCAGCAAGCTTTTCCATCCGTCCATTGACACGATTGCCGCCCAGAGACTCTCGGCGCCTGGAGTGACGCCAGGCCATTCGACTTTCCCGTCCACCTTCCAGGGTTTGTAGACCCACTCATACAGCGTCTCTAGCTGGGCCTCCGTAAGACACCACTGCCCCTCTTTCTTCCTCCCATCTTTTCTACATTTGAATCGCCGCAAGTCAGGTCTACACCGTCGCGTGTCCTCTATAATCCCATCAACCACTCCATCATCCGCATCACACATCTCCATCACCCTCCGCGTCACTTCCTCCCAGTCCTCCTGTTCTAGGAACCCTTCATGGCCCCCCTTCAACACATTCGCCAACACCCACACATGCCACGCTATAACAGTGTTGAAACTTAGACCCGGTGCGCCCGCAACAACGCCATCAAATAACCCGGGATGCTCCTGCACTGCTTTCCAGCCCTGGCGCCCGCCCTGCGAACACCCGGAATGATACCTCTTCATCCCCCTCTTGTAACCGTAAAACTGGCGTGTGATTTCGACCCCGGCTTCAGTGCTCACGACCACACTCCTGTCGACGAAATCGCGCAGCACTTCGGGGTTCTGATACTGGGCGACGCGATCTGGCCCACGTGCCCGTTGTCATGTCCTGCGGTCGCGAAACCGAGAGATGCGCCGTGGAGAAGGTCGGGGTACTGGATGCAGCCGCCCAGGCCCCCGTTGCCGGTGGAGAGGAAGCGTTTGGTCCAGGTTTCTGGGGGAGGAAGCCAGATTTCCATGTTCACGGCGCTGGAGGGGGAGGTGGGGATGTGTAGGGACAGGCGACACATGGGAACCGTGAGAGGGATGGAGAGTTGGTCGGCTAGACATGTTGGGTGGAGGTTTGGAGGTGGTGGGAGGGTGGAATTTGCAGGGAGGAACTCGGCATTGATGAGGGTTGCGTTAGGGTGGGAGGAAAGGGGATGGTTGGTAAGGGAGAAGGAGGTGCATTTTTCAGCGAAGGATGGAGACGGTGAGGTGGTTGCGTGGATGATGGGGAGCACGAGCGGGAGGAGGATTGAGAACCACATGTTTCAGATACATGGAACAGATAAGTTTAGGGGATTGAGGATTCCGAGGGGTGGATGAGGTGGATTAAATACTTATTTGGACACCGTGATGTACTCCATTGCGTCGTCCGGTACTGCTCTTTTCGTTCATAGTACCACTTTAAGGAAGGCATACGACAACCCTGGGAAACCTGCATTAGGAGTCTTATGACTGGTGGCGAAGGATTCGTGCGCTCACGTCGTGCGCTTGTTCGTGGTAAGAAAGCGCAGAATCGAGCAACTTCGTCTCACCGGTCGCTTCACTTGGCGGTACTTCTTCCACATCAACGGGGCGTATAGAGGATGTTTTTCTTATGCTACCTCAACCACACGGAATTTTTCTGTGCACCATTTCAGTGAGATCGATGGTTGCCTGGAATGAGCGCCAAGTCGCGCACAGTCCAGTGAAACATACCAAGGTATTGTTTGTTAGATTGCAAGGCGAGAGACAGGTGAGAAATTCTAACCTTCGTACCTACAATAGAGGTCTAGAGAGAATGTCTTTAGAACCAGATTTCTCGGGAATATTCTAGGGCCAGCTCAGAAGGTACCAAATGATGCCCGCGTGCTAGTTTCCACGCGCGGAAGCAAACACACAGTGCACGTGACGCTGTGGACGAGCATATCTACCCACACGTGCTGTGTTTCCTTTCCCCAAACCTCAGATCACCGCACAACCTTGATCTTTCACCAGCACCTCTTCTGCAACCCGAGAGTACCGTCTTCAACCAAAACCCGCGTCACCCAACCTCGCACCAACCCCACCACCAACAACAATGTCGACTCTAACAATAACCCGCCGCTTCCTCAACGCGCTCATCGAACTCCTACCCACGCTCCCAGATTTCGACGAGGAGCTGGCAAAGCTGAGCACACAGGACGGTGGCGCTGCTCCTACGAGCGCAAAGGGCGTGATACGTGTTCCCAACGGCAGTGCTAAGATGACAATCGAGTGCGACTACTTGTTTGCGGAAGAGTTTTCGAATACGCTGGGACGGCTGAAGCGAGAGCGGCCGGAGGAGTTTGAGAAGCTGAAGGAGGAATTCGAGGAGGCGGGGGAGATTGCGGTTAAGTATAAGGTGGTGGATGGTGAGTACGCAGCAGTTGGGGGTTCGGGGAGGCTAGTGACTGACAAGGATAGGACCGTTGATTGGATTTTTCTGAAAGGTCGAGGGGTGTTTGGGACAATGAACAGAATGTGCAGGAGAAGTTTCATGAGAGATTGGAGACTGGAAGATGACAGATATTTTGGATGACTGGAGCAATATGGAGGTCTTTATGTTGGACAACATGAGACAGGACAGAAACATCTTGGAGGCGAATGTCGCCGGCGTGTGAGAAGGCAGCATAACTGGGGGTGATGGCGTACGCTTGGGAGTGGGGGAGATGAACATCAGAGAGCAGCTATATTTCAGTCGGCCGTAGTTCCGGGATGCATCTAACTTTTATTTTCGAACTTTAACCCGCTCTCCTCTCGAACAGCGCCGTAGATACTCGGTAGGTCGCCTTTGTTGCCCAAGTGCTCCTTGACCTTGACTAGGTGAGCGTCACCCACGGCTACTGCAGGGAGACTGGCCCCATGATCTTTCGCCAGTTTTAACGCGTGGCCTGCGTCTTTACGTGCAAGGTCCACATGGAACAGCGGCTCGTCTCTTTGGTAGTAGTCTCCTGATATCATGCGATTCGAATAGGCGGCGTATGGTCCCGGAAACATCAGCTCGATCCAGCGATGCAGGTTTTCGGTTCCCAGCCCAGTCTTCTCAGCAAGAACATGACCCTCAGATAGTGTCTCAACCATGTTGAGGATGAAGGTATTGCCTATGACTTTGAGCAGCGTGGCGTTCCTTGCTGGCTGGTCGGAGAAGTCGATTGCGGCACGGCCCATGACGCCTGTGGTAAAGGGCTTGACCTTTTCGACTGCTGATTTCTTCCCTGCCATAACACAGATGAGGTTTCCAGAGTCGGCCATTGCAGGGGCGCCGAAGACTGGCATGGCGACGAACTCGGCGCCTCTTTCTGTGATGTGTTTCTCCAGGGCTTCGCTGGTATCGGGATGTATAGTCGAGCAATCAACAATAACCTTTCCTTTTACATCGTGATCGAGAATGGTGTTGACTGTCGCAGTGACGGCTGCGTCGTCTCCCAAACACATAAAGATGATGTCGGCGCTCTTGACGGCATCGTCGGGGGTAACGACAACGGTCGTCTTCTCCACGCCCAGCTGATCCGAGAGCTCAATTGCCCTTCTCTTGGTGCGGTTGTACAATGTCAACGGCTTGTCCAGCCCTCCCTTCTCTACAAGGTTCTTGCACATGCCCTTATCACGTGAGCGGGGTGAAGGTCCAAGCCTCGAAGTCGGCTAACTTACCCTGCCCATGTTGCCCAGCCCAATCCATGCCAGCTGCGGTGCCATGATGAACACGAGACGGGACGACAAGTAACTGGCTTCTGCTGTCCGTAACACGAGCACACACACCACCTTTTATCGCATTGACGAGCATGTCGCAACGCAAATGCGTCGTCATCGCCATGCCGCGGGGTGCTCTGTCCAGTCGCCGCGCCGGAGCTTCGTCGGCTAAATGACGTTTATCGATAAGTACCCGGACCCGCTTTCGGAGAGCACTGGACTAACTCCAGCACACCGAAAATGTCGCTCTCACATATACGAGCTCCGCTACACCCCATAAAAGCCGGCCTGCTCTGCTGTGTCGTCAGGCATGAAGCATGAGCGTCTGGCGCACCGCCCACCAAAGCGGCGTGGCTAGGATACCTACGCTGGTGAGCACCCACGGAATCGACCACCCAATGAGTCACCTGCAGCTATGCGCGTCCCGCAAACGCAGTGACTCTGTTGTACGACTCCAGCTCACCATGTCTCGCAGCTGTATCCCAGCTTAGGTAGCAATCGTACACGGTATGCGTCTACCACTTCTGCACCTGCTTCGACAGCGAAACGGAGCTCTTTCAAAGAGCGACAGCGCGCCGAACGAGACCAATTGATCAAGGTCCTCAAAGAATCGCCTGGAAAACGCGATGCCAGGAACTTTCTCAAGCACTTCGATACACCAACGTCCACGAATGAGGACGAGATCGCGGCTGTCAAGCTCAAGCGCGCTGCTCGCGACGCCGTTGAAACTGCACATCATAACGAATGGCGCCTGACGCAGACGGGTGTCAATCTGGGAAATCTGTACGAGCCAACCAAAGCCATACAAGACAATCCTGTCTTTACACAACGGCCGCTTCCGGAGAGGCCAATTGCAGAGAACGTCGAGCCACTGCATCTGGCCCTTGTCAAGCTGCGACAGCCACAGATGCTCGATGATGGCACACTAGGCGAGCTTGCATTGACGTTGAGTCAAATGGCACGTCTGGGGTTAAACATTGCTGTAGTAGTTGACTGCGATGACGACGCCGTCCTCGATACACTGGACATCACCCCTGCCTGGATCGAGACCATCACCGAACAGTCTGCGCGCATCGTCGACGCATTGGAGGAGTACAATGAGCCCGGCGCCTTTGAGGTCGACCACGCCTTGGTGTACGCTCCCGTGACAGGTGACATACCCAGCAAAGTCCAGGTCAGGGGCAGGGTCGAGGTGAAGCACAGTCATCTGTTGCTCTCGCCCATTCAGGATGGCATCATTCCTGTTATTCCTCCGTGGGCGTACGATTCGGAGTTGAAGAGGGTCAGGGTGCGGCCAGATGAAGTCTTGTTGGCCCTCACGCGTGAGTTTGCAGGCATCACAGCCCAACGTGAGAAGGAGCAAGGAATATCAGAGGCAAGAGGCACCTTGGAGAAGCCGTTACTGGACCGTATCATCATTCTGGATCCCGCAGGAGGGCTGCCCTCCGACAAGCGACAAGACGGTCACATTTTCGTCAATCTGGAGGCCGAGTACGAAGACGTCAGGAACGAACTGCAGGGAGTTTCCTTCGGGGAGCAAGCTCCCATTACCAGTGGAAGATCTAAGACAGAGATGTCCGCCAATAGACATGTCGACAATCTGGATGCGGTTCAGAAAGCCTTGAAGCTGCTGCCGCCGTCTTCTTCAGCTCTCATCATTACGCCTACCGAGGCCGCCAGTTCGTCGCAAGTGGCTTTCCTCCCCACAACATCTACTGGTGTGCGCACACGACGCTCAAAGAATCCGTTAATTCACAACCTGCTCACCGACAAGCCCATGACCTCGTCATCACTACCTGCACCGCTCGTCTCATCGCGCCGAGCCGAACCAGCAGCCTTGAACCCAGCAACCTTTTTGAAAAGGGGTATTCCTGTGACACTGGTTCCAGATCCACGCATTTCTCCATGGCGGCCGCCTTCTCCTGAGAATCCAAGCATCGACTTGGCAAACGATCCGCGCGTCAACTTTCCCAAACTTGTTGATCTCATCGAAGACTCGTTTCGTCGAAAGCTAGATGCACGCCACTACCTAGAGCGTATCAAGGGCCGAGTCGCAGGCCTGATCGTTGCCGGAGACTATGAAGGCGGCGCAATATGCACATGGGAAACGCCCCCAGGCTTAGAGACAGCGCCGCCTCCGGACTCACCCTTATGGGTGCCGTATCTCGACAAATTCGCAGTCCTCACCAGCTCCCAAGGATCAGGCGGCGTTGCGGATATTGTTTGGAATGCACTCACGCTGTCTTGTTTTCCGCATGGACTTGTGTGGCGTAGTAGGACGAGTAATCCTGTCAATAAGTGGTATTTCGAGAGAACGCTTGGCATGTGGAATTTGCCGGATGGTCAGTGGACTATGTTTTGGACGACGAATGGGGTGGTGGAGGAGTGGGCGGAGAAACAGGCGCGGATAACCCATCATGGAGATGGAAAAGCGAAAGATATGTGTAGGTGGGATGCGTATGTTGATGTGTGTGGAGGGATTGCTCCTAGTTGGGCGGATAATAGGAGACCGGATTAAAGAGCTACGGCTGTTGGATGTATCGACGCGGGCTACGCATTTCTATTACATATATCAACGAATACTCGAGTATATAGAGACGAAAGAAGCAAGGAAGATATCCAACATTTGATATAGCCGGCTCTTTCCATCACAAAATTTTGAACATAAGTCAATGACATCCACTCATCTTACATGACCCAACATCCTTCAGCTAACCCTCGAAACACACGACGAACAACACCTCTCCTCCTTCCCCTCTCCCTTCTCCACCTCCTTAGCCCCTTCAGCCCCCTGAACCGCCCTAAAACCCGCCTTCCCCACCTCCTCCACGCCAACAGCAGCAACCTGGGGAACATCCGTATACGCCCTCAACTCTCCCCTCTCTCCCCTTCCCCCCGTTTCACCAGCCCTATTTCCCCACCCTAACCCTGTCGCCGTCGTCACAGTCGTCTTCGGCAACGGCCTCAACCCATCCAACTCCACCTTCCCCTTCTCCAACGCTGCCCGAACCTCTTGTGTCGCTTTCTTGGACACGTGGTACCAGCCCGCGAGCACGCAGGCGGTGAGGAGTATGGCGATGAGAGCGTAGAGCCAGAGCCAGGTCGAGACGGGGGATGAGCTGGAAGGGTGGAAGTCGAAGAAGGAGGTGGAGAAAAGTGTCTAGGGTAGTGTTAATCAGCATAATACCTCGTCGAAATCTGGAATTGTGTGGACGGGGAGAGAGGAAGAAAGGGAAGATCAGGAACGTACCGCGATGAATGTTGGTGGTAGGAAGTGTCACGGAACAGGCCACGTGACCTGGTGAGTCAGCAGGATGGTTAGTCAGATAAGCTATATAGTTCTCCTCTGCTAGAGTAGCTAGCCACCACCATCTATACATTCATCTATCAGATTCATCTTATGCGTGCACATGCCTACGTACACGCCACAGGAAGCCTAATGTCACAGCCGCAATTGTGCGCATGTCCGTGCTATCTTTTCGTGTCAAGAGGGCCACGCGTTGGGAATCTGTGGCGATTGAACGCATCACGGAGCTGTCGTGGAGGCTTAGTTCGGCGAGTTGCCGGGAGGCGGCTGCGTGGGTGATGTTTACGGCGCTGTCGCGTTGGATGACGTGGTTGTAGATCTATTTGGAGAATGTTAGTGGAGAGAGGATTGGATACAGGTGGAGGATCCTCGAGAGGGGTGATTGAAACGTACAGTTAGAAGTTCAATGTTAGCATGTTGAATCGAGGAAGCGGTGCGGCTTTGCAAGCTGTTAAGTAAATCGTACGCGTTCCTTCTACGAATATCGAGTTCTCTGTTCTTCGTCGACGAACGATGAGTCTCTGGGAATACTTGGTCCAGTTTCTTGTGAGACTGTATCAGTGTTTTCAGTGCGAATTCGTCCCAGGCGAGACAGTGCCAGAGAACGGTTACTTTATGCGTGATCGCATCGATGTCCAAAGCAGCTTTCTTCAAAAGGCTTTGTTCAATCGTCAGATGCATGCCCGTTTGTAGCTGAATGGCTTCGAGCTTCACGCGCCGGTGTGCGGCGCGGATGAAGCGAACATCGGTCAATACGGCTTGCCAGATTGTTGCAGGAAGGCGCGGATCAAGAGCGTGTTGTTTGAGTTTGTCGATCTCGTCGATGAAACGCTCAAGTTGATGGTCGCAAAGGCCGATAACAAAGCAATATGTATTCCGGGTTGTTTTATCGTATGTTACCGCGAGAGCGGCCGAACCCAACGTCGTCAAGAAACCTGCATGTGAGAGATCAAATGCGAATTGCACAATGAAAGCCGCCCACCTCGCCGCCGCGGTCCGCATGTGTACTCGGTTGTGACTGACGCATGGAGAGCCACATAGTCCACGCAACCTTCAGGAATATCGAAGGCCTCGGAGATCGCTAGCCATGTTGATTTGGACAACGGGAAGGATACATCTTCTACGCCGATGTCTACCCGTTTCGCTGAGAATCTGAGCTTGTTAAGTGTTAGCGATGATGCATTGGGATAACTACATACAGAATCCGCAGTCGATCGGTATTGTCTGGATTTCTGGTGTCCCGAATGTAGTTCACAATTTCATGTTCCTGAATCTCGCTTTTGGACAAACGAGGGCTCTCGCATGCGCCTCGAGACGGATGTTGCACATCGACTAGCACGTGGCCGTCCTGGGGATCGAACATGTGTGGTTCTAGTTTGCTTCGATACAGTGTGAACATGTCGACGATGATTTCAGGGAAGGTGGAGTCTTGAAGAAACCGGCCACAGCCTCGTATAAAGTGTGTTCTCGCAGTAACACGAGCGATCAAGGTGGTTCACAGCCACGTTTCACCCGACCCGACATGCAGGACGGAGATGAGCGCAAAAGTTCTTCTTGAGCACAGCCTCCATGGTGTAGCAAAATCGAAAAGTAACTTTGAAACCGGTCAGAAGAAATGGGCGAACCGCATCATCGGGGCATATGCGCCACCTGCCCACATATTCGGACTTCAGGCAGGTGCCACCAGCATTCCCTTAATCTCATCACCAGAATTTCCCAGTCTTGACGCCGCCGCCCCCACCTATACTTAGACTCAAACTCAACTTCAATCCCTTCGCCTTCGCCCGCCTCTCCATACTATCCGTCCTGTCATCCCACTTTGTTTTGAACTCTGCCACCTTCTTCAGCTCTCTTTCTCTGGCACTCGGCCTTATCGCCTCCATCTTCCTCGTTCCAGGGCTCACCGCATTCGAATCACTGACGAACGATTCTTTCATCCTATCCAACGCCGTCAGGCTCCACTCCGGTAGATTCTCATATAACAACGTCCCATTCCGCGAGAGCGCTACAAACCCCTGATACCGATAAGCGTGAAGCACGACTTCTGTCACTTCCTCGATGCCACGTTGTTGAGTGCGCGCGTAGTTTAGCATGCGAGATAGCATGCGGTAGTCAGGCAGATTCCAGACAGCGGCATGGTTTTCAGTAATCAAGATGAAGTTGTCATCAGCACCTAGGGCCACAATGCGGGGTTTGTCGGTGAAGGCACCGTTTCGGATCCGGGACTCGAGGGCGTAGAGGAGCGGCGTAGGAAGGCCGAGCCAGAGGTAGGATGTTCCGTCGCCGATGAAGAAAGATGAGTTTTGGGGGCCTAGTGTTAGTTGGAGATGGGGAATGGAGCGGTCCTTGGTGTGGAGGAAGTTGGTAAGGTCGTGCGGGAGGCCGTGAGAGGCTGCGAGGTATGTGAGCGATTTTCAGGTAAGGATGAATTTGATATACCTATATGGTCTTCGCCATGCCTGTCGCGGTAGGTGATCAAGAAGCTGTCGTGATACCCAAGTGTCACGTGATATATATGTGCGACATCGTTCGAAGAGAGCAGCCTTTGAAGCCTCTGCGGGAGTTTATTGCTATTTCTTGTCAGTTGCAAATTTCAAACAGGTAGAAAGACACTTACCGATCTCTTTTGGAAGGACATTGCAGGTAGTGACCGCCTCGCTGGCCGAATGCGAAGATGGCATCACACATGGCGGGTCATGTCTCCGAAGGTACAGAGATGTGCTTCAATAGCACTAACATGGAGACCGTAGTCTGGAGAGTGAGTCGGGTAAGATATGATGTGAGGCAAGGAGGGAAAAATGGCGAGACTCCAACATCACAAGTCGGCATGCCAAGACATGGCGCAGGGTTCGAGCAAGGCATCGAACGATTCGACCTTGCGTTGCCCGGTAAGGTTTGAGCGCGAGTGTGTTCCTTGTTGCCGTGGGAGATGGGCATATACGCTTCACCTGCTGCTGCGCATAAGTCGTTTTCATCCACTCCGCCATGAGTGCTGATATTCTGCATTCATTGTTTATCCGGGACATGACGTCATACCTTCCCTGAGCATGTCGAAGTCGTTCTTTTCGTTTGGCCTGAATGGCAGCTACATTTGTAGGAGCGCTGAAGGTCTAAGATAGTGAGTTATTGAATGACGGCACGGTGTCCTGTCTAATATATTAGTCATAACCTCCCACCAACTCTGCATGACATTGTCCTGTTCAAGAATGTGGAGACGGTGTACTGGGCGGCGCTGGGCCCATTGACTGAATCATGGTTTCTGAGTTATAAGGATCGTGAGGGGCGTAATAGACTGAGTACATGATCCGACTCGATTACTCCGTGCTTGGTTAACATCACCATCAGCATGGGGCGCCGATATCCCCTGGGAGCTCGAAGAATGCCTGAAGGAGGTCGTTCCAAGTCCTAATATCTACGCCTTCCTAGGACCACGAGATTCTTTCATAGCCTGGAGTCCAAAGTTCATCCGCTGGGCCGGCGTGCCTTCCGGCGTGGAGGCTTGTCTGCAGAGTTGGCTGACCCCGTCAGGATGGAAAGCGGGCCCTCCGCGAATGGTAGTATGGAGCCGCAGGGGTGCCTACTTCGCCCTTAGTGAGTATGGAGAGGTGGAATATCGCACGGGGACTGGAGACATGTGGCCCATTTTTCGCGAAACCATCGAGGAGTGGGAGTCAGAGGCGGGCTTCTCGTGGAGTGCATTGGCGGTAAGCAAAGGAGGAGCAGTCTGGTGCATATCTAACGTGGCTGTCAGTATATCACACTCGACCCGACCACGATAGACCAATTTGTCGCTGTGCGTGAGGACCGCATATGGGCTGGTTCGAATGAAGACGATAGCGAAGATGCATTAGAGTCGTTTGCGCTTAACTTCTTCGCAGCTGCAAAGCAGAAAACAAAAGCTCGTCCACACCCCTCGAGCAACCCCCGTAACCCAGAAACTGTCCCAGAAACGCATCCCCCCAGCAAAGTCTCCAAGTCCCATTACGAGAAATGGGCTGCAGATGTAGCAAGCGCATTCGCAGCTGCTGTGGCTGCCAACGGCGGAAATGCACGAGTGCCGAAGAAGCTGGAAATTCGCAATCAGAATCCCAAAGCACCGGTGCCGACCAAGACCAACGGTGAAATCAGGGCGAAGCTGCTTTCGGAGTTCCCACATCTTCCTCCTGAGGCGGTTATTTGCAAGCTGAGTGACTGCATTGCAGTAAAGGCGGGTTCCTCGGGCATTCGAGCGTGCAAACATGATGTGGAGGGACTGCTTCGCGCCTCTGGGAAGTACAGTCTCGAGTTTCTGAAGCAGGAGAGAATACGTTGGCATCCTGATCGGTTCGGGCGAATGTGTAGCGAGGAGTGGAGGGAAACGGGGCGAAGGCTGGCCGAAGAGATGTTCAAGATCGTGGACAGCCTCATCACGGAACTGAAGGGCGCAGGGACGACCAATGGCGGCGTTTAGGGTCGGGTATGGGTGGTGGCTGGTATGCTCGCAGTGCTTGTAGCTTTATCGGATGAGGAACCCTCCTTTGCGCACTCCCATGCCCACCTGGGCCTCCTCAGAACCTCTTCTCCTTGTCGACCACGGTGATCTTCGGCAAGGCATTCTTCAGCTCTTCCTTGTCTTGCTCCGTGGCAACCCATCCCATCTTCTCTTCGACGGTATCGGAGAGGGCCATGCCCACACCTGCATATGCCATGATGCCGAGGCCGATGAAGATGCGCGTCTTGGGCGTGATGCCCTTGTACCACCTGCGACAACGTCAATTGGATGCTCTTTCTCGATTCAGGGGGGTTCGCACTTCCACACGGCCATGACGGGAAAGTTGAGGTGTGAAGGAGAAGTCGAGGCTCGACACTTCCGAGAGAAACAATGCCAAGAGACGGCCTACCTTCTCCTGACAGGCTCCCCACACTTCATGCCACCTCTCATCCACCACGCCAGCTTTCCTCTCAAGTTCACGCCCATCGACAATTGCCGAGTGTAGCCAGGTCGCGCAGTAGGAATTGCGCGCTTGCACTCGCACACTCACGCAATGACCCGCTAACGTGTCGCAGTCTTGCTGCATCCCCTCCATATTCCTATCTACTTTCTCCCATTAAATTTCGCCGTTGACCGAGCCTCGGCCCTCATTGTACACCTTCCTTGCTCCTCGACATGGCTGGCTTCCGCCGCTGGGGCGTGGCCAAGTTCACGAAGAATCCGGAGTCGTCCTTCAAGATCCTGACCGCCGTCCTGGTTATTACTCTCTACCTCCTCATCAAGGACTTCTCCAGCCCTAGCGTCCCCATATCGAAACGCGACTCTACCTCTGGAGCACGGATTCAGTACGGCGGCTGGCTGTATGGCTCGGGCTACGAAGATGTGGAGAAGGCGGAGGCGGTCCGTAATGCCATGCGGTACAGTTTCCACAAGTACAGGGAGCAGGCGTGGGGTAGCGACGATGTCCGTCCTGTCACCGGCGAGACCTTGAATTCGCGGAACGGATGGGGCGCCTTCATTGTGGACTCCGCAACCACCCTTGTTCTCATGGGACTCTGGGAAGAGCTGGCGCTATCGGTCCAGCACATAGTGGGCATCGACTTTACTACCACCCCTTCGCTGGTCGACCCCTTCGAGACTACCATCCGCTACATTGGAGGCCTGGTATCTTTGATCGACCTGTCTGAAGCTGGTATCGTACCTGGCGACATCGTCACGCCGGAGATTCGCGCCCAGCTGCTCCGACAGGCCGTAACGCTTGCCCAGGCTCTCGGTCCCGCGTATGATACGCCCACCGGCATGCCGTGGGCACTCGTCGACTTTGAGCTCAAGAAGGGTGTTCCATTGCACCCGGAGTCCCAGCCGCCTGAGAAGGCCACCGCGCAAGGGCTGGCTCGCTCTGGCTCCGCCATTCTCGAGTACCGCGTGCTGACGCGCATGACGGGCGATGAAGTTTACGCAAAAAATGCGACAGTGGCATGGGCGCCCCTGGTGTGGAGTCCGTGGTCCAGTGCCTTGCCCGGTATTGTCGATGGGCCTATCGACTGGGTCACTGGCCGCCCTGTGGGTCGGGAACGCAGCTGGGACGCCGGATTCGACTCCTACTATGAGTATCTTCTCAAGATTACTCTGCTGGCACCGCCGTCAGACCAACAACTTCCCGACTATGCACAACGGTTTTTCCAGGCAGCCGACTCTCTACGCACCGTTCTGACGACGCGCACAACGCCAACGGAGCAGCACCCGATGCAGCACATATTCATCGGGGCGCAGAATGGCAACACGTATATAAATCAAATGTCGCACCTTGCTTGTTTCGCCCCCGGCACCATCCTCCTTGGAGCAACTCACCACAACCACCCAGATTTGCATGCCTATGCGATTGCCCTCCTTGAAGGTTGCCGGCATGTCTACACGTCGACACCCTCGAAAATCGGGCCAGGAGGGTGGAACTGGCATCCACTCCTCCAGGACCGGCCTCATATTACGCCCAGGACCGAGGAACAGACAGCCCAGCTTTCGGCACTGGGCTTCTTTGCCTCCTATCCTCGGTACGAGTTGCGGCCCGAGTACGTCGAGTCCCTGTTCTACGCATACCGCATCACAGGCGAGCAGCGCTTTCGTGACTGGGCCTGGGAGGTGTTTCAAGGCATTGAACAGTTCTGCAAGGCGCCGTACGGGTATGCTGGGCTGCACGACGTGTTCAGGCCAAGGCACACGGATTTCGTGGTGGAGCAAGGAGCCTGGCAGAACATGCAGGAGAGCTTCTTTGCGGCGGAGACGCTGAAGTATCTCTTCCTCACGTTTGCACATCCCGATGTGGTGACGCTGGACGCCTGGGTGTTCAACACGGAGGGTCATCCATTCCGTATGATCAGGTAGGCATGATGTGGGATGTGCGAAGAGCTGGTGTTTGGCGCGCATTGATACCCCGTCCTTTCGTCTTTTGGTTATTTCTGTCTGTCCTTGTCACTCGTAGAGGGGTGATGAGAGCGGACTGCATCGACTACCCTAGCACTCTATCTCGCATACCGTAGCCTCAGTCAATGCGATTCACATTCGTACGCTTCAATCGCGATGCCTCAGAGAATACCTCTGAATCAACACCTCTAGAGACGACCTGCATGTGACATGAAAAGCGGGCTAACCGGATTCGGCAATGACCATGCGACGCAGCTGGAGGTCATCTCGTGAACTGCAGCATGACAGCACACTTTCCATAGTCATCGCAAGGCTAAACAGATCCCACGGTGTATCCCTTTGCAACTACCTTCCTGCCGTTGTTGTGACGCTCACTGACACCATCACCTGGACCCGTCATTCAAATGGGTCTCCCCCAGCAGCTGTCTCACGCCGCGCCACGCCGCGGGGCGCCTGAATTCCCAACCACCGCAAAGTGACCGCCTAGAACAGCCAGGCGGACATCCAATGTGGATTCCACAAGGCGTGCGTGCGTGCGGCCGTCACGCAGGACAACATGTTCGCTGCCTGCGATGACTTGTCGAGGCCTTGACAAAGCTCGTCCGTCGTTTATCTCCGCATCCTCTTCCTCCATCACCGCCTCTTCGGCCGACTCCTACCGATCTTCGCCTTCTCGCCTGGAGCTTTCGATCGGCGCATACAGCCTTTGATCCTGTCTTATCGTTCTTCCTACGGTCTTTCGAGAACCTATATTCGCCATGGCTGCAAATGTAGAATCTGAACGCAGCATCTCTGATGACATCAACGCCGCCACTAGGTACGCTTTCTCGTGTCCCTCTGCCATCTAGGTACTCACCCACCACAACCAGATCCCTCCACACAGCCCTCAACCGCCTTATAACCTCGCGCCTCCCGCTCGCCCTCCCTCCCCACGCGGCCGATCCTACACTCTACACCACGGGCCTCCTCCACTTCGCGCACATCTTCCTAACCTTCGAGTCCCTATGGACCGACCTCTCGTCCAGCACAGCGAAACCCACACCCACCTCCCCCCTCCTCTCCTACCTCCTCGTAAACCCCTACGATAGCCCCGAACCCTTCACTTCGGAAAACCCCGCGCCACACATATCCCCCGATGTCCTCACCTTCCTCCGCACCCTCCGACCCGGCGGGCTCGCGCGCTCTAGGCGAATCAAGAAGGACCTCAAAACCCTCCTCAACCTTACCGGCACAGATTACGACGTCCTAATGTCACAATACCCCTCCCCCCGCGTCGCGGAATTCTGCACACATATCCGCTCCTCCGTGTCCCGGAAACCACACGTTTTGGTGGCGTACGCGTGGTGTTTTTACATGGCTGTTTTCTCGGGCGGGAGATGGATTAGGGCGCAGTTGGAGGGCGCGGGGGGCGAGTTTTGGGATAGTGGGCCGGGAGAGATGAAGGGCGGGACGGGGTTAAAGGGCAGAGGACTTGCGGTTTGGAATTTTGAGGGGGTGGAGGATGGGGAGGATATCAAAGGGCTGTTTAAGGAGAAGTTGAAGGATGGGGAGGGGTTGTGGACGGAGGAAATGAGAGGGGAGATTGTGGAGGAGGCGAGGGAGGTGTTCAGATGGTGTGCGAGGTTGGTGGGGGAGTTGGATGAGGTGGTGGGTGGGGAGGAGAAGAAGAAGATGGAGGCGAATGAGGGTCGTGTGAAGAAGGAGATGGGAGAGGAGGCAAGCTCGAGTGTCGAGGAAGATGGTGTCGGAAGCGCTACCGTGGCCACACAGTCGGCGTCACGCAGTTGGTTGCTGAAACCCCAGGTTTCGGGGGCTGTGGTGGCGTTGGGGTGTTTGGCATATGTTGCGTTGGTTAAGATGGATTTGAGGTTTGCATGGTAGAAGCATGTTGAAGAGCGAAGATACCCCTAGATGTTTGGAGTCGGATTGCTGGGTTTTTAGAGGGCGTGTATGAAGTATTCTTATGGTATATTGTAGAGGGAGCATGCGTACACTAATGGTATTGACACGATACCTCGCTCTTCTTGAGTGTCGTCGTAATTCATTAAACCTGAAGTATAGGTATCCCATATCAGCTGCGCTAATATCATGATATAATGCTCGTTTTCAAAGGCCAGAAA
Organism: Sporormia fimetaria CBS 119925; assembly: GCA_010093795.1. Classification (NCBI taxonomy): domain Eukaryota; kingdom Fungi; phylum Ascomycota; class Dothideomycetes; order Pleosporales; family Sporormiaceae; genus Sporormia; species Sporormia fimetaria. The sequence continues at coordinate 190,207 of MU006597.1, read as the reverse complement.
AAAATGCAGACTGGAGATACAAAACAGACAGTACTAAGAAAAGTCGTCTTTCTTGCAGGCGCAGACAACAAGCATGAAGACAGTCGGTGCGTATCAAGATATATGGAGCTCCGGTGTAGCCGGGCCTGCGATGTTATGAAGCTTTCGCTGATGGCTCTGCAAGTCTGAGACTTGGAGATAACCTCTAGCAGCCACGCGATTGCAGCCAGCTTCAGGACACGGATCATCGGATCTATCGTGCACCCCTCGCAGATGTTCTGCATAGTCGGTGGTGGTGCGGAATGCCAGAGGTCTTGCCTCACGATCTTTGTCAACGGGAGGCGGCTCAAATGACGCACACGATGACCGTTCGTGATTGTGTTTAGAAATGGCGATATTGTGGGAGCCTACTATCCCATGAGCCTGGCCGTACCCTCGACGAAAACTGCTTGTACTCGACAAGCGGCCGAGGCTGCCAAGTGATTGTGTGGATAAAAGCTGATCGTGTGATGAGCTTCGAATGATGATGCGGCTGTATGAGAGAGCGACTGCTCAAAGAGACGAGAAATCGGAGATGAGGAAGACCTCGGAGGGAAACGGCGTCGATATAACAAGCCTCAGATTTACGCTCACTTCTGGCGTTACCTGCAGACGCTACGGCAGGGCGGAATACGCCGTATATGGCAACATTGTCCTCCCCGGAATCGCTTTGACAATTAGCTAGAGATCTCAGAAGTGCAACTCGCCCACCGCTGAACTGTCTTCAGCGATGGTCATCGGAAAAGCGCGTTTTCTGAGGTTGGTGGTACAGCGAGTAGCTGCAAAAGATTTTATGCGAACGGTCTCCGGCGTTGCAAATGAGTGGGACCTTTGCACTATACCGTTGTCTCGAGGTAGTTGATAGACATTTCGTTCTCGACACCAAAGTGAAGTGGTGGAGTGCAGAAAGAGGCCAAGCATCGGATGATCGGCGCTAGCTGCGGGCTTGGCAGGGTGGGGGCTAGGGTCCCCCCGGCGGCTAACGCTACGTCAGGTTTCGCTAACCATGTGAAGGACACTCACCAAACACCACCCTCTCTGAACAGCTCTCATTCTTTTCTCTAGGTATATGGAAGGGACCTCTCTTTGATACCCACCGTCATGTCTACTCGCGGGCAGTTTAACACCAAGAGCCCCACCATCAAACGCATATGCAAGTCACCCACCATGCTAACGAGACACTTGTCATTAACTACTCCGCAGTGAAGGAAGCTTCTGAGCTTGCCTCGAACGCCTCGCCAGACTTCCACGCCGAGCCCTTAGAGGACGACCTCTTCGAGTGGCACTTTACAATCAAAGGTCCGCCCGAGCCGTCACCGTACCACACTGGGATCTACCACGGCCGCATAGTGTTACCCGCACAATATCCGCTTCGTCCCCCGGCATTCCGCTTCCTCACACCCTCCGGTCGCTTCGAAGTCAATCGTGAGATATGTCTCTCCATATCCGGACACCACGAAGAAACGTGGCAGCCAGCATGGGGCATACGCACTGCCATGGTCGCCATCCGGAGCTTCATGGACACAGATGCGAAGGGCCAGCTGGGAGGTATAGAGTGCAGCCCCGAGATACGGACACGGATGGCGGGCGAGAGTGTATCATTTAAGTGCGCCGTGTGTGCGAAGTCGAATGCACAGATCATGAAAGAGCGAGAGGAGGCCGCTGCTTTACAAGAGGCCAAAGCAGGCAAAAAGAAGGAGGAATCTGTACCAGAAGAGCTACGTCTAGCCTACCGCGATGAGCTAGCGGAGTCAAGTGCATCATGGCCTCAGCACCCTGAGAAGCCTGATCAATCAACGAAAGTCCCCAGCTCTACGGACAGTGCGTCACAAAACGATCAAGCCGAAAGACCTGCAGCCCCCGAAGCCCCTGCAGCTCCCATATCTGCCTCAACCTCAAGTCCTCTCCCGACAAGGACACTGCCACCTCAGCCTCCGATCGTAGTCCAAGCCAACGCTGGGCCTCCACTCGCATGGGTAGACGCATGCATCTATGGTGTCCTCGCCGCACTTCTGTTTATGGTCATACGAAAGGTGTTCTAGACTATATCATGTGGGTGTCTATGTATGGACACGTCAAGGTCAATGGTCTGTGGGTGTTGGAGTTTCTTGTTGAGCGATAGATATCCTTTTGCTATTATATTCAAGGGTGAGTTGCCGATCCAGCCCTGCTATATTGTTTGCATTCTTTCTTCAAGTCAAACTCCCGGACTGTGCTCACTGATCATGGCCTCGGACTCGGCCTCGATATTGTCTTCTAACGACTGTTTCCCTCGCCGAGCTCTGGCATATTATCAATGGGTCCCTCTAAGCAAATCCCGAGTCATTACGTTGGTTTGGTTCCTTTCCCGCTCCGCTCCAGTGAAAGGATATCGCCTGCCACTGTCGCAACACCTTTCACTCTTCAACCCCCCAGCACGGAGCGAGGAGCATTGTAGTTCCGAGCCCACGTCTATATAATCTCGATTTCTTGCCGGCCCCGCGACTCCTCTCCCTTCCCTTCAACTCCGTCCCACACCTTCGACTACTCAGACGTGCACACATCCGTACACTGCGATATCTCTCATTGCACCACACACCTAATCTCACACATTTTCTTGTACACTTGTACACGATACTCACACACAGAATGCGCATCTTTTCGGTTTTCGAAAGGTCCTCGACTGGGTCGGGCCAGTCGCCGACCTCGACGGACGACACCTCTCCAGCGACCACTATGTCGAGTCGTTCCCAGCTCAAGCCCGACGTGTCAACCAACTCCCGAGTCCGCCGCTTGTTTCACCGACGGGTTGATAGTGCGTATAGCGTTGTCAAGCAGCACACACTTCCCCACCACCTCCCCCTCAGTGAGTTGTGGACATGCCGATCCGTGCTCTTAGCTGACAAGGCATATCAGACCCTGCGGCTGCAGAACACGCAGCGCGAATGTTCGTCGAGCAGATGAACCGCCGCAATCCCCAAGCAATCCCAGCGAAAGCCGTGTCCGTCCCAGATGCCCCACTTCTGTCATCCTCCGCCGCATCTTCACGTACTGCAATACACAACGGCCCACTTGGTAAGTCAGCCAGTCCTTCTGTTTCATGTCCACTAACCTTTGCAGATCCGAACACAGCGGCTGTAATAGCGAGACACTTTGTTCTGGGCCAGCAGACGGTTCTGGTTGATCGGACCGAACCACTGCTCCAAGGGGAGGACGATGTAAGTCACCTCCCTCGTAATCTGCCGACTCCTCTAACAATGTCCAGGTCTCATTCGTAGACCCCATGTACGATTCCACATACGTCGACGAGTCGATAAATCGATGGCTTTGCCTTCTCGAGGAAGAGGCGTTCGAGTCTCAAGAGCGATCCACCATTTGCGACGAAGAGACCGAATGCCACCGCCCGGATGATACCACGAATCAACAAGGTGTTGAGACTGTACGGGTCCCATCTGAAGTCAGACACGAGAGTGTGAGTGAGCGCCATCTCGTGCTTGTTCCTAGCAACGCCTCAAGCTCCACGTACCCCTCTCCTCTCCCTTCCCCGAAGAAGCGCCACGAGCGCCTTGCAGACGATATCCAGCAGGCTCACTCCCGCAGTCTGTCTGGGGAGAGAAAACAACACGAGTTTTGCAACTCACTCGCTCACAACACTGCTCGTGGCAGTGGCCCGGCAGCAAGGACTCTTCTTTCGATTCTCACAACACTGGAATATAGTACGCTCTCCGATCCTGTCATCACTTACGGCCCTCTCGGAATTGGGTTCAGGAAGTCACAGATGAGTGTCAATGACTGGAACTGGCTGAGTCGGGGCAGTCTGGCGTTCTATCTGCACAAGGAACTTCCCCATGGTCGGATACCAGAGGAAGACTTCGACTTCATCTTCACTCAAATCCTCCCAGACGAGCGGCGAGTCAAGAACGGCCCCGATTACCTTCTCGATCGTGATCAGTTCAGAGTCTGTATCGATGCTTGGCGCCGCGAGGAAACGTGGTGTACTGAACGCCTTGCGGAGTTTCAGGAGCTACAGACAAGCGAGGAAGAGGTACGAGCGGGACCACAAGTTGTCGTCGCCGCCCAGGGGCCTCCCGTTCCGTCGACCTTTCACGGACTGCCTATGCAGGAAGGCGGATTGAATCGTCTTCACACGCTTCGACGACTCATAGAGGCAATGGCCTACGAGCGCAAGGAAAGGTACGGCGTCCGTTACGAAAACGCTGCTGGCTTCTTCTCCCTCTACCATTCTGCCTGGTCTTGTCAACAGGAGAATAAGCCGCTCACAAAGGGCCTCCACCCCTACGCGCGCAACTGGACAACTCACGAATCTCAGCTGTTGCAGAGAGGGGGCATCTTACTCTCTCTGCTGTGTCGTGTACAGCAGGGTCAAAACGACCACTACACCTACACCATGATCCGCGGAGCACTGATGTACATCAAAGGTCAATTCAACCCAGACCTCGATCGCTTTGAGCAATTCCTGTGGGGGCGAGCTTTGGACAGTGGTGTTCAGATTGACGAAATCCCCATGATCTTGATCGAGCATCGGGACTACAATCGTTTGAATGACACAGAACGTCAGCGCCGTCTTGATAGCTTCGTTGATCGCGCAGAGTCCTGGAAGCTAGATGAGGAGAGGTTGAAGGAAGCCAAGCAGAGTAAGAAGGCTTGGAAGAAGGCACATAAGGGTATGTGCACTATGAGTGTATGGTTGAAATTTGAGAGCTAACATCACCTGGGCAACAGACCACGGCTTCCGAGCGAAGATCAAGCAGGCGTTCGAGAAGCTTACCGGAAAGAAGCCCCAGAGCCGCTTCCACTGCATCGGTTGCATGCAGGGTCGTCGCTGCATTGAGTAGTCTTGTACGGCAAGTAGCTCTGAGCTGGGCAGGTAAGGTCGCACGTGCTGGCGAGTAGCGAAGGTTGCTAACAGTGTCCAGGCCACTACTTCCTTCTTCAAGCACATGACGCCCGTTCTTTCTTTGCCTCAATCACCTTTATCTTCGACATCTCTTCCACTTCAGCTTCGTCCCCACGACACCAACCACATTCCATCCAGACATCTCCTGGTGTCAGTGGATGCACATTATTTCTACGATTCTCTTGTCAGCGCTGCATCGACAATACCCTCTGCATCATTTCCTCACTGTTCTCTCATGCCTAACAAGCGCTATACCCTCGCACGCATCCTTTTCCTACTCGCGCTTTCTGTCCTCGGAGCAATCCCCTGTCCCTGCTCCTTACGCTGTCGGCGCCGGAAAGCCAGCCGTTCATGACCTACGACACACGACTTTCCACGGCTCCTCTTTGTCTTTGATCCGATTCATACTGAGCTGCACCGACTTCACGCTCAGTGTGTTCCATCCCATTCGACTCTTCACGACGACCGATACACTCCGCACGCCTGCACGACTCGCTGATCCGGTTACTTCGGTACCGAGACACATACAATCAGACTCTCAATACCCCACCACACGTGCCCGAGAGCCGACATCACACTCCTCAGCAACAACGGACGAACTCTCCATTACACCCGAAACCTCGAATCCCCCCTTTGACTCCCCGCTCTCCCCTCCCAGGGTAGAGAGCAGGTTGAGTTAGGTCCGGGACTCGGTTTCCTCTCTTGTCGGTTCGCTATCCCTTTGTCTGTTTGAGAGTCAAGAATGAGGTCTATAAGGTCTCGGATGACAAGTTTGCGGTTCTGGTTCCGAATACTGGATCGGTTGTGCTGTCTTAGGTGTTTGGATTGTATGAGATTTGAGTGCGAGGATTGGATTCATTTTTGAGACCGGGTTGTCGGTTGCGGGCAGTTTTTTTTCTTTCTCCTTGACCTGATTGTTATACAATGCAAAAGTATTATTGTCATGCTAGATGTGGTTGTACTGCGATACTGTGATGAAGAGGTCGAATGCTCGACTTAACTGTCCCGCTCACGGCGCGAAGACCGCAAGGTGAAGATCTCGAGGTGAAGATCTCGAGGTGAAAACCTCAGAAATGAGAGGAGGTCGTGTAGTTGGAAACGTGATCAACTAGCGATACAAAAACACAAGAACACCTGCCCAGGACACACAGGAATGAAACGTCGACGTCCATTCATCACTTATCCCTTACCACACTGTCCGCAACCATTCATCAAGCATTTCACCCTCTTCACACGAGATCATGCAACCACTCATTATCAAGAAGTCAACACGGACAGAAAACTCAATACAATAGATATACCCGAGTGAAAAAAAAACTTAAAAACCTAACACAAACGCCACAGATGATGGTAAGAACGTCTGACTATCTATACAAAAGAAGATGCCTTCCCAGCAAAGCAAACAAAATGCTCTTCGCAACCTATACACTGATCAAAACGCCAACACTATATGTATACCATATACATATAACCTCCCATCCCACAACCGTCTCTCTCAGCGAGCCCTTACTACCGCACAGTCGGCATCAACCAAGTAGCCTCGCGACACGTATCCGCCAAATCCTCCTCGGGGCCGACTTTAAACCCCATCTCTCCCAACTTTCTCAAATCCCACCCCGAAGTAAATTCACCCTGTCCACCATTCATCTCATTAACCTCGTTCCCGAGTTTCACGTAACTGGCGTGTCTGCAGACGGTTTGCGAGTAAGACCATTGTAAGCAATGGGGATCGTTTGCGCATTCGGAGCCACAGGAGCCGGCGTTTCGATGAGCGGGGCGGTCGTTGGGGACGGGGGCTTCGGAGAGATTGTCCCACCAGGCGCGGGTGTCGGATTGGCGGAGGTGGGAGTGCGTGTAGGCGAGGAGGGAGGAGTAGGTGAATGGTTTCTGTCTAGACGTCAGCCTACCGTTCATCTCCTTGGTACGTGGGCGGTGGAATGCAACCCATCGACGTAAGGGAGGAGTAAACACAGAAAAATATACATACCGTAGTATAAGGCCTCGTCCTCTCCCACTTCCACAACTTCTCTAGCTCCTCCGGCCCCACACGATGCAGACTCAGTAACGGAATACACCATCTATCGCGATCAACGCGTATCTGTTTCAAATTCTCACCCGAGAACGTGGGTTCCAGCGCCTCGAGCCGCGCGCCCGTGGTATTCAGGATCGCGTACGCAAGGACCACGTCACCGCAGCAGTCCTTCTTCACCTTTTCTTCGAACCGCGTCGCCAGTTTCTCGAACCCGCCGTCCGGTTTCGCGGGCATAAGTTGCTTCATGAGCCCTTGTGAGAGCACGAACCCGGCGCCCGGGTACGCGAAACTGCGGTCTGGAGAGCGCAACGAGGGGCCTTGGGCGCCCATGTAGTGTGGTTCTTCCGGGTCCATTTGGTCGAGGAGGCGGAAGAGCGTGTCCCAGAAAAAGTAGACATCCGGTTCCAGGAAAACATACCACTTCGCCTTCGGGTTCTTCGCGTACGCTTTATCGACCATGGGCAAGAACTTGAAGCGGTCGATTTTCCACGCCGGGCTCTTTTTCCCATTCTCGCTGTTTTTCTTGTGGTCGACGTAGGCTTTTAGTTCGGGGGTATCGTCGGCGTAGGATTTGGGGAGCTCCGAGAGGATGTCCGAGATGTGGTGGTCGCCGATTTTGTCTTCGCTGTCGGAGACGATGAGGACGTTTTTTATACACGACGTTACGGTCCAGAGATGGGCCTTTGTTTTATCCTTTTCTGCGCCCCCGGAGCTCGTTTTCAGGACTACTTGGACATCATCTAGTTGTTCGAAGGGGAAGTTTGCGCAGTAATCCGGATCGACGTGCGACGGCGGTTCCTTGAGAGGGGGAAAGAAGCTCTTCGTCACCTTTTTGTAGAACTGGCTCGGTGTGGATCCGTGGTGGATTGAGCGTGTCCGCGAGAGCGAAATGGCGAGGAGTATGAAGACGGCGACGACGACAATCAGGCGCCATGGCCGGCGCGATAGACGCAGCAGGAGTGGGCGGAGCATGGCTGGCGCGGAGGCAGAGGTCGCAGCCTCCCGGGTGCGTGGATGAAGGCCAATTCGCGGGTTCTGGTACACCCCGAGGCTTCTGTTGCGAAGGGTAACTCTCAGGATCGGGGGAGATGGTGCATTGCCAGGGCCCGGAGAACGGAGCTGCCGGTGAGGAGAACAGGCGGCGGCGGGCCGGGCGGTTTGCGGATGGGCGGAGGCGCGAGAGGTGATGGGTCCGGCCGCGGTGGGATGGGGATGTCGAGAGAAGAAAGGAGCGCTGTGGGTGTTTTATGGCGGTTTCTGTATGGAGTTGGAAAGATGTTTCGACGTCTGAGGCCTCGCTGGCTTCCCGCCCCGCCAAGATTCAGATTTCTGGATGTTGGCCCGTGCTTGCACCCTGACGACTGAAAAGGAGAGGATGTGGCGTCGGGTGTGGCGTAGAAAGAGGCACAGTGATACTTTCTATGGGACCACTATAGTTACGATTTCCACACTTCAACAGATCGTCCAAGTCGAAGAGAAAATATGTTCCAATCGCCCCTTGCTGCAGCACGTGGAGGCCTTGCGTGACCTTACAGCATAGCATAAACATGTTCAACGGCGACGACGGAAGAGAAGCGAAAAGAAAATCCGTTGAACTAAAAGTACAGGCAATCCAAGGCGACTAGTAGTGACAGTGTCAGCCAGCCCTTCTATCGATACAATTCCCCGACCGTTGTCTCCATATAGTCATACGCCAGACGTATCGTACAGCCATCCGCACGCCAGCCCGGTCGTACAAATCGAGACCCAGATATACTACCCAAGGGCATAGAGCCTTCCATGCCATTCGTCTGTCATTCATTGCTCAATCTCCATTCACCAACTCCCCTTACAACGCCGGCTTCGCGCCTGTTGCAGGCTCTGTTCCCGCCGGTGCCGTCAGGAATTCGTTGGCGCGCTGTTGCATCTGCATCTCACGCTCCTGCTCTGCCAGCATCTGCTCCTCCGAGTACGCGAGCGCCCACGGCACCGCGATGAGGAGCATGCTGGTGCTGACCACCCACAGCGTCTTGCCACCCCACGACAGTCCGGTCTTGAGCACGGAGCTCGCAGTGTTGTATTTCGAGGATAGAGAGCGGCGTGTGTGAGGGGACAGCATATCTTGGAGGGCGAGCAGGCGTTCGTACAGCGTCTCATCCGACACGGGCTCGTCGGCCGAGTACGTGGAAGAAGCATCGGATTCTGGTCGCAAAAGGTTAGCAGAATTCCCTGAAGAGCGCGAGTTTGAGACGCCTTGATGAAACATACCGGAATCGGTGTCCCACTCGTCGTCGTCAATGGGGCCCTCCTGGGGCTTGAGGAAGTCCTCGTCCACGACCTCTTCGAGCTTGACCATGGTGTCGGCTTAGATGTGCGGAGAAAGGGTTTGGAGAGCGTGCAGAGCGTGCGACGTCGAAATGACCGAATGCAAGTAGGTGGCGTGTGTGGTGGGTGGTGAGATGGATGAGTTGGCTTGCTGCTGTCGCCGATGATGAATGGTCGTCGACTTTTGTCAAGCTTGGACCATCTCAGCCGCAGGGATTGTCGGAGCATCATTCCGCCGGCCCGACCAATTCACCGTGTAGGATGTATGCACCAGTCGATTGCAACAGAGTCTGGCATTGAACACTCTCTCTAAATTCATCATCACATACGAAGCGCTCTGCAGAGACAATAGCTATGCACAACCGGACTTCATTCGCTACACCCAACCCAGCCTGCACCTCCAATACTGTACATCTAGCAATATCGTATCAATGACCATGCTCGCCATCATGACCCGTATCTCTGACCAGATCTACTCCAGCCGTAGCCGCCTTCCCATTAGATTCAAAAAGTGCGCCCGTAACGAAACCGCCATGACAATTCTGATGATGAGGAAAAGCGCAGATCCGCGCACTCGAGCCGGGAAGCGCGCTAACCAAGTCTTGCATGCCGCGTTCAGATGAAAGAAGGTGATAATACAGCGAAGAGAAGAGTTACGTTTTCTTGCACCGCACGCCGCCATGCTCAGCGAGCGGCGGGAGAATTTTCTAGAAGACCAGCCAGTGCATCTAGAAGGGGATCGGGTCCGTCTGTACTGCGGCAGCCATCTCTTGCTGCTGCATGACCTCCTCATCGGCAGACTCAATCGAGACAGCAAGGCCGACCTTGGCATCGTTCTGCTAATGTTAGTGACGGCATGACCGTGGACTGCAGGGCAACTTACCGCCTTGTGGTCAATCTCGCCAGAGAAGGTGACGCGGACCGGGGGAAGGATGACCTTCTCCAGCAGACAGCTCACCTTGCCCTGGTTGTCGATCTGAGCCCTGAAAGAGGACGCGCGGAAGTCGTACTTGGCGCCGATCGTAACGGTGCCCTCCTTGCCTGCGGGGCCCAATGGCGAGGCCTGGCTCATGGCCAGGTTCATGTTGATACCAGCCTCAACCTTGTCGGACAGCTTGCGCCAGTACGAAGCCTCGAGGGCGCTGCCGGCAACCATGTTGAGGGATGCCATCCACTCTGGAGTCTTGTACCGCATCGCATAGGAGACATTGAGCGAGGGGGGGTAGGCCATGGCCGGGCGCGACCAGAATGCCTCCAAGCCGAGAGCGAGACGGGGCGTGATGGACTGAAGGTAGCTGGCCATGACCATGCCGGTAACACCGCCGTCCAGTATGGAGGGGTTGACAGTCTTCAGGGATGCGGAGAAGTCGGCACCGGTGTAGTCGTTCTCGATGGAGACCATGTTGGCCTGCGACGTGAGCTGCACCGACGTCTTTGTGACAAAGTTGGACGCCCACCGCCAATTAAAGCGGCCGGAGAACTGGAGGTCATTGTCCAAATTTCCCTGGAGGAACATCTGTGCCAATGTTAGTTGCGATGGAATCCGGAGGCGGCCATACCAACCTTGGGGCTCCCATAGAGCACACCGTATGTGTACGGCGGCTGCGCCTGCGATCCCATGGAGATTGCATGTGACACCTGGAACAGCGGCGCGACGCTGAAGGCCTTCGTAAGGTCGGCGCGCAGACCGGTGAAGCTGAGGTTATTGAGGAAGACATCGCGCTGCACCTCCTTGGCGATGTTCTCGACTGTGCCGGGGTTGGTCAGGCCCAATGCCTCTCTCCGCTCGTGGAAGGCTGCGTAGACATCCCGTATCCGTCCAACGAAGGAGTTGTGGGCGAGGACATCCGCGTAGGCCGCCTTTGGCTTTGCATCGAGCTCCATGGCGAAAGACGCGCAGGCTTCTGCCGAGAGGGTAGTGTCTGGGGAGGATCAGTCACGCCTAGGCAAGGAGAACCACGGCGAGATGTAGGAGCGACTGTCGGGACGGTAGGGCGAAAGACAGCTCGGGGATGGGCTCGGTTGATGATGATGATGATGCTGCTGGCGGAGGTCGAACTTTTCCACGCAAGGGGACCGCCCAGCCGTGCAGGGATGCCGGACGATGACTTAAGCGAGCCCTATACAATCTGGGTCTAGCGCGCCAGCTATCGATGTCGCCGCGATATGACGATGCACGATGCACGACCTTGCAAGTCGGCTTCCTAGACAATTGATTGCTTTTTCCTGCCTACGTACACGTCGCTGTGGTCTTTTTCTTGGTGCGACCCCTCCAGTCTTTATCTCTCTCTAGCCTTCGCCGTTAGAAGCCTCCCCCCAGGTCGCTCCCTAGAGGTAGAAGCGTGATATAACGGCCCGGATTCCCTTGTCCCCACCGCCTATCTTTATCGGACAGTGTGCTCGCCTCCTCCGTCACACCCACTTGGGAAATAGATTCTGAAAGGCTCCTCACTGCTTCTTTCACGCTCTGTTTGGCTTCCATACGCCGAACATGGATACTCTACTGTGTGTTCACCAAATCCTGTTCATTCGTCACGCTAATGTACCCAGCACTGCCCAAATATACGCAAACTCGCCCCGCGTGAGGCGGCGGTCGAGCACATTCGTGGATGCCATTCATGATCTGCCGGCCAAGGAGGAGATGGCCCCAGCCCAGCTGTACAGCACCGAATCCGGCCGTCTGTTCCATTCCGGACGAATTGTTATTGCGACCGTAGGGCTGCCCGCACGTGGCAAGACCCACATCTCTGTCGCCGTCGCCCGCTATCTTCGTTGGCTGGGTGTAAAGGCCCATGTCTTCCATCTGGGCGACTATCGAAGAGCAACTCTGGGCCCCGACACAGACGTGCCGGATGACTACTTCTTCCTCAATGCGTCGCCACAGTCAGTGCTTCTCCGCAACAAGATCTTAAAGAAGTGCAGAGAAGACATCTACCGTTTCCTCGAGCACGACAATGGCCAGGTCGCCATCTATGACGCCGTCAATGCCATCTCCATGGGCCGCAAGTCTCTCGCAAAAGAGTTCGCCAAGAATGGTATCAAGACAGTTTTTATCGAGTCCACCTGCACAGATCCACGTATCATCCAAGAGAATGTACGCCGTGTGAAGATCTCGTCCCCCGACTACCGTGGGTGGGCGGACGATGATGCGATACGGGATTATCTCGCCCGAATTGATGCGCGGATCCCCCACTTTGAGACCATGGAGGAGCCGGATCTTCACTGGATCAAGATTATCAACGCTGGCGAGCGCGTGGTGGTGAACAATTGCGCCTTCAACTACCTATCCCAACGGATAGTGTTCTATCTCCTCAACCTGCATACCAAATCCCGACAAACATATTTTGCGCGCGCAGGTACGGCGCGCGAGGAAGACTCCTACAAAGCCGACGCGCCACTCTCCGAGGAAGGGCGTGAGTACGCTAAAAAGATGAGTGACGTACTACTCCAGTACCGTGAGGAAGAGCACAGGAAGCTCAAAGGACATGGCGCGCCGGACGCCGAGCTGAAGGCGCTGACCGTCTGGACCTCCACCCGGCGACGTACAGTCCAAACCGCAGAATATCTCGCATCTATGGGATACCGAGTGCGGCAGCGATCGCAGATGAGCCAGATGAATCCGGGAGTGTGTGAGAAGATGTCCGAGCGCAGAATTCGGGAGGAGTTTCCAGAGGAGGTCACCAAGCACGAGGCAGACCCCTACCACCATCGCTATCCGCGTGCTGAGGTAAGGATACTGGAGGTTTCACGCGGAGTCAGCTAACATGTCCAGTCTTATCATGATGTCGCGGTGCGCATGGAGCCTATAATTCTTGAGTTGGAACGCGAAGAGAACGACCTTCTCATCATCGCACACGAGTCTGTTCTTCGTGTCCTGTACGGCTACCTCATGGCTTGCGGTGCCGGCGATATTCCCAAGCTTGACTTTCCCCGTGACGAGATCATTGAGGTGAGCAATTGTCCCTATGTGCTTCTACATCCAACTCAACATTGCAGATTATTCCATCCAGCTACAACAATGTCGCCAAGCGGATCAAAATCCCGGGCCTTCCCGAATCAATGGTCCCCGGCAGTCCGGAAGATATCAAGATCCCAGTCCCGCCTAGCGGCAACGTAAGTCCCTTCCCTGGTGTTGGTACACCACAAGCAAGCAACTCGCCCAGACCTGGGCAAGGGACGCCGCTCACGCAGGCGCGAGCGGGCACACCTTTGACACAAGCACCGCAACCTTTACCCTTGAAGAAGACTCCTATTAATCCATTGGACTAGTTTTTCGTCAGTCTTGACACCATCTATGAGTGATCTGGGATTCGTTGACATTTCCTCGTCCTGTTCGGCCTGCTTATTGTTTCGTTTTGTTCAAGCCTGGCGTCGGTGATTCTACTGATAGACGACCTCTACTTCCTTCTGCAGCGTTTCTGTGTCCAAGAGTTCCGGTATAGATGTTTTCCGCTACTATCTTGCTGTTGCAACATCTCATCTCAGCTTCGTTGCCTTTCTTTGGTTTTCATTTCGAGGTCCGGGTTGCAAACGTACCCTTCGGCTTGAACAAATGGTATCCATGCCTCTCTGAACTGGCACGCTGAGGACCGGTTTCAATATACCCTTTTCAGCAAATGTCCGGATCTAAAGTAGGAATATACTCTGGCTTACCTTGTGCATATCGATTGCTTGAAAGCAAGCCGCTGAGCGTGGTCCGTATCTACAATCTTCGGATCCACAAGGTCTGAGGTGCAAGCTGACCATTACGGACAGGTATCACTGATCTTAATCTCAGCTATCTTTCCCGATAGTCTCACCTACAACGCCGGGGGAGGCGTACTACTCTTTCGGTACGAGTGTACGGTACTAGTGGTCGTACCCACCGCCGCAACCTATATTCTGATTATGTCCTTTTCCTCCTTGTGTTTTTTGTGCGGTGCCTCGAGGTTGAGCCATATTTGAGACAAAATCCCAGGGAAATCCTTCACTGCAAGTCCCGGCCAGCGGACGCACATGAAGGTCTCTTCGCGATAACAGTTTCCGCGAGTGTGCTTACGTATGTGCACTGATCTTTCGCTCTTGAAGTTCTGTCACGCTACAAATACGCACTATTGTTCCTGCTAGCATGATGGCCATGATGGTGAGAACATCACATGCGTTCATGGAGGACACATCACGTGTCCTCGCGATCTGGCGTACCTGCCCAGGTAGGCAGGCACGCGCCCGAGACCCACCCTCCTTCCTTGTCATCCAGTCCGCCGTCAACATGGACTGCTGGAGGCACCCGGTCCTTTACACTCACCGCAATCGTCACAAGCGGTGAGCCCGAAGTATCGATCAAGAGCACCAACCCAAAGCACTCAACGCATTCAGCGGGTGCTTTGGTTTTACGGCCATGGATCAGATTGCCACGTTATCGATTGAGTCCTCCTCCGACGCCAGGAAGCAAGGCAATGAGCACTTCAAGCGCAACGAATTCCAGGAAGGTATGTTTTTACAGCAGTAGTACTGGTTTCAGCAGAACCTGTGAAGAAGCTGTTACTTGCTTGATGATCAGGAGGCTGATATATATGACATTAGCTCTGAAAGCCTACACGCGTGCAGCAGAGCTCGACCCTGAAGACTATCGTCCATTGTGGAATCTTTCTGCTGTGTACTACGAGCTGGCAGACTACAGCAAAGCGATCAAATTCGCCCAAGAGGCACGCAAGCATGTTCTTACAGAGGAGCACGATGTCCTCGATAAGATTGTTCTTCGTCTATCCAAAGCGCGTCTGCTCCTCAAGGACTATTCGCGCCCTACAGTCAGAGCCATCTCGCAGATGAGTGAGTCCGTCGACAGCTCCCAACTATTAGCTGCATTACACGTGGGCAAGTCGACAAAGGAGGTAGACAACTTGAACTGGAAGGCTCAAAAGAGGACTGTGTGGAGCTTACCTCCGTACAAGCCCATGCCGGATCCGATTCTCGAATATTTCACCGTTGGAAATGACACTGCCTTTTCCTTACTCGATCCCCTGCTGGATAGGCACAGTGCGGACGACGGGCACCTATCGTTCCTGTTCGCTGGCATTGGGGATGCTCGCCACCTCTTCCAGACTTTCATTACGACAGCGAATGCCGAGAAGGTCGTCTACAAGCATATAAGGCCGTGTGAACGCCACTATCATTTCACGATCAACGACGTGAAGCCAGAGGTGCTTGCCCGCGACCTCATGTTCTTCCTTCTGCTGGAGGAGCTGGAGTCCGAGATCATCAGCTCTGAAGAGGACTGTATCAAACTCACCGGAAAGGGAGAAATCACGCTTACGACTCTGTTCTACACGTATATTGCACCCATCATGCCACCAACTATCTTCGACCATCTACAGCGCACTATCGCACTAGCGATGCAATGCTTGCAGGGTACGGTCGCGCTACCATCATGGGTCAAGATCTATGACCGCGATATCAATGCCATAATGGCCGCGCTCAGGTCGTGGCAGTCAGAAGTACTGAAGGTGTATTCGACGCGAGATTTTGTGTGCCACACAAGATCCAGGCTTCACGAACACAACTTGACTTACGCACTAGGCCTGGCCGACCCAACACCTAAAGGGTGTGAAGCGGAATACAAGATGTATGTCACCATGCCCACGCTTCTAGCTCCTGGGTCAGTCCTTTGCCCGGATCTTCGACAGGTTCTAGACATGCGAACGGACACAGATGAGGGAACTCTTCAGGCCGTAAAGATGCTCGAAGACTTGTGGAAGCCGAATGTTACACAGCTCGATCTAGGCTTCACCCGGAACCGTGGAAAGGGGTCGTTGGGCGGCATCGGCGAAGATCCGAGATATCTGGCGTCTCGCCTGTTCGAGCTAAGCGATGTCTCCCCGCCGAAGAATCCGAAAAAAATGTACGATTATGTGGAGAAGTTTTTCGTCGCTGTTTCAAAATCATTGGCAAGCATTAAAGGACGTGTCGTCGTTGAGTGGTATGCGACGATGTCACGATACTCCTCGATGAAATGAAGCATGGGTATGGGAAGCCTCGTGATCCGACATATCCCACCAAGTTTGATCGTATACATCTGAGCAATATCCCGTAAGTCCCCTCATTTTGCTCCGACGTAATTGCTACTTTATAGAATGAAGCTTACGAGATTGGAGGGACTCCGTCGGAGAACTCCTGATCAAGTACATCTACGTGCTTCCGATGCTCAAAGATAAACCGTCGTCTTTTGCATGCTCCACCGTTCTCAAGAGCACTACATCCTTCTCAAGCGTATCCCACTTCCTTAACGAGTACACTTGCCTAGCCACAGAATCCCTGTCTGAGAAGGTCTTCCTCGCTAAAGCCACCCCGCTCCGCAAGCTACCCCAGACCTACTGTTACCATTGGGACCAACTTCTCGAGCGCCGTCGGCCAGGAACTGTTCCGCAAGATATTCCATTTCTGTACTGGCAATACTACGGTTTACAGCCATTGACTGACACAGACCCAGGACTTTGTAGCCGCGAAGACTTGAAAACATGGCTACACACTTTGTTCATGAAGATTGCGTTTCCCATGCATCGGACCACGGCTGCCGGCCATCTGTTCCTCATCTGGTCGCCGTTGAACTTCACGATTTTCTTCCGGCTTCTGGAAACGCTGTATGAGAGGGGATACCCAGCACACTGGCTTGCAGATGTTCTTTCGACCATCCTCAACAACGAAGTTACCACGACGGGTCGACCACCTTGCAGCTGTCCTTTGAGCCTCGAGGAGACCACCGAACGAAAGGTGGCACAACGCATGGACTTGTCTCCTTACATGCTGGAGTTTCGATGCCTTACTGTGATGTGGCTGCCAGCACTTCCATTCGGTCTCCCCGTACTGAATCCCCTGTTCGCCCGGATGAAGATTAGGCGCTATGAGATTGCTTTTCGGGACTTGGACTGGCAAGGCGGTAAATATGTCCCCGTGCTCAGTGTTCTACTGGTGAACCTGAGCAAGGTTTCTCTGCCTAGGGATCTTCGCGGCTTCTTACTTCCCAGGGGAAACGGAGCGAAGGCAGCGCTTTCAAAGCAAACTACAGTGTGGTGACGACGTGGAAGTGGGATGTCAAACAACACACGGGTTCTTTTTGGCTGGATGAAGACAGCGTGGAGAAGATGGTGGATGAGGGTTGGTCTGCTGCCATCTTCAGGGATGACAACTGGAAGGTTTGTTCCAAGGCGGTGGAGTTGAAAGGCGGGTTGAAGGGGAAGGAGACCTGGGCCGTCATGGAAGAGTCATCGGGCTAGGGTGCAGCACCTCTTCGACAACGGCAGAGCCATTACGTGTTCGCAGGCAGCGTGGAGTTTTGGAGCGGGTTTGAAGAGAGGAGGGTTCGGACGCGGTGGATGAGCCAGAACCCTGGTGACATCCGCTTCTGGACTGGCAACCGACCACCATCTGAGGTGGATGTGTCTCTCAATTAGGGCTTTACATGATCACATCTGCTGAAAGATTCTAATCAACGGATTACATCCGTACAAGAGGATCCAGCTCAAGTGAATGAATGATGATTATGAAGTTCCTGTCTATCCCATTGACAAACTGATCCACAGTTCCCTCTAAAGCAGCAGAGCCATATATCAGAGACAAGATCGTTCCATCAATCAAGCCATTTCCTATTCATTGCCGATCACATATCCACTTGACTCCCCTTCATGAGCCTTCGACCCCCTCATCCCCTGCTTGAAGATAGATCATTTCGAGCTGTTGCCCGCCAACGGCGTGCGACGTAGCAGCGCGATGAAGGAGTCAGACAATTACTTCTGCTGAACGCCGTTGTTGGCGTTGGAGTTCTTGTCGCCAGCGGATTGGGCACGAGAGGCGAAGGAGCCCTTGCCAGTGTCCTTGTTGCCGGTAGCCTGTTCGATAAACGTTAGTATGTATGAAAGCTGTATGGGGTAAGAGGGGGTGGGTAAGTGAGATAGGCTTACCTGAGTAGACTGGATACGCGAGGCGTCGTCCTTGGTCATTGGGGTCTTGGAAGAGGAGTTGTTGGAGGACATCTTGGTGATGAAGTGGGTTGATGAGGTGGGTTTGGTGTTGTTGAAAGTTGTGGAAGTTGGTTGTGTGTGTTAGAAGTTGTGTGATCGAGTGCGGATGAGGAGGAAGAGTGGGAGGGGGGACAGGGGGTTTATATAGACGACCAGGCGGCCTCAGCCTCTCTGGCGGTGTGGGCGTGGAAGTGCGGTGGGTGCACGTGCGTAGTTGCGTGCCCTTCTGGACGGTTCTAGCGGTCAAAGGCGTTGTTTCACTTATAGACCCGCAGTCTAACAGTTAGTATGGGGTAATGCCTGAAGCTGGGAAAGAAAGTGGAAGGAAAAGTGTCTGGACGCTTCCACGGGGCTGCTTCTGAGAACGGGTCATCTGGGGGTCAACTTTCCACTGTTTGTATGACGTCGTAAGCTTGTATAGCTGCTCGTGCGGTGTTTGTAGAGTCACTTTGAGAGCTCTTGGTCAGTGAAAGTCACTTGATTAAATCGGTCACGTTGATCTTGCATGTGCGAATGGGCGGTCTGTAATTCTGAGAGGCCGATTGCCAAATCAGTAGTGGGAAATTGTGCAAAATGAAGTTACGGTTTGATGGAAGGCAAGGTAGTGTCGATGAAGTGAGTTTGGAACACGTCTTTTGCGCGAAGAAACGGGAGTTCTTCAACAGCGCGTCGGTCACTTCCTGACACGCTAAGTACATCCACATGAAATCTAGAAGGATAAAGCCGTTGCGGTGGCGCACAAATTCGGATCTGAGAGCCGGGCATCTTCGAGCGTGCAACATATGGGTAACTCCCGAGGGTGAAGCCTGAGAACACGGAATGAGTCGCTGTGTGCCAATGGGCGATAGCGGTACGACAGCATGATTAGCTTCACAGAGACCGTATGCATCTAGAAAGTCTGTTAGTTCCATCAAAGGTTAGGTAGGCAGCTGATGAATAAATGCGGGGTTGTCGACGTATTCGCTGTTCAGGCAGCCACCTCCAGCTAGCTTCATGCATACTGCAGGCCTCCGCTCCACCACATTTATTAGCACCAATCTGAGGATAGAACTACACTTCTGGGTACACATTCTATAGAGCAACAGCCGTCGGGTCCAACAAATACATACATGGTAACAACGAATTTCGATTCTATCTTCCACAATCTTGAATCACGGTTCCTTTGCATCACTTCTGCAAGCTCATCTCGAACATCAGCTTATGGTAAGCCCAACAAATGAACGCAGTACAGGCATTTCAACACAACCAAAATTCAACCCCAAGTAACCTATAGACTCAGCGGCGGCCACGTGGAAGCATCTAGACACTTTCTCCTTCACTACCTCTTTCACCTTTAGACAGTCTCCTAAACAAATCCTCAGATCTCGGGTCTACAAGTAAAAGGCACCGCCTCTATCCTACGATTCCCAAAAGAGCCACGCACTGATCGCCCAGGGGAAGGGTAGTTATGAGATCTTCCCATTCTCCATCTCTCCTCCACACCTCTCACGATCGATCAACCCCGCCGACTTCAACAGCAGCTTTAATACCAACTCTAATACCCCTTCAAAACACCACTCCAGCACTTAGAGGGTATCTCATCACAATGAGCTCCCACAACCAGTCCACGCAGGTAGGCGAACCTCCAGCGCGCCCCGCTCGCCACACGTAGTTCTAATCTTTCTCTCAGGGCCCAGCTCCCAAGATGAAGGCAACGAAGCCCAAATTCTACGCCGTATCCCGGGGCCGTATACCCGGCATCTACACCACCTGGGATGAAGCAAAGCAACAAGTCGAAGGCTTTTCGAATGCTTTGCACCAGAGCTTTCGCACAGAAGTAGAAGCCGAAGCATACATTAGCGAGAACAGGGTTACCGGACTAGACCAGGAGGCAACGGGTGACTCTGCAGGCGTCTATGGGGGAGAAGAGCGAGGAGGGTACTGCGTCTGCTGAATGATGTCTGCATTCACTTCGCCGCGACTATCATGCATCGGACGGCCCAGGGTACTCGATCTCATCTTAATGAGTTCTCACTCAGCACGTCGTTCCAGTTGGGCAATTCCCGACACTTCACTGACAAAGATGTCTGAGTAGTCAGCACCTAGTGTAATACATACATGGCATTCTATATGGCTCCAAACTCAGATGTATCTTCTACCCATTTGCATATGCCCAATCCTCATCCACCTTCGAATCCCTCCTCTTCTCCACTTTCCTCAGTGGCGGATCTCCCCCAAACCCAACAACATGATCCTTAAACCCCAAATCCTCCTTCCTCAGCCTCGTCCAATTCTCCGGCTCCCGATGCACAGCAATCACATAGTCCTTCCCATTGCGACTCCCCTTATCAAACTCATACCTTATAATGGCGCCATCCCGCGAGAGATACTCATACAAGATGTCTCCGTTCTTGGGCTCCGGTTTCAGGATCAGATCGGTGTCCGAGGGTGTTCGCGCGCGCGATGTGCGCTCCAGACACACGGGCCCGTCGCCGCCTTCTTCGCGGATTGTAGGCCAGAAGTGGTAGGTTATTATTTCTGTGGGGTTGAGAGTGGGCGCGAAGTGGTAGATTGGGAGGGCCATTGGTGGGGGGCCGTCGGGTCGCGGGGGTACCATGGCGGGCTGGAGTGTGGGTAGGTTGGCTCAGTAACGGCTGGGATGGAGACGCGGCGGCGAGAAGTAGTCTTTACTGTGAAGCTACGACTTGCGCGGTTCGATGCGGAAGGGAAGCGAGTGGAGTGGGTATGAGGATGCGAGGCAGGTGGTCTGAGGTAGTGGCAGTAGAGAGGATGCATGTCCGCGACTATAAGAGGCCGGAATCTTTCAATGACAGGTTAGGAAGGCACATGACGCATAGGTCATGTTGTGAGGTCATTCCCCTTTGGTATCTGCGGATAACTGCGGAGCATTACCTAGGTACCCTCTAGCGTCATCACATGTTCTGGATCTCAACACCAGATAATCATTCTATCAAATGGTTTCGACATGGACCCTGGAGTGAGGGAAAAGTTTGTGGAAGTGAAGGAGGCGGTCGAGGTGACCTTTCACCGTGTGGCCGAGCCTGCTCACGGCTTTCCTTTCACTGGAATGAGGGCAGAGCGCCAGAACCCATGTTTGACTAGGCAGCAGTGACTGGATTTTACTCCCCTACAATGCCTCCTGTCTGATAATATTACCACCCTCACTCACTCACCACTTCCATCTACACTAGCCTCCGACCTGAAAGGAAGAACCCGCTCGGAAACGATAACGGAGAACCGCAGTGGCCTTCCGCCTGACCGCACACTCACCCATTCTTCTCCCGACGCGCGTATCGGCCGCCGCTGGCGACAGCGCTTGCGAGAAGTTACTGGACAGGCGTTCCGGAGGTCGAAATTGATCAGAATCAGTGTGGCCGTGGCCCCTCGGAAATCGTCCTCTTCAGCCGCCGCGTGGCCTGCGAGGCGAAGGGCAAGTAAAAGTCGTACGCGTATTCTTCGTCGCATGGAGACCGGAACAGACAAATCGGGGAGAATTCTGACTGAAGAAGTCAACCCGAGGACATCAAAAAGAGCCCATGGCATAATGATTGGCGAAGACGAGACCTTCAAAGTTTCCCAGGCCAAGCAGAAAGGCAAAGACGATGATACACCACGAATCACACCACTGCCCCGAAAACCAGTGACGGGCAAAACGGCGCGCTCTTCGAACGCAGACAACTGCAACACACCTAGCCGAGTTGCCGTCTCTCGCGGCAGTTCCTCTAGGTTCCTGACCATTGATCGTGAGATCCGCGAACGTATTCTAACAGACGTGCTGGAAGACTGTATGCATGCTTCAGTCTTGTGTTTGCGGGATCTCGGACGGTTACCGGCGGTCTTTCACACTTGCAAGCAGTTGCGCATGGAAGCCAAGAGTATATGGGCGCAGAAACCACTTCGCATCGTGCGGCCGTTGCTGCGAGACACCGACGAGCTGATCGAAGCCCAGAGAGCAGGGCTCCAAGCGGTCTTTGGGGATGTAATTCCGCATCTCATCCTGTCAGCTTGGGTCATTCAACCGGTCAAGGCGGATACCTGGGAAAACTTTGTGACCAGATTCGCAAGCGCGCCTGGAATCGAGCTCGGGAGTCGGCTATTACTTTTAGAGTATGATGACAACCCGCGGGATCCATTCCTTAACATCTACACTGCCGAGCTCCTTGGGCACCGGATCAACCGACTAAACGACTTCGAAGTAGCTTTTGCACCGTGCAACCATTCTTCAATGTTTGGCTGGCCTCGCTTCGCTGCCGTCCGGATCACGCATTTGACCGTCCAAGTTCGCGGTGCGGAGCTTTGGGATACACGGCTTTTCGGGTCGCTCAGCCAGTATCGACGCCTCCCACTGATCGCGCTCATTGCATCGATAATAGCGTCCAAACCCAGGGGGTTGAAACTGATTACGCTCACTGGGCTCGAGAGGTACCGGAACTTCGTTGAACGCTTGTGGCAGGCCATTCCGGACACAACGCCCTTGACGGGCTTGCACGCGCCGCTTGACCAGCTGGTTATGTATCCATTTGCCGACTGCATGCCGGAAATTGGAGAAGTGTATCTCAATAGGAGAGGGCATTGGCGAAAGCATGCAAAAGTCGGAAATCTTTTTGGCCTAAGGTCGGAAATGCAGTGGCAGACCCAGATCATGAATGCAAGACATAACACACACAGGCCTGAATGGGAGTTCCTTGATTAGGCGCGAGGATAGCGTAAGGAAAACAGGAAAGACTTGAAGCGTGTTGGTAATGATTTGTAGTGGAATCTCAAAAGTTCGTTGGTTGGAAGGTCGACGGAGGAGAAGATAATCGGATGTTGGTAAAGGGATAGGTCTTGTGACAGAATACGCAGACGGAAATGAGGACAAGCAGATGAACTGAGGACAGAGTAATCAATCATGTCGGAACCGCAGGAGTGTTCCGGGTGTTAAAAAGTTGTGCTGCCGTTGATACATGTTCGATAGTTGTGACATAGATGATGAAAGTGGATTCTGCGTAAGCTCTGCCAAGGACGGCGCTAAGCCCAATGCGGACAGGCAGGCGCTTTGGCGTGCATCGCGGGCCGTCTCGAGGGATCCCTTAACGGAACCCTTAACCGACATCAACCTCAGATTCCAAACAAGCCACAGTGCGAGACTCTCTCCTCCTGCCTGCTACCACCTGCTACCACAAGTCCTGCGCTGTGACGTCCAACCGCCGACACATCTCGCGTACCGCTCTCCAAACCCCCGCCATTGCCGCATTCCGCCGATATCCTACATCACAACCTCCCAAGCTCTCCGATACAGATGCGGTCTCCATCACGGTAGTCTCGACTATGTTGAACCAAAGCGGCACCGCATTTTCACAGCTCGAACCGAGCCTTCTCTTCCGCAATACTGTCTGAAGCCAAATCGTTCAATGGCCGAGCAGGCGGGAACACCATGGCACTTCCTACACCCACTTTCCTGGTAGGCCTCGGTGTTCTGGCTTGGTTGTCGACCTTCGTGCTCTTCGCTTTCATCCGCGTCGTAACCGGGGTGTCGATCCAGCTCTTCTGGGGCAATGGTGTCAGTGGTATCGCTTTCACCCCAAGAGACGGCGTCCGCATCCAGATCCGTGGCCTCAGCTTCTCCCCGCATCGCCCGACCTTCGCCCGACCCACATGGCTTAGCGTCAAGCTTACAGGATTGACTGTAACTGTGGATTTGAAGGCCTTGGGGCAGGAAACACAGAAGACGCGTACCTGGACTCCGTGGGCTCGGAGAGCAACGGGTCAGGATGGCAAAAACAACACAGAAGATTCGGATGAGGACGATACTTCAGATGAAGCTGGTCAGAATGGGAGTCGAGGGAGCAAGATATGGGAGCATCTCGCCGAAGCCAAAGAGAAGATCAAGCGCATGCATAGGAAAATCCGGTGGATCAGAATGGTCGATCTGTCAGCAACCAACAGTACGCTTGTAGTTCTCGATGTGGGATCTTTTCAGGTCGGAAACCTCACTGCGGCGGTAGACACCAGGAAGAAGACAGTTGATCGCAGTCGCCTTTTCAACCATCACAAACCTGGCAAGAACAAGGGGCAGCGTCCAGCCGAGTGGATTGTAGTCTTGCGAAGCATTCTATTTACCCCCGACGGGAAAGAGTCGACCGAGATACTGGATTACAGCACTCTGAATATCCACGGGATGCTGTACGAGGATCTAGATGGACTCCGTGATGCCTCTATCGCGCTCAAACTGGGACGCGTGAGCATTCCTTATGACGATCTCGAGATGTGTGCACTTCGGGCAAAAGGTATTCGCGATACCTTTGAGAAAGATCGGACGGCTGCTGGACACTCAGATATTTCTTTCGCAGATGTCGTCGAAGAGCTGGGACAACCTGGCAGCCATGCCGAAGCGATTGCGCGCGTGGTTTCTGACTCCAAAGACTTTGCCAGCTCGATACTGCGCGGGATCCAAGAGTTCCAATTCGCCATCAGCTTCTTCGGGCTGACCAAGCAAATTCAACGGGCTGTTGGTTCAGATCCGCCAGTCTATCTCAACATGTCTATGAAAGAATTAGGGTTGGATCTGCTTCGCCTCGATCCACGAAGCCCAGCACATCTAATGTACTTCTCCAAGGATGTCATAGCTCACCAGGCGCTCATCGCTGCTATCTCCATCTCCTTTGGTATTGACGATGGCCATGGCCATCC
Source organism: Sporormia fimetaria CBS 119925 (assembly GCA_010093795.1). Taxonomy (NCBI): domain Eukaryota; kingdom Fungi; phylum Ascomycota; class Dothideomycetes; order Pleosporales; family Sporormiaceae; genus Sporormia; species Sporormia fimetaria. The sequence goes on along the minus strand of MU006597.1, from coordinate 165,291 downwards.
TGAGCGGCTTCTCTACATTCCTATGGCTACCAACACGTTGAACACTACTTTGCCCTCCAAGGTCATTCAGTATTCGCGCGACAAGACCGTGACGGATCGAAACACCAACATTCTCTATGCAAATCTAGTCGTCACGTCTCCCTCGATCGACCTTGACCCTAAACATCTCCCGCTGCTCCTGGCCATTTTCCGGGACTACGAGTCGCAACGCAAACCGCAAGCACTGCGTAAGCAGCGGCGATCCCTGCTGCGTCGGCTACTGCCGAAAGCTAGCATCAAGACCTCGATCCACGAGCCTGTTATTCGTGTGACCCTGCCTCCCATGGATGCCGCGAAGCGTGACACGGATGAGTTTGATCTCCTTATATCGGCATCCTCATCAGTGTCGCTCGATGTTGAATCCTCGCATGCCGCTGACGGCGACCTTCATTATGCTCTCACCTCAACCTTCCGGATGAACTCGCAACAGCTTTACTACCAGACGACGTGCGGGGACAAACACAGTTTGCTGTTGACTGACTATCTGGAGATGAAGTTGCAGCTTAGCGCGTCCCCAGATGTGGTTGTCGTCATCAATGGGACTGCGCAGACCTTCTCGATATTCCTGGTGCGACCCGAGTTGAGTGAAGGTCTCCGCCAGATCGTGGCTCAGATTCAAAAGGATGTCCGAAAGAGGCGAGGGACGAGGACTAAAGGTCTCAACTTTCTTCGAAAGCTCCCTTCATGGCTGTCTCACGTTCAGCTGCAAGGTAGTGACTTCAACTTGGAAGTCGCTGGAACAGACCCAGAGGTCGCCAAGGATGCTAGAGGGATCGGCCTTCATCTGGAAAACTGGACCGCTGAATACCGCCAGGACAAAGGGGATAGCACAGAGTCGCATCCCATCAGAAGGCGTGCGCCCAGCCGTACGATCAATAGAGACGAGTACCTTCTGCGCCCTACCACACCATCTTCACCCAAGTCCCCTCGTCGGAGAGGCTTAGGGGATGCCACTGACGGAAGGCGGCTCAGCCTACACTTTAAAGGCCTTGAGGGGTTCGTACTCGAGGCTGCAGATACTTGGGAGCAAAACCCTTTCATATCCGTTCCGAAGATGGAAACCTCCTTCAGTACCTCCTCAGATAAACAAGGCCCGGTCTTCCATGTTCACGCGTTCGCTGAGAGTCTTTTCTTTCACTATTCTCTCTACCGTCACTTCGCGCTTGGTGTCGCCACAGTGGTACTACGACGCTCCTTCAATCGCAGCCCAGACGGAATACATGCAGATCTCCCCCGGCCTCGAACTGCTCGCCACCTCGCTGTACCTTCACTCGACGGCGAGGACATTGACCCCATGACTGGTGCCAAGCGTGAGGTCGTGACTTTGGATGTGAGATCCTCTTTTATCCAGATCAAGGCCGATATGCCATCGGATCCCCGTTTAATGCTCCACATTTACGGTCTGGAGTCTGGAAAACATCGCTGGACATATCCATTCTTCCGCTCGCGCCTGGTCCGATTGTACGCGGAAAGTCCGCATCTGAAAGGTACCTGGTCTCGTATAACCAGTGTCAAGTCTTTGCGAGCGGACTACAGGGAAAGCAAACGAAGATATGGCAACATTATTACAGAAAACAAGTCTTTGGACATATATGCAGATGCCATCCGCCTCGCCGTTCCGCATCAGCTGGTCATGCACCAGGTGTTCGACAATATCGTAAATGTCGTTAAAACCGTCCAACAACTGCACTACCGTTTCAAGACTGGCAAAAATGATTACATCCTCGACAAAGAACCCGAGGGTCCAAAGCGGATCCCAAAGATATCTCTGCGCAGCCGGGCGGTGCTGTTCGAGATTGAGGATGATGCTTTTGAATGGAAGCTTGGAGTCATTTACCGAACAGGACTTTTGGAGCAGAAGCAAAGGCTAGCTCGTGAGCAAGCGTTCGATCTAAAAGTCAAGAAACTTCGCCAGGAAGAAGATCAACGAGGCAGTTCTCGACACAGGGCAAGGTCCACGCATCGCGCCAAAAGCAAGCCGAGGAAAAACAAGGAGTCGAAGCTCCGTCGGAGCAAAAGCGAAGAACGACTCCATACATATGATTCCTTATGGTCGCGTCGAAATGCAGTACGGCCCGGTTCTCAACATTCCGATTCAAACCACGACAATCCGATTCGATATGACAAGGACGGCTACGCTGGACTCAGCAGCTCATGCCAAACATCAATCGAGGAAGCACGAGAGAAGTTGGACCGACTCAACGCACAGTCATGGAAGAAGCGCGTAGACCATGCGCTGAGTTGCCACTCGCACTCCTCTGACCATGTTCGTTCTCTCTTTTGGGGACTTGATGAGATGCCTGGGGAGGTCGATCACAAAGAAAAGATTCTTGCTATTCCTAGACAGCCCCCGCTGATGACTGCTGTCATAAGCGACATCGACCTTCTCCTTGACAAGCCATCGTTTGCATTGTCTGACTATCCAAAGTTTCTGAACCTTGTGGGCAAGGGGATGCCCTTGGACATGCAGTATGCTTTGCTTATTCCGATGCACGTCCAGCTCAACATGGGAGAAGCTAAGGTCCAACTGCGCGATTACCCACTACCGCTCATTCATATCCCTGCTATCATGCCTTACCAACCCTCGAGGCTGCCAAGTGTCTCATTGAAGACCGACTTCGTGATTGCTGAGGAGTATAGAGATGTCCAGTCCTCGCGAGTGAGCAGGGTGATAGTCGTGCCGCCAGATCGAACAGAGGATGGACAGCCAACTGGCGGCTTCGCCGTCAACGTCAGGCGTACTGTTGCCCCAGTAAAGACATATTCGAGCATGAGCATAGACATCAACTCTGCTTACCCCACCAAGATTACCTGGGGTACGTCATACCAGCCAGCCATACAGGACATGATGCAGGTCATCGAGAATTTCACGAAGCCTGCCATCGACCCTTCGGAAAGAGTGGGGTTCTGGGACAAGATTCGATTGACTTTCCACTCATGTTTCAATGTACGTTGGAAAGGCGAAGGTGACGTGCACCTCATTCTCAAGGGTAAGCCCACATCACTCTCACATGTGCATGCGATTAACGAGGCTAGGTTCTCGCGACCCGTATATGGTCACTGGACACGGTGCTGGCTTCGTCATGTGCTGGCAAGATGATGTTCATCTCACCATTGCTGTTGATGAAGATCCGATTAACTTCCTCACGGTGAATAGCGGAAGTTATGTCCTCGCCATTCCGGACCTGGGACATCATGCTCGACAAGAGTCGGACATGCGCCCAGAAGCGTCCGACATGGCTTCCAGCATTTCGAGCTACAAGCAAGCAGTGGCCTTCAAAAAGACCATCATGAAACTCAATGGAAATGTTCGCTGGAACGCTGGCCTTGTCTTTGAGCGAAATCTGGACGAAGGGGGACGATCGTTTGAGTTCATCCCACACTATGATGTGGTTCTCAAACACCCTAAATATGCCACCGGCACTGGACAAAAGGTATGTGTACCCGAAACCGTAGGACCACTTGCATTACTAACTGCTGTGAACAGGCATACGATGCGTTCCGGGGTTTCCGAAGTCATCATATCCACATGTCAGTTGCAGTTGCTGCGCCTCATGACCGTGAATGGACCGTCTCCAATCTCGAGCCTTCGAAGACGTATAACAGCGTGCATCTCACGCCCCGGTTCTTTACACACTTCTTCGATTGGTGGTCCATGTTCTCAGGAGCCATGTCACTTCCCGTGCGCCAAGGGTCGCTCTGGCCAGGCGTGGAGAAGTCGAGCAAAAAGTTCGGTCGGCACTTGGCAACGATAAAATATAGTATACTACTATCGCCCTTGTATATGAGCCATATATACAAGCACAAGGATGCGGAGGACTACGGCTCTGGTATTGTGGCTGCAACGGGGCTCAAAGCTCGTTTAGACAGCTTCATGCTGGACCTGCACCAGCGCCGCGAGGAGTACCGCACCATTGTTCAGGCACCTAAAGGCAGAGAGGACAGCAAGCAGAACCAGACTACGGGCATGCGGATCAACCAGGTTCAACTGGACCTCATAAGAACCGACGTGCGAGCTGTCTCCGCCTGCATCAACAGTATCAACGATCCCGATGGGCTGAACGACTCCGACCCTGACCTACTGGCAAGCTACAATCAAGAATTGGTTCGAGCCGACCTGTCCAAATTCACCATTCCTGACAACGACTGGGGCTGGGTCGACATGGATGACTTTGTGGAGTTGGGCTGGTTGCCCTCGAATCGGAACCCAGAGACTTCCATCCTCCCTCTGGCTTTTGCACCGCGGTTTACGTACTTCCGCCAAACAGACCACGCCAACAACATATCCGGCGACCCACATCGAACTAGCCCATTCGGGTACGAACCGACTCACCACTGCGTGATGTCGGCGAGGAATGATCCTAGGAGGATCCAGTGTACACTGATCGAACAGAGGCTCCAGCGCCTGCAGAAACAGGTATCGCGAAATCAACAAGAAATTGGCGAGCAGGAGCTTAATATGATCAAAGAACCAGAGAATCAGGAGGAGCAGCGTCTGAGACTGGAACGGCTACGAAATTTTGAGACTATACTCAAGCGTAAGCAAGACTTTCTGCAGTCTATGCACCGCAGTCTCGTCGAACGCCTTGAGGCTAGTGAAGCGAAAGCCGCGCCGGAAACACCAGGCGAGGAGACTGATCAATTTTACGAAGCTCGCGAACACTACGACCCCGCCAGTTCGGATGCAAAAGGCTCAAACAACGTCCCGGCTGTCGAAAACATCACCGATTTCAACAACCGCTTCATCATTCACAATGTCCATATGAAATGGAGCAATTCACTGCGTAACATCATACTTCGTTATATCCATCAAGTCAGTCAACGCCGAGGTTTTGTCTACTACATGTCTAGGAAGGCTGTAAAGTTTATCTTGGACATAGTTGAGGAACAAAACAAGTCTCGCTACCCTCCTGGTCGCGGAATAGATGAGCGGCCTGACACTGCCAGGCCCTCCTCTCCCCAGCAAAATGACGAAGCCAGCATACATGACCGCGTCGAGCAGTTACTTGCAGACGCAAAGAAGTTCGTCGATGCGGACGACCCCAACCAGGCGGAGGGAAATAAAAATTCCCACAAGTCCAGCACTCGTGATGGTCTTGCTGTCGATTACGTCCCTCAGAATGCTTACATCGTCCGACTCATTGCTCCTCAAATCCAGCTTCAGAGCGAAAAGGATAAGAAATCAGCAGTTTTGGTAGCGGCCAAGGGCATGCAGCTCAAAGTGATCCAAATCATGGACAAGGACCGTATCACAGATGAGGTGTCAGGCTTGGTTCAGCGCCGATTCACCGTCGCCATGGACAGCCTTCAAATCTTTGTTACAAACGCGAAAACCTTCACCGAAGACATACACATGTACTCTGGCAGTACATATGGAACCCCTGCTGGGTCGGACTGGCCTCCATGGGTACCATTTGAGGTTATGTTTGAATTTCACACGCAGCCTTTCGGGTTCCAACGTGTCGTGCAGAGAACATCGGCAAGCCTGCGATATGACAAGTACAACACGCTTCGACTGAAATACAATGACGATGTCTCTGGCGGCGAAGGTTCGTCGCTGCGGATGACGGACAACTTTGAAAGCCGTACGGACCACGTCTGGGTCGACTTCCCACATGTAAGGGCCATATGTAACTCCAGACAGTACTATGCTATGTATGTCATTGTACTCGACCTCCTGCTGTTCAACGAGCCTCTGGAGAAGACCCGAACGGAGCGTCTCGAGAAGATCATGCTCGCATCCGACTTCAGCGATCTGACCGGCGCACCTGACTTGGTGATTGGTCTTCAGGAACGTATCCGCCAACTGGACGAAATCAAGACCATGTTTCAAGTCAACGAGAAATATCTTGATCACCAAGGATGGAAAGACCGCTTCGAGGTAGAAAAGGACATCGCTGTCTTCGAAGATGAACTCTTCTTCGTCATGAAGGCCATAACAACGGCACAGAGGAAGCAAGATGAACGGGGTCAGACCAAGCAGTCCAATGGCCTGCTGCGTTACTACATCTCAGCTTCAGAAATCGTGTGGCATCTCCTCCGAGAAGGCCAGGAATCGCTTGCTGAGTTTCAACTGAAGAATATGCTCTACGACCGCACCGACAACAGCGATGGTTCCAACCTCAATTCCATTGAGATTGAGCAAGTGACTGGACTGAACTTGTTGCCGAATGCAATGTATCCTAAGATGATTTCGCCCTATGTCGACAACAATCGGCCGTTCATCGAAGGTCGTGATACCAAGATGCTACGTGTACATTGGGTCATGCTGGAAGCCATCGCCGGCATACCTGTCATGGACCATTTTGAGGTCAACTTGTTCCCCTTGAAGCTGCAGCTTGAGTACAACATTGGGAAAAAGCTGTTCGAATATATCTTCCCTGGCACCAAAGACAAAAATGGGACGAGCCTCTCTCCCTTCCTGGTCAAGCAAATCCTCCCTCCTGCCGATGAAGATGACGATGGTGCGAATGACACTGTCAGCACAATGTCACTGGGCTCTGCTTCGACGTTGCCTAACAACGAAGAGGACGTCAATGCACTCAACCTGCGGTTGGTGCCAACACTACATCTCCCCACCCCCCATGAGAAATTCCCTCAGAAATCGAAAGCCGCCAGCAAACCAGCAAATGTCCATCATCTACGCCTCTTCCGCCGAGAGATGTCCTCGCGTTCCAACAGCGATGTGCGAGGCTTACTTCATCCCCGCTCTGCGGCAAACGACACGTTCTCTTCGGCGTCGAGTCGGCCCAGTAGCATGCGGTCTGGCTCTAACGTGTCAGTTGCGACGCAAGATTCGGACAAGACAGCACGGAAGTTCGGGCTGTATCGTACGGCACCGGGCGATAAGCAGTCCAAGAAGACGAGATCGGACGATCTGACCGAGATGATGACCCGGGCCAGTAACTACATGACATTGGCGTATGTCAAGATCCCCTCCATGGTACTGTGCCTGTCGTATAAGGGCAAAGGCAACCGCAACTTCGAGGACGTGCACAATCTGGTCTTTCGCATGCCTAATCTGGAGTACCGTAACAAGACATGGTCTAATCTCGACCTTGCACTGCAGCTCAAGCGAGATGTCATCCGGGCTCTTATTTCTCACGCGGGGGCCATCGTCGGCAACAAGATGTCCCGACATCGTCCAACACGGCCCCCACAGTCACGTCTCCGGCAAATTGCGAATACGTCGGCCCTGATGAGCAGCTCTCCAGACCTATCCAATGCGTCCGACTCGAATAGCACCAGGGACCATTCACCGGGAGGTAGTGACATCTCCGGCGAGCTACCCACGCGACGGTCGTTCGCAAGCGGCAGAGCCAGCACATTCTCCGCCGTAAGCGAAGAGAGCAGTCTGCGCAGTGGCAGGAGCGGAGGTGATATCTCAAGCAACCCGCTCGGGATAAGCTGGCACGACGACGACAGCATCGTCGAGGACGGCAGGGATTTTGCAGACGAGCTGTCTCGCGTCGACCAAACAGAACCAGACCGTGCAAACATGATACATAGTCTCTCGAGACACGTTACGCAGTTAACGCCGTTCCACAAGACACGCAGTGCAAGTATCTCTGCTGGGACAGAAGATAACGAGGACGCGTAAGTTGTCCCTCTACTTGAAGTACCAGGCTTGGAAGCGCTGACTGGAACAGGTCGAAAAGGAAGACAAGAATTTTGCTTGGTGGGGCCAAGAAGTTTTTCAGCCATGTGGCTTAGTTGTATACCCTGGGTTCGAAGGTGCATTTGGACGGCCTGAGTCCTCTTATAGACAGCATTTTGTGGCGTTCTCTGGCACCCCATTCGTTCGTTTCGTCTGTAGATATAGGGTTGTCTTCCGTTTCCTAGCATTCTCGAGACCCCACTTTGGTTCTCTCATAATTCAGCTTTTGTGCTCACCGAGATGACGTTGCAATAGGCTCGGTATTGTCCCTGGGGTCGGTTTTGCGTAACGTGGGGTCTGTTAACAGTCACAGAGATGCAGCGTGCGACTCGTGAGTCGCCGCGCTTCTAGGCTCTTTGTAGTCTCCGTACGGATCGGTGCGACAATGGAGGAGTTGGGCCCGGTTTTGATATCTGACGGCCATGTCTAAATAGGTCAAAGTCTGATCCGAGGGTGGGGGGCAAGCGCTTTGCGTGATTTCCTGCGTCGAGCCGGAGGGTCGCAGTTGCCTCAGTGCCCTCCCCAAATGCTGACTGTGCAACCCCTAGGGCCAGCTCGAGTGCTTCCAAGGTTCCTGGGCATGGTTTTACCTTTTCTCCTCTCCTCCATACAAGCCACCTCTTCTTCGTCTACTACGTCGTACATGGTCGCACATCCGTTGTACATTGTCGAGTCTTCCCCGGCAAGTCCGGTTCCTTGTGCCAGGGGCCGAAGCCCACTGAAGCCATCTTTGAAGACGGCTTGATGACCGCATGCGCCTCGTCCTTGCAGCGCCCTCTCTTCACTTTTCATACCTGCCTTCCGTTGTAGCGCTATTCCGTAAGCCCCTTCCCTTTCCCGCTGCCTTTCCATGCTGACATGCTGCTGGTAGTCAAACTACGAAGTTGCCCATAGCAATGGCAGAAGTCAATCTGGACGGTCCGGCCATGACGCCTCCAGCGGGGAAGATGCCGAACTATACCAACCCGCCGACGTTGATGCCAGCTGTCATCGCAACTGCAGTCGTCGTCCTTACCCTCATGACCGTTTGTGTCGCCGCACGAGCCTTCGTAAAAATCGTCATCCTTCGGAAACATTACGTCGAAGATTGGCTTTGCTACTGGGCCTGGGCCGGAGTGGTCACCTACACCGGCATATTTATCTATATTGCTGACTACGGCTTTGCTAGACATCAATACGACGTTAGCGTTGCCATGTTCCGGCACATCATGTACTACTGCAATATCCTCTACTGCGTTTACTCGCCCACGACACTGCCGGCAAAGCTGTCGGTCCTTTTCCAGATCAAGCGCATCTTCACAACCAGGGAAAAGAATATTGTGTACTGGGTGGTTTGGCTGTCCATAATCGCCAATATCATCGTGTATACGGGGCTATTCTTCTCCTACGTCTTTTCCTGTTGGCCACGGGAAGCCATCTGGAATTCTAGCGTACAGGGAGAGTGCATCAGCTCTGTCAGCTCCAATTTTGCAGCGGGTATCCTGAACTTCATATCGGACTTGGAGGCATTACTTCTACCCGCATGGGGTATCTGGCACCTGAACATGCCTGTGCAGAGGAAGCTTGCAGTCTTCGCTGTGTTTGGCGTCGGGTCCATGTGAGTATCTATGACGAGAAGCTTGTCCATTATCACTGACCTGCGTAGAGCGTGTGCTATAGGCATGATCGGCATCTACTTCCGAGTCATATTATTGAAGACCCCAGACTTTACCTGGCTATGTACTAAGGCGGCCATTCTCGTGTAGGTTATGAAATCATTTTCTTGCAACCTCTCTGAGTTTGTCCAGGATCTCCGAAATGAGTACGGTCGTCATAGTCGGATGCTTTCCTTCATTACCACGATTCTACCACTATGTGCGAGGCAGCGAACGCACCAAGCAGCAAAGTTACGATACGCCCAACTCGGACGAGCGAGATCATCAAAAACCGGGCACTTTTGCCAAGTATATTGGCCCGGGCGTGATTTCTTCCATTTCGAACGAGCATCTCGAACTCCATAGCTACACAAGCGAGGAACCTGCGCATTCGATGGGTGAGGACGGCATACGGAAGACCACTCACGTTGAGCAATCTGTACTCAAGGGGTCCGCTTGATGTGCCACCTTAGCATATAGGATCTGACGGATTTCATGGACACACTTCGCTGGAATGCAAGCGTTGCTGCAAGCTATTTTGCAGAGCATGGCTACAGGTTGCGGCCGAGCTTTTGTACCTCCTCATTGTAGATCCGGCACCTGCACTCACAGCGAGCATGCGTTGATCGGGGTCCGAGGCCGAGTCATCCGGCAAGTGAGGGGACCATCTGCATATGTGAATGCAGTCCGCAGGTGTAATCCTGCCCCCCTGACCGGGTGGCGGCGAATGGAGTCATGTCGTACGCAGCGGGTCTCCGCATGCAGCCCCCCGATCCGCGCGCGTTGCACGACGGTTACTGTTGGATGGCACACCTATCGCCAATTATTTAGTGCCGACACGCGCACGACAGATGGCTAGCGTGATACTGCATCGACTTCCAGATCTCTGCTCATACTCCGACATTGAAGACGTCATGACCAAAGTAGTCGAAGCCATCCGTGCTCTGGAGGAGCTTGCTTTATCAAAACCAAAGGAGCTACAACAGAACCCAGCATTAAGACGAAACCTGTACGATGCAGTTCGTAAGCTGGTCCTCGAGGTTGAGACACCATCGGAGATGGCACAGCGGCTGCTGTACACTGTGAGTTGCCTCCAATGAGATCGAAAGCACTATCTGACTGGCGAATTGTTGTAGCCCTGTGAGATGATGGCAGCCAAGATTGGTGTCGACCTCGGTGTCTTTGCATCACTCAATAAAAGCGCTGCACCGCAGTCTACGGAAGACCTTGCCGAGAGTACTGCAGCTGAGCCAGCTCTACTGCAACGCCTGCTCCAGTTTTTGGCTGCCGTGGGATTGATCAACGAGGTGAAAGAGAATGTCTGGGGACCGAACAATGCTACGAGTAACCTTGCGGACGCACGTATGGCAGCTGGCATCAACCACAAGTAGGTGGGCCCACTACTTAAAGTTTAACTCACTGACAACCTCACTGCAGGCATGACAGTGTCATGCCAGCCTGGCATGCTCTTGCCAGCTGGCTGAAGCGCCACAATTACAAGTCGCCTGCTTCCTCCGTCGACACCGCTTTTGCCCAAGGCCATGACGCCCCTCCTGAGCAAACCTTCTTTGAATGGCTGAAACAGCATCCTTTGAACGCGGACCAGTTCAACATGTTTATGGGAGTGCATCGCATAGGGGCTAAAAGCGGAGTTGCTGCTCCTGCTGTCTTGAATCTGCTAAAGAGTTCCCAAGGTGGCACTCACAATGGAGTCGCTGTAAATGGGGGTTTGCCTATGGAGGGCTCTAGTGCAAGGCTGGAGTCTGCTGTGTTCGTTGACGTTGGTGGTGGACTCGGGCATCAGTGCAAGGTCAGTGCCAGTCTTGTTCACAAGGGACTGAAGAAGATCAAACCTGATTGCATTTTTAGGAACTTCGACGCTGCGTCTCTGACCTTGATACTCACATACTTCTGCAGGACCTACCAGAAGTGATAGGGAAAGTAAGCACTGAAATCCACGACCTAGGCATCGACACCATGCCCATAAACTTCTTCAAAGGCCAACCCGTCAAAGGTAGACCGCCAGAGCCATGCGCTTTTCTGATATAGGATACTTACCTGTTCTACAGGTGCCACAGTCTACTACCTCCGATCCATCCTCCGCGATTGGCCAGACGCCCAGGCCACGATCATTCTGGAGCACATCCACGCCGCTATGTCCTCTTCATCCTACGTCCTCATCGATGAAATCGTACTCCCAGACTTTGGCGCCGGAAAGGAGCAGACGCAGCTCGATATGACTATGCTGGCTATGTTGAATGGGTCCGCGAGGACCGTGGCGCAGTTTAAGAAGTTGATTGATGGTGCGGGGTTGGAGTTGGTGGACAGGATCCGTTATAGTGAGGAGACTGGAGAAGAGGTCTTGGTGTGTAGGAAGAAGAGGTGAGGTAATGGGGAATGGACCGCACACGTCGTAGACCAGCTAGGTAAGCGAGACGTCGATGTCGGGATGAAAAGGTACAAGATATTGACTACAGCGTATCTCCTAAACAGTTATAGACATACACTTTTTCTATTTTTGTACCCACTCTTGCTCCCCATTCTTTACGTCGGAGACTTCGAGGTCGCTTCTTATCTGCCGGCCACCCATGTGGCGGTTTACCCGCGCTGTATATGATCTCATTCGCATCGGGCAATCAGGTGTGATCGATATTACAGATGCCACATTTCATATGCCGCGTGAGTATGACTAACGTTGAGCTCTACGTGGGGCAACATTCTACATCTTATCTTTAAGATACAAAAGCTTGTTTGTCGTCCTCAGCGCAGCTTTCTTCCACTGTCCACACCTCTTTCCGTACCCACGCAATATCCGGCGCACCTCTCACATCGCCGCCAAGCGATAGCCATGAAGCTGTTACTTTCCGTCCTCCTCTCTATTTTATTTACCCTCGCATCTCCTATGCCTTCACCCACCATCTCCTCGCCAACCCTCAACCTTCTCTCATCCCGCATACCCGACTGCAAGATTCCGATAACCGCCTTTCTTCTACCTCCACCACTCACCTCATCCAATAGAACAACCCTAAGCATCCTCTTCGACACCCGCGACTCGCAGCCCGGAGTCCCGGAGTACCTCGCCTATACCGACGCTTTAAGCGATACCGGATGGGGCGCAATGTGCACCGTCTGCTTCGTCCTAGGTGTGGGCGAAGGAGAGCAGAAAGCGAAAGGACAGATAACAGGGTTGGAGTATGATTACGAGCATAGACTCGATCCTGGAACGTTGGAGCAAGTAGCCAGTCACGCCCGGCGTCGGAAAGACGGTGAAGAAGTTAGTGTCTTCTCCTACTTCCCTGGTCTTCTTTTTCTGTCGAGGCTGACATAACTGCGTTATAGCAATTCTTTCTTTCTTCGTACATCTACGGTCCTACGTTGGATAACGCTGTAGAACACGTTACCACGACTATTGAGAACGGGAGCGAGCCGTTGGAACTGGAGTTTGGGAACGAAGAGGCGAAAGTCGAGGATGAAGTGTGTTTGGAGACTACGTTTGCGGTGTATGCGAGGTTTGGGGCTGGAGGGGCGATGGGGGAGGTCAGTAGAAGGGGTGTGTTTGAATTAAGGGTTGGGTTGGAGGCTGTGTGGGTGGAGTGAGATGGAGGAGTGCATACCTACCACTCTCGGAGAAGGCAGCGTTATTCCAAAACGACGGAACCAATAAGAGCGCAACGGGAACTCCCTGAAGCTCTGCTCCAATCTTTCACTACCATCCCAAGCCAACGCATGTCTTGGCAATGTTTGGGATGGACCCTTTTGCGCGACACTCTCCTGCACCTGCGATCATTTCCTCTCTGATCTGGTCTGGCGTCCTCGTTTGCTTCCCTGCAACTGGAACCATCTATATTCTCTCTTCCCCTTCTCCACTGACTGTACTTCCATTCAAGCCAGCTAACCATCCTCACTCTCCAGATGAATTCTACACCCGACCACTACGACACCCTCCAGGTCGCCCGCGGCGCGTCCGACGCGCAAATTCGGGCGTCATACAAACGTCTCGTACTTCTCCATCACCCAGACAAGCATGGCGGCGCGGCGCCCGCTGTCCAGAAGACTCAAGACGTGGGCACTTACTTTCATTTGGCCTTCTGTTCTTGCTTTCTCTGTTATTCTCGTTGATTTTTTTTGGCCTTCTGTATGACGCGACTGAGCAGATTCTAATTCCAACCCTAGATCAACGCGGCTTACGAAGTCCTCAGCGATTTCCAGAAGAAGTTTCAGTACGACCTCACTCTCAAGAGCAAGGAAAAGAAATCACGCTGGCGGGCCCGCTCGCCTCAACGCCCGAAGCCAAAGCAAAGCCGTGCGAGAAGCGCGAGTCCGAGACGGGGCAACGAGGACGACGATGTCAAGGACGATGACAATGCTACCAGAAATCCAAATAGCAACAGCGGTCGACAGAGCCATGGCAGGGCGAGCCCCGGCGTGAATGCTAACAACCAGTATACCTACACCCATTCGAACTACTCCCATCCGAACTACCTCCATCCCGATCCCGCAGTGCGAGATAGGCAACGGCGCTGGGATGCCGAACAAGCACGTAACGACGGCAATGAATCCAAGTTCTGGCGTGATCAGCAAACCGAATGGAGCCAATACAATTCCTGGGCTCAGGCGTACGCCAACTATGCGTATGCAGGATATACGTATCCCACTACCGCGAACTCGTTTACTGCCCCGCAGAATACCTACACAACGTACGGAAACGCAGGAGCCACGCCCTCAGCAACTGGAGACGCTGAAAATACCACCTCCGCAGATGCTCACAATAACACTGGACCCTACAACAACACTGGAGCCTACAACAACACTGGAGCCCACACCAACACTGGAGCCCACACCAACACTGGAGCCTACACCAACACCGGAGCCCACAACAACACCGAAGCAGACGAGCAAGCGCGACATCACCGATGGCAATGGCTACAATATCTGGAGTACCAGAAACGCTACCTCCAAAGCATGTTATGGCACAATAACTACTCACGAACCGCTCCATGGGTCAAAACTTCCAAAACAGGCACCGGAGCCCTTGACGCTGAGGAGTGTAAACGCATGTGGGAAGAGCAAGAGCAGGTGAGAATTAATCGAAGAAATGAGCTTGGGACGGAACGGTTGAGGCAGCTGGAACATCAGATTGCTGTTCTGCGTTGCTGAGTTTGGGGTTTGAGGGGTGTAGAGCGGGATGAACGAATGATGATGAAGCGATATGATCAGTAGTGATGAAGCGATGGAGAGGAGGATGGACTGGAGTAAGAGACGAGTGGGCCGCTGTTTGTGAAGAGGGATGAAGGTTTCGACGTTTTATTGATGACACCACAAGAGAGACGTTGGAGTGTCCGACGTATAATCTGGCTCGAAAATGGATTGTATGTATTCGATCTTTGTTCAGCAGTCGCTGCATGAAGTTACAAAGGGGTTCGAGATGGTTTCCGGAGGGTTCGAATGTTCTGTCTCTGTTTTTCTGTATCACAGTGTAAGATATGATTGTGTATCGGCATCAGCCGGACTGTTAATGCACGAGTGTTTGTGCCTGTAAGGAGTCCATCCCCCATTTTTGAGATTCAAGCAATGAATAAGCCGCCATAATCGCACCTTCTCTGCTCCACGAGTTCGCGCAAGCCACATTCGTTGAGGCTTAGCAGCCGTCTGACCAAATCTCGGACTTCGCGATGTGAGCCTCAGCTCAGATGCCAACACTCTATGTCCTCTTTTTGCTCTAGCGTCAGCCTCATTGGGGGCGCGAACTTAACAACAACCGTATTCGTGCCGAAGGTTATGACACCAGCTCTACCAAGCCCTTGGGAAATGCCGGAGAAGACCGGCTATGGGCTTTCTGTTGAGCAAAACTCACAAGAAGACCATGGCAGCGGTGTTTCAGCACCAAGTTATGCTTGCGCCACTCCGAAAACTCATGCTCAGTCATAGATGGACTCAATGCGGTTGTATCGCTTATATATAAAGGCGAACATTGCACATTGAAGGTGTGTATAATCAATAAATCGACACAGCAGACACTCTTCGGGCCAGAAAAGGACATGCGAACTTCAATTTTCATCGCACTTCTGCTGAGCGGCCTTGCAACCGCCACAGCAATCCCCTTGGGCGTTGAAGCCAACAACGCGCTCAAAGTGAGTTGAATCAGATTTTACAAGCATACTTATCATCGCTGACGCGTCTAGAACGACCCGTGCACTCATCCCAATTCGGTTCCCTACTCGTCCGGGCAAGACGATGGCGACAAAGTGTCTTGCAAAGACGGCACCAGCGGCGCCATCTACTTGAAATACAACGTTGGGGTGGGTGATCGACTTGTTGCGAAGAGAGGTGTAGAAGATGAGGGAGAGGAACTTGGTCGCCGTCGGATCGAGACGGGTATTTTGAAGCCGGGGACGGTGTGTAAGGGGAATGGTTGTAAGCGTCGGATCGAAACGGGCATTATAAAGCCGGGGATGGTGGTGTGCAAGGGGAAGGGCTGTTGATTAAATGAGTAGGAAAATCTGACTTGGGTTTATCATTTTGTCAGACTAAACTCACGTGTACCCACTTGGTCGGCCAAATCAGGCGCTCTTTGTTCACTATCTGCAGCAGCCACGATGACGCAGGCTTGGCGGCCTTAGAGTAAGCTGACAACAATGGCCAATAGTGCGAACAGCAAAAAAGACATTGAAATATGATGACCTGCAAGAGATAACCCTGCAAACCGATCACCAAAATATCCAACCCTATTCCTATTTTCTCCTCATTTTGGACCCCTCAAAAAAATCAGGTTCTAGCCTCAATGTCCTTCTCCCTCGCCAGATCCCTAATAAACAAACACCTAATCCCCCAATCTTCCGATCTCGCCCTCAACCCGCCCGAAAGCTACTTCTATATCCAAGATGGTCTCATCATCGCATGCGGAATTCTGTATGCTCTCTGCTACATCTTCTACATGATTCGGACGTACAGAGACAAACACATCTCCGGATCAGTACTATATCTGTACGCACCTATATTTCCCCGGAATATTTCACATTAAGTGTAATATTGCAGAAGAGTCTGACATCCTCAGCGCAGGAACAATGGCCTACGAAATATACTACGCCTTCACCACGACAACAACCACATTCGAAAGACTCTGTTTCCTAATCTGGTTCCTCCTTGATGCCGCTTTCGCAACTGTGGCAATCCACTCGGCATACGCAATCCCCGAGCGAGGAGCAGTCAGGAAGAAACTGGTTCTCGGCATCTTGGCTGGCCTGGCATGTCTCCACATGCTGTGTAAAATTTGGCCTGATGAAAGAGAGCAGTTGACTGCATATTGGACGGGTATTGTGCTGCAGTTGCCAATTGGATGGGGCCATGTGTATCTTCTGCTGACCGAGAGGTCTACAAAGGGACAGAGTTTGGAGATCTGGTGAGTTCTCTTCCGGACTTGGATTGCCTCTCGGAGAAGTGCCACTGATGAGTATCAGGGTGACGCGATACTTGGGCTGCTTCGTAGCATACGGCGTGTTCTTCTGGCGGTGTTGGAATGTGCCTCGGAACTGGGAGTACGTCGGGAGTTTTTGGAGCAAGGCCATTATTGTCTTGACCTTGATACCGGAGACGGCGTACCCTTTTGCATATGTGTGGGCTCGTAATCACGAAGTTGAGAAGTCGAGGAGCAAGATGGCATGACCGTATCACTCCGTCCCTTCACCCATCGACAGCAATCTAAGGGGATTTTTTCAGTATTGTTCCAAAATGCTGTCGCTAAGCCGTGCGTAAATATACGTATGGGTATCTAAATGCTCACTAAAACGAAGCTGCGCCGAGCTTCATGGTCATCCCAACATTTCGTGTCCGCCCTTCGCTTTGTTCCAGATGAGTGGCGATGGGGGATCTGCCTGCCCATACACGAAAAAAGCTACGCTCTCTTGGCTCGAGAAACCCTTGCCCTCTGTGTCCCGTCAGTGCCTCGCCGGGCTTTTCGATGGCCGTGGGCTTCTGGGGAGCACGTTCTGTCCCTGACTACGCATATCCTGGAGGGCTTGATCCACCTGCCGCCGTTTCTTCGCCACGTGCTGATGTCGCTTCTCCACCTCGCCCTCGAAGCCTCGCGCGAGCTTGCGTTTCTGCTGCCTAGCTTGAGTGGTGCGACCGATGATATCCTGAAACTTTTCCAGGAACCAGTCACCGGCCTCTTCCCACTCTGCCGTCGGGAGAGACATGAAGAACTTGCTTTGGTCGTCTGGAGCTAGACCCTTCATAACATGATCCAGACGGTCCGGGAGTGGCTTCCCGAGCATGTCTTGAGATAGGACAGGCGGCTGTTTTCGAGGAACGTGGTCAAAGTCCTCGTTCTTCAATTCCTCATAGCTCATCTGGTACAGCGTGGTAAGATCATAGTCCTCGATCGGAGTCGCTGGTGGAGCCATATTCAGAGTTTGAGCCGTTTGCTTGTTCGAGTTCCTCCTGGACGCTGGCTGCTGCTTGCTCGCAGGAGCGCTGACCGGTTGAGTTGGCGCAGGGGTTGTAGGCCTTGATAAAGAAGCACCCGTTCCCTCAAAAGGCGTCCTTGTTCCAGAACCTCGTTTGTTGGGCTTGTGAATGCTGTTACCTGCGTTTGCTTGACGAGGATCATGCAGGGAAGCGATCTCCCGGCGCTCCTGCGGGGCTGGGTGGTATGGGCCGGGTGTTGTGCTCTTTGGGCGGCTTGACTGTCTTTGGACAGGTTGAGATACGGGAGCTGTCTTATTCCTTGGCGTGCGCGTGGCTTCACGGATCTGGTTGCCCTGTTGGAAGATACTGGGTTGATTTGCCCTCTGCGGGACAGGCTGATGAGTAAGGATATGACTCTGTGTTGTGGGGTGAGCCTGTTTTCGATTCAGAGACGGAGAGTCGTAGCCTTGTTCATCGCCTTCTTCTTCGTGCTCGTCATACAGCTCTTGGTCCTTCTCGTCGAACCCACCATCGGTAGTATCAGGGTACGACGTGTTTTCGAATTGCATTCCTTGCTGAAAATGGCTGCCCCGTTCAGATTGTCCTTGTTGCTGGGAGAGTAGTCCGGATACTAGTCCGGATACGACACCTTCAAGTTCCGGGGGAACCTTGTCCAGTGGGTATGAGTCCAGAGACAGCTGGGCGCTATTGTCTTCTTGTTGCTCATACTCGCCATCATCTACGCCTTCGAAATCGTCATCGCCATATTCTTCGTGGTCCTCGTTACTATTGTCATGATTTCCAAGGTGATTGTTTTGGTTGTGGTGATCATTGTGGTTGTTTACGTTTCGCGAATCGTCAGCGATGGTAGTGTCAATGCTGCCGGTATCAGTGTCATCAAAGGTCGGTTTGTGGAAACCCCGCTGCCCAGAACCGCGGGCTGGTAGACCATTATGCTGCGTATTGATTCTGCCCATTTGGGGCTGCTGCTGGCTGTGGCCATTCTTTCCAGGCAAGTCAGTGTTCTTGACCCTTAGCTTTGCAGCGATCTGAGCCCTAGAATTCGCACCGCCTTGTGCCTTGACAAATTCGTTCATCCTGCATTCACACAGGAGTTTCCGAGGGCAGAATTTTCAGGTTGAGGTTGTGTGAGGACGGATGTGTGTTGTTGACTTCTGATCGGAAGTCGCGTCCATGAAGCCTTCGGCTAACCTCGAACGGCTAGCGCTATACGATGACGCAGATCGCCCTTATCTCCGCTCGATAACCCCGCACCCCTCTACATATTGCCCCAGCGGGTTGTACAAAGGTAGCTCATCGTCAGCACTATAATGCTTTAGGTCTTGCTCTTCCGACCCAAACAACTTCTTCCTCCAGCTCCACTCTCCACTTTGTCTGTACCACAACCTACCGCACAATATGGCTGAATGCCACCTCTACAAGCTCCCAAACGAGGTACTCCTCCCATCTGCAACTACAACCATACTACCATCCATATCACAACCCACATTGCATCTCATCCAGATCAAACTAACAAAACCCCCAGCTCCTACTGAACATCCTCGTCCCCTTCCAAACCCCCGACCTCCTCCCCCTAACCACACTCTCCCACCGTATCTACGCCCTCATTCTCCGAATCCTCCAGAACCGACTCCTCCTAACCTCAGACCTGCACTCCCACATGCTACTCCTAGAATGCTACCACCCGAGCGCCCGTCTCACAGAACCCCCCTTCTTCTGCACATATCTCGGTCTGTTGGCACCCAAAGACACTTCCAGCGGTACAGCGACTGAGACTGAGAGTCCAGCTTCGCGTCTCGGGAAGTTAAGAAACACATACTCCTGTTTCCGGCCGTACAGACGGTCTCTCTCCCCTAGCGGCCGTCGCGTTCTATCCTCCGTTTCTTCCTCAGATAAACCGTCGTCCTCCTCTTCACCACCACGCTCAAACCCAGCAACGAATCCCATCCAGCCTGTCCCCGGTACCACATCGGACACGTCCCCAGTCTCCGCCTCTCAAGTTCCAGTAAAACAAGTCCTCAGTCTAGAGTCCCACGAACTCTTCACCCAGCTCGTGGCCCAACTAATTCTCGTGCGCCTAGGACGCCCCGGTATATATAACGCGTTTGAAGGATTCGAGGAGGGGGTTATCAGGGTGCAGAGGGAGTGGTTGAAAGATCGTGCTTCCTCCTCCAGCGACACAGAGGGGCCGGAAGTGGATGGGGATGTGCAAGATGATACATGCATCTTGTGGGTCAACGAAGCAACCAAAAACATGGGGTTCAGGTTCAAAGTGAAGAGAAGGGAGGAGAGGAGGAGGGATAGCCCGATCTTAGTGCGTGTGGATGAGGAGGAGGAGGGTGTGACGTATGAGATTGAGTATGATGGTACGCTATCCCCTTTCCTCTTTTATAGGCCGGACACTGACGAAGCGCAGAGCTGCTGATCCGCACTTCACATCTCTTACTTACATGGGAGAAGTCGGTGATGCAGGATGACAACTCCGGCAAGGCTGTTGTATTTGGATCATTTGGGTAGTGGTGACTGGGTTGGCGCAGTGTTTAAGATGCTGCATGAGGTATATGGTGCTCTCTAGCAGATACGCTCTATTATGATTCCTTCCATGTCCTATACCATTGAGTGTTTAACATGTAGATATACAGCCATCCGACCACCTAAGCCTTATACGCTCACGGTATCCCAAGAGTAGCGCACAAATCCAGTCCCGCAACCCTAATGTCCCCCGTGTCGGAGAAAACGCCTCGAAACGCCATTCACCAACCAATGCATCTCCACATCCACCTGGATCCATGCTGCACAACCCCGATCTGAGCCGTGGACCCTCTATCCCCGCACACCTACCGACCCGTCGCCCCAGCAGTACCAGGCCCATACCCCGTCCACCCCTCCCTCCTCATCCCCTCCTCGATCCACCTCCACACCATTTCCACAACCTCTCGATCCCTCCACCGTCCCTGGGCACCGCCAGTCCACTTATCCACCTTCACACTCAACACTCCCCTCCCGAGACTCGTCACACTCTCCGGCGGTTCTTCACCCTGCCACCCAACATACACTCCCGGGTAATGACTAAACAAGTCCGCCGGGTTAGGGTACTTGTAGCCTTTGAACTGCCACGTTTGCCCCGTCGTGAAGATCGCGACTACGCGGTCCCAGTACGCGGGTTTGAACGACGATGTCGAGTCGACGAGAATGAAGCGGAGAGGTTGTGAGGAAATGGAAGGGAGGGTGCGGGTGAGTTGGAGGAGGTTGAGGGATTGCGTGTCTGTTGTTGAAGGGGGCACGAAGACGCCGTCGTTGAGGAAGGATTTGATATTCGACATGCGGAGGAGGGAGGAGGCGGAGGGCGAAAGCAGGATGATGGGTTGGACGTGTTTGCGCGACTTTTGCAGACCGGAAACCAGGGGTGTGCCGCTGCTGGTCGGCATGGGGAGGGGCGCCGAGGGTTTGGACGAGGTTTTGAAGATTGTTTGGGCGATTTTGCGGTAGCTTGAGAAGTCCTGCGGTTGTTAGAGAGTCGAAGTGTATAGACAGATCTGTGGCGATTAACTTACCACTGGCTTTGTGCCGCGCAGAATGGTGTTGTGGTCGCCCATCTTGCGCTCCCCGTCGTAGATCTGGAGTAGTCGCTCGTCTGCGAGTTTCTGTGTATCTCCACCCTTGTCCACAGCCACGCCCCCGGCTTGACCGCTCGCTATAGCCGCGCTCTTCTCCGCGTCGACGGTGAGGCCGGCGCCTTCAAGCGGCTTGATGTACTCGCCCGTGTTCTCTTCCCCACGGAGCCATCCAAGCGCATCGACCCTCTGTCCAAAGGCCAAGTGCTGTACCGAGCCGCCGGCGCCGCTAGGCAACTCCTCGTTCAGGTGTTGGGTCGCAACGATATAGTCGGGAACCAGGCTGTCTTTGTTCAACCAAGCAAAGTACATGCTGCGGAGGTCGACGGGCTGGTCGCCTGGCGCGAAGCGCGTTGGCGACGCGAGGGAGAAGGTCTTGTGCTGGGTACCATTGTTGAAGGTGATGTGGGTTGCTTGGGCGAGTGACTCTGTCACGTCGAGCGGGTTCTCGCTGGTGCTGAGGGTAGGCTTTGTGTTTCGTGAGATGGACAGTCGCAGGTTGTAGAGAGCGTCATCGATTTCGGCTTGAGCAGCCATGATGGATTGATAGGTGGGATCCTGTCGTAAGGTGTGTGGGTTTCGTTGCGGGTTCTTAATGAGTGTTAATTGCGCGGGTTGTGTTGTTCGTGGGATCGTTGAAGCTGCAGTGAAGCAACTCCAGGACAAGCTCAGATGTTCCGATGTAGCGCTGGCCCGTGCACCGACCCTTGCCTTTGGCCTTTGTCTCGTTGAATCAATCACAGATGCATGTGGGAACTGCATAATTTGCATCTCACGTCGCAATCAGAGGGAGCAAGTAAAGTGGTGTGAATACCGCAACATTGCGTAGTGAGAGTATCTGCTAAAACGCATTTATCTCTGAGATGGCGACTACCCGAGCGCAATCATACTCCCTCGTTACTATTAGTGTATATCACAGGGGTGGAATTCCAGTCCAACCCAGATCATCAAATAAAGAGAAACAGAGACCAGTAAAAATTTTCCGCTAAGGTTCCCAGTTACCACTCCAGGGGCTCCTTGATGACGTCTCCTCTGTTCGTCTTCGGAACCGCTGCAGCCTCGATCTTGACCGGGCCCTTGCGATGGCGGGCAAGGTAGCCACTGCCATCCAGCCACGGCCATTCGCGTGTTCTCCGCGCCTCATGCTTCTCGATCTTGTCGACGCTGGCCATGGTGAGACCAATATCGTCCAGTCCGTTGATCAGGCAGTGTTTGCGGAACTCCTCGACGTCGAACTTGGCCAGCTCGTTGCCGTCAGCGTCGCGGATGACCTGGTTGACGAGGTCGAC
The DNA here is from genome assembly GCA_010093795.1 of Sporormia fimetaria CBS 119925. NCBI lineage: Eukaryota > Fungi > Ascomycota > Dothideomycetes > Pleosporales > Sporormiaceae > Sporormia > Sporormia fimetaria. Next base: position 142,631 of record MU006597.1, on the reverse strand, counting down.
TTCGATCTCCTTCTTCGCTCTTGCTTCCGACGCAATCTTCTCCAGCGCGGCCTTGTCGCTGATCTGAATCGGCAGCATGCCGTTTTTGAATGTGTTGTTGAAGAAGATGTCGCCAAAGCTGGGGGCAATGATGCACTTGATGCCAAAGTCGAGGAGCGCCCAGGGAGCATGCTCACGGCTCGAACCGCAGCCGAAGTTGGGACCTGTGCAGACCAGCGTCTTGGCGTTACGGTAGGGCTCCTGGTTGAGGACAAAGTCTGGATTCTCCTTGTCAGTGCCGGGCTCGTACCGCCAGCCGTGGAAGAGGGCAGTGCCCAGGCCAGAGCGCTTGATGGTCTTGAGGAACTGCTTGGGGATGATGGCATCAGTATCAATGTTGGCAACATCCATTGGGGCGGCGTAGCCCCGGAGAGTCTCGAACTTGGGCATCCCTGCCGAGGCGCCAGCGGGGGCAGATCCGGACGACGGGTGGGATACGGGATCGGCAGGGGCATCAATGATGCGGTCCAGGTCTTCGTCACTGGCCACATCCTCCATATGAGCGTCCAGCTCCACCTTGGGTGAGCCCTGATTAGCTGTAGTGGTAGACGGCGCAATCTTCCGGACATCGGCTAGGTTGCCCGAGATAGCGGCTGCTGCTGCCATTGCAGGAGACATTAGATGCGTCCTGCCGCCGGCACCTTGTCGGCCTTCGAAGTTGCGGTTCGAGGTACTGGCGCAGCGCTCTCCGGGAGAGAGAATGTCGGGATTCATGCCGAGGCACATGGAGCAGCCAGCCTCCCTGAACTCGAAACCAGCATCCAGGAAGATCTTGTCGAGCCCCTCGGCTTCAGCCTGCTTCTTGACCAGACCTGAGCCTGGCACGATCATGGCTCGCTTGAGGTTGCTGGCAACCTTCTTGCCCTTGACCACCCGAGCTGCTGCGCGCAGATCCTCGATGCGTGCGTTTGTGCAGGATCCGATGAAAACCTTGTCCACCGGGATGTCCTGCATCGGCGTGCCGGCGGTCAGGCCCATGTACTTCAGTGCCCGTTTGCAGGCCTCCTTCTTCACCTCATCTTCGAAGTCGTCGGGTCCGGGAACAACACCGGTGATAGGCACAACGTCCTGCGGCGAAGTACCCCATGAGACTGTGGGAGCAATGTCCTTGCTGTCTACATGGATCTCGATGTCGAACTTTGCACCCTCGTCCGACTTGAGGCCCAGCCAGTAATTGCAAGCCTTCTTCCACTCTGGGCTGTCCTCCTTGGGTGCAAGCGGGCGGCCTTTGAGGTAGTCGATGGTGATCTGATCGGGCGCAATCATGCCTGCACGTGCGCCAGCTTCGATGGACATGTTGCATATCGACATGCGGGCCTCCATGCTCAGACTGCGGATGGTCGAACCGCAGAACTCGATAACGGCACCCGTACCACCGGCTGTGCCAATCAGGCCAATGACGTGCAGGATAACGTCCTTGCTGTTGACGCCAGACGCCAGCTCTCCGTCGACCTGGACCTTCATGTTCTTACTCCGGCGCGTGATGATGGTCTGTGTCGCCAGCACATGCTCCACTTCGCTCGTGCCAATGCCAAAGGCCAGCGCACCGAAGGCGCCGTGTGTGGATGTGTGGCTGTCACCACAGACAACCGTCGTTCCGGGCAGCGTGAAGCCCTGTTCCGGGCCGATGATGTGGACGATGCCCTGACGCTTGTCGTCGAGGCCGAAGTATGTGAGGTCGAAGGCCTTGACGTTCTCTTCCAAGGTCATGCATTGTGTCCGTGAATCAGCCTCCTCGATGAACTTCTCCGTCGTCGTCAGGTTTTTCCGCGAAGCTGTGGGGATATTCTGGGTGCGCGTAAGCTTTTCATGCGCCAAAAAGCGTGTGCAGCGAAACGTACGTGATCGACTGTCGCAAGTGTGCAGTCCGGTCGTCGGACTTTTCTGCCGGCATTGCGGAGACCCTCGAAGGCTTGCTATGCACCCTGTCAGCGCTTATCTTCGGCAACCAGGCTCAGGCATATCGCATACTGGTGATGTCACTTCGTGAATAAGATGTCTGTCTTTGAAGGGTCAGTATCGACGACAATGTGCAAGAGAATAGCTGCATACCAATGTAAAGCAGAACTGTGCCATCCTCCTTCTCTTCGACGATGTGGTCCTGGAAGACCTTGTCGTACAGGGTCCGTGGGGGTTGTACGGCGGACGGCATGGCGTATTACGGGTGTCGAGTAGTACAGATGCTGAGAGGGGGGGAACAACAGACAATACTCGCTTGCAGCAGACAATGGGAATCGGGGAGAAGGGCAGGGAGAAGGGTCGGCAAAGGAGTCGGCGCTCAGTTCGAGTTTTATAGACGTTGCAGCTATGAGGCGAGCAGAGGCATGCCCGAGATCGGAGAAGACTGAGGGGCGGTTCGTGACGGGAGCCACCGAATAGTGGGTTAGCGGCCCTTCGGCCTGTGGCGGCGTAATCGTGACTGGTCAGGCTGCAACACCTGGGCAGTCGTGAATCGAACAGTGAGGAGTCCTGTGATTGACAAGGCACTGAGCTGGTGTTAAAAGAGCAACGCCGTATCTTCGCGCTCACGGCATCTGCCGCTGTCTGCGAATGCCCTCGTGGTTGTGCGATACTGTGGAGGCATGGTCGGAGGGGAACGCTGGAAACCGGAAGCGGGATAGCGTGACATGGAGGAGAGTTCCGGTGCCCCACGTCATTCATCGGTGCCCCGCGTCGCGCCTGCCCGTCAGCGACTACGCGCCTTCTGTGATAGGGCGCTCCTTCCGCGCTTGTTGACCTCGCGCGTCAGAAAAGCTTCTTTCCCCACCGCCGGGATGCTTCCTTCCCCGGCCCGCAAAGAGCGGCAGCCGTCAACCGCTTCGTCGATGCCTGTTTCGGCATGACAGCTTCAAATCTTGTGCTCTGAGAGTCGGAATGCGCCCTCACCAATTGTCCTGGGTGAAGATGAGCAGCGCTGCCCGGTGTCGGATGAAAAGCCCGAGGACCCCCACGGCCGCCTGGAAGGCCAGCAGACCCAGTGCGAGCCGGTCCTCGCGCATGGGGCCGAACCACACCAGCCACAGGTTGATGAGTGTAAAGTTGGAGCACGACCGCAGCTCGCCTCGTTCGTCCGTCTCGACATGCAGCAGCCGGAGTCGGTGCAGCAACATGAGCACCGCCGCAATCGGGGCAGCAGGCGGCTTCTTGAACTCGAATCGCGAGCACTCTAGCAGGCCTGTGCGTGCATTGAAGTGCGGCAGCCGATGTCGGGGGCACGGCACCAGGTGGAAGAGCTGCGGCGCCGAGTAGACAAAGTTAAAGGCTTGCGGTAGCAGCAGCAGCATCAGCGTCTTGCTGAAGTGACCAAGAATGCCATCGACGGCGAAAACCATGCCTGCGAAGTAGCAGTACGTGTCGCCCACGAACACCTTGGCCGGGTACCAGTTGTGCTTCAGCAGCGCAAGTGACACGCCGATGAATGGGAGCAGGAGATACAGCGAGAACAAGTGCGAGTCCGTGGCCGGGTGTGGGTAAGGAGCAAAGGGAGAGAGGTACAGTGCGTCGTTTAGGACGATCAGCAGGGCAATGACGAGCGATTGAGCAACCTCGATGCCGTTGATGCCGGCCAGGATGTTGATGCTGTTGGACGAGAAGATGGAGAGCATGGCCATGTAGACGTAGTACAGCCAGCCTGAGGGTTCGGTTAGTCTCGTCTACAGCTAATGCGAAGGGTCAGGCGTACCCAGATCAAAAAGGTCGCCCAGGTAGGGACGCAGTGGGGTCGGCACGACCATCTGGGTGACGCCAAAGTCGACAAAGTAGACGATAAGCATGGGGATGGCGGCGACGGCGGGGATCAAGACCTTGTGGCGCCATCTTATGTCGAACAGGTCGTCACCGATGCCTAGTAGCACAATGCACTGAAGAGAAAGGAGGGCTGAGAGGTAGGATGCGAGCTGGGTGCGGTCAGCAGTGTTTGTCTCATGAAGCATACAGGAGTCCCACCTTGTTGTGAGGGAACTTGTGCAGCAGGCGGCCTGTCTCGACCTCCTCCAGCTCTTTCATAACATCGCGGTTGCCGCCGCCAGACGTGGCTGCGACGATGTCCTTGTAGAAGGGCCACGGAATGAAGACGATGAGCACGAAGATGTACACCATGGCACACACGGCGCCCATGGTCTCGGGTCTGCAGTGAACGCGTGAGCACGTGAGCGCCCGAATAGGAAATGGGAGTGCATGAAACAACATACATCTCAGTCTGCTTCGTCTTGCACAGATCTCTGCCCTTGAAGCCTCTACGCACAAAGGCCGGCCCCAACCAGCGGATCAGGGCATAGCAGGCGGCATACGCGAGGCCACTGAATGCGATAGATGCCACCAGCGGCGCGCCCTCGCCCTGGAAGGTGTTAAACAGCACGCCGATGCATGCCAGCGCCAGCGAGCCCAGCGAGAGCGCCTCGGTACCGCTCAGGGCCGCAACCATATTCGGTGAAGATGAAAGGGAAGGTGACGTAGCGGATCGTGATCAATTGCGTGGTGTTGTGTATTTACCTAGTACTGGAAACTCTGGCCACATTTCCCAGCACCAGCCACACCTGTACCAAGTACTTTGAGCCCGCCCGAATTCTGCACTAAACCGCATACGCACTCCCGCTCCCTTCACCTCTGCTAGTCCGCCCAGAGAGCTCGTTATAGCTGAGCAGTCATGGACCGAGACCCAATTCAGCAGAACCTCAATACTGTCTCTCTCATGCTGGCGCGCCCGGCGTTCTTGCACCATATTACGCCGTCTCGACTCCCCAGCCAGGCAGCGTCAGACACCGGCTGGAGTTCGCCAGGCAGCTCCAAGCCCCACTCTCGCACTTCCTTCGGCGCCCATCAACACCAACACCATCTGCCGCACTCGCACCTTCATCACTCTGTAAACACCCAGGATGCCATCGACGAGCTGGACCACGTCGACCTCGTTGCCCCGCTAATCCAAGAACCCCCACAAAACGGGGAGACCGGCCGTGTGCACTTTGACCAGCGTGTGCGCGCCCGCCTCGACTCGCACTTTGTCGGCAGCCGCCGTGTTTTTGCATCCATGATGGCCTCAGAGCGCGGGTTCCAGTCTTTCTCGAATCGCCATCAGGATCTGGTCCTGGCCGTCGACTTCAACTACTTTGGCAACCGCATGGTAACCGCCGGAGCCGACCACCGCCTTAAAGTCTGGGATCGCAAGGACGACTCGTGGGAACCCGTCGAGAGCTGGAAAGCCCACGATGCCGAGATTGTTGACGTACGTCGCACCCCTTTGGAATAGCTGTATCCGCACAGCCGCAGCGGATGTGTGCTGCATGCATGGCTTGTGCTCGCGTCCAGCCATGACAGCTTTCGCCACCCTGCTCTCCGCAAGCTTGGCTAACCCACCTGCAGGTCAAGTGGAACGGGCCCTTCATGGGCGAGGTAATTGGCAGTATAGGAGAAGACGGCCGCTGTAAGATCTGGCAGGAGGATGTGAGCGAGCCTCCCATGTCGGGCAGTCGCTTCAAGCTCATCAGCAACCTGGGCTCGCCGACCCATGCACCTTTCATGTCACTGGACTTCAAGAACATCATGCAGGAGACGTGGCTGGCCTTGATCACTCGGGACGGCTACCTTATGGTCTATGAGCCCGTCGACCAGAGCAACCTTAACGAATGGAGCGTCCTTGCTGAGCGTGATGTGTGCGAGGGCAACACGCCGGACCGCCAGGAGGAGGTCAGCTTCAAAGTCGCCTTCCACAAGGAAAAGCTTCCCTGCTGGACCGCTATCATGGCCGGACTGGACCGGAAGGCCCTCTCCCTCGCCGTCGCCGTTATGACGGATGTGATCATCTTTCGCACAGACAAGGCAAAGAAGTTCTATCCAGTTGCCTGGCTGACCAACGCTCGCCAAATCATCCGGGACGTGGCATGGGCCAATGGCTCTATGCGGGGATACGACGTGATTGCTACTGCCAGCAAGGACGGCTTTATTCGCGTCTACGAACTCTCCACTCCTCGCTCGGAGAAAACATCAGGCTCTGGAACGCCCTCCGCTTCTGCCTCGTCTCCGCAGCTGAGCAAAACTCGCACGAACATGTCTGGCATAGGAGCTGGACTGGCCAGTGCAATCAAGACGCCCGAGGCTCACCTTGAGAATGCACAATACCCGGGTCGCATCAGGCAGATCACCAAGCTTGTGGATGAGCTTCCCAGTCACCATGGAGCTGTGTGGAGGCTGGCCTTCTCGCAGATGGGTAAGCATTACTTCATGTCCCGCGACTATGTACTGACCACGAGATAGGTGATCTTCTGGTCTCCACGGGAGACGACGCTTCGATCCGCACATGGAAGAAAGCCGTGAGCGGTCACTGGACCGAGTACGCTGAAATTGAGGCCGCACGAGACCGCTGAGCCTCCAGCAGTGAACTACGGTGCGAACTCGTTACTGGGGTTTATAGACAGGTGTTTGGGCAGGTCCAGGGGGTTCCGGCTTTCATGATTATGAGGTAGCGCATACCCTGCAGTAAACCTCGTCGGTGCGCGAGGACTATTTTCCGTATTTCGCAATGACGCGGTTACGAGGGCGGTTTGGTAGATGGGACAAGTGTGGTTTTACATTCCAAGGCAACTGTGCGCCCTGAGGTGGCTTGTCTCCGGGCCAGCCACAGCACATTCCGGACGTATACCGCTCACAAATATGACGCGATGTTTGGTTCGCAATTTTTCTTTCATTCGTTCTTCAAGTCAATCTCCTCTGCTGTCTTTGCACCTCTGATGGATGCCGTTCCCACCTCTCCGAGAAGCAAAAGATTTGCGATGCATTTCCGTCAGCGCACTCCAACTGTAAACATTGTCAACCAGTTCGCCTCTCCAGACCGTCCTTCATCATCCGGAAAAGTGTCGGCTGGAACAGATGGAACCCGACCTTCCGTCATTTATACTCTCGACATGTCTCCTTCGCTTTCGCGCATCCGCCCACGGGGGCCCAGGCAAGAGACCAACGCTTCGTTCGCGACCCGGGCACCAATTCCACGCTCTCAATCTTCAGACCATTATTCCTACCTTTATGGGAGCCCTGCAACTGGTCAAGGGCCTCGAAGCATGAAAACGAGCGAGGCCACCATCGTTACCAATGCAACCACTACACAGCCTGCGTTCGAGAGCGATGCATTCGCCGTTCACATGCCGAGCACACGAGAACCAATACTGGGCCCTCGCGCTCCTCGCGCCCCTCGAGGCGAACCGTCATCGCCTACAAAAGCTCAGACCGACGCATATCAAACGTACAAGCGCAAAGCCCAAGAGGTTCGAGAGAGGAACCACCAAGAAGGCGTACGGATCCCTTCTCAAATCAAGTCCTATGACTATGCCTACGCCCATGCCGAACCCCCACGGAATGCACGAATGCCAGACAATTCCCCAGATCAACAACCAGCCGGTTCCTTTCCTGCCAGTCCACCTATACTGCAGCAGGGCTGGGCTCCGCCAGTTCGGAGTCCCAAAGGGCCCCGTTCCGTGAGTGAGGGCAGCTACATCATCGGACGCAAGCCAGTTGGTCACAGCAACGCCAGTAACAGCAGCAAGATGCGCGCACAGAAGCACGACCGTGTCGACACGCAGAGGGGTGCATCTGTCACCACATCTCCATCACGTTCGAAACCCTCGCCCATCAAGATTCGTATTAGAGCAAAGTCACGCGCAGCCGAGCCTGTCCAAAAGGAGTCTTTTTGGACTCTTTACAACCGCTCTCCACAACCAGCATCCGCAGAAACCTCCCGCTCGACAAGCCCCTCGAAACCTGGGTTAGTTTCTACGGATATTCGACCCAATGAACACGTCTTCGGGCACACTACGGCTGACATCACAGGCACGCCAGCCCGGACTGCGTCTCATGCGGGTAAACCAGCGAAGTTGCCCACGAAAGGCGCCAGCCGATGGGCCTGGCTCCGCTCAACAATAGCGCTCAAACCCTCTCCCACACTGCCAAAAACACCACCTCCGCTCAACACCCCGAACACGTTGAAATCATACATCGACCCCTTCCTTTCCATCGCTACGCCCACGGCCTCGGCCCCCAGTACACCGCACACCTCTCGTCCATCTTCGCCGCGTAAACTCGTCCCGCGTCATAAACCCCAGCCCTCCATCTCCTCAGACAATCCTGCTGGTAAATTTGAAACGGGTTACCAACAAATCAAATCCCTGACCTCGCTGGTGCTGAAGATCTGTCTAGTCGTATACGTGCTCATAGCCTTGTATTTTGTGCTCGATGCTATCAGAGAGACAGCCAGGGCTATGGGGGCGCCGCTCCGGTGGGCGAGGTGGGTTTGGGGGTGGTTGTGGATCGTTGGAAAGTGGATTTGGGAGGCGTTAGTGAGGGTGTGGGTGAGGTGGGGTGTGAAAGTGAGGTGGAAGGGGGGACGGTGGTGGTGAGGAGATGGCGAATGGAGGGTAGGATTGGGCGTTAGGTTGTGGAGGCATTTCAGGTGTGGGTTTGCGGTGATCCATCCACTGCAGAAAGGAGGCGTGAGAATAGCCCGCTTAGTGGATCGTTCTCTGTAATGTAGACTGATTGATAGCAGACATACAGCTCTCTTTGTTAATGGACTCTGTCATACGCTTCCAAACTCGCCTTGGGGACTCAACCCCCGAAAGGTATCCCAGTTGCGGCAGTGATCTCGGCCAGATGGCAGGCGGTCCAGTGGCGCCACTGAGTAGTATATCGCTTTCTGGTAGGTATCTCGTTCCCTTCTTCTATTCGACTTCTTCACGGCATTCTGAATAATCAGGAGCTGACCCCGGGTGTTTTCTATATCATGTGGAAAGCTATTCATCATCGTCACAACTCGACACCTCTCCGAATGTTCGCAATGCCATCTACGCTTCCGCTCACACAGCTCAACACTAGTCTACAATGTCGCTGCTTTTATTGCCTTAACGTCCCCGCTATGGCTAGAACCAACCTTCCATCGACGCGTCTTCGGCACTTTCCACCTTCGCGTCGACGTGGCTTCCAGAGCTGATTGGGCACGCACGACGGATATCTCCTTCCTCCTTCCACGGGCCTCTTACCCCTCACGCCAGCACGGCAAGAGCCGCTCTCTCACTTCTCGACTAGAGCCCTAACATTTTGTATGGGAGCCTGTCGCCAAGTAAATGAGACGGAAGGAGCACTTACGATCAGACCTGAGCAGATAGCGGAAACTTCCACGGAGATTTCCAAGACCTGTAGCCTATGCTCGCAGTGATCTGAGAGCGCTTCTCTACCGCCGGGGACGCCTATATAAGCCCGTCTCCCACCGCTTTTGCTCCCTTCCTCTTCCCCTCCACTCTACTCTGCTTCTTCTTTGCGAGCTGCCTCTATCTTCCAGCTCTAGTCTCGAACATTACTCCAACCACCACTTCTTTGAGCTTCCAAGCTTGTTGCTTCTCTCACTCATCTGCTCCACATCAGTCTGCTGCCTCACCTTCATGGCACAAGCTTCAGCCACTTCTGCAAGCCGTATCATGGTACCTGCATGAGCTGTTTGTTGACGCCTTCCACATTCTCATCCAGTAAGTTCATTGGGCGGCGCTCATGTGCCTTTGCTAACTCCTTGCCGTCTTTGCCGCTGCCTCACCTCAATGACAACAGTGGCACGAGCTTTATGATCGATGCGCGCGATGTCTCACCAACCTTTACGAGCTTCTCACCTACCAGTAAGTACCATTGGTCTTGACTTCCAGACCATGCTGAGTTGTTCCAGTCCCTCCTTCGCTCATCACACCAAATGGCAGTGGCTCTGGGTGGCTCGCCTCAGGTTCCTCAAATCCCTGAGTGTCGGAACGTAGGTGCTTGCACCGTAAGCCGTGACGCGTCGAGCCAGGTCATCCATGGGGTCTTTTATTTCTGGGTTTCATGTAGTGGCTTGAACGTGACAATGTCATGGTATGTCTGCATCTCTACCTCACTCTGACCTTCGCTGATGATGTCTATAGTCGTTCCTTTTTTCGATTCTCACTTCCTGGCAGTGGCTCTGGGTGACTCGCCTTGGGCTCCTCAAATGCCGAGTGCCGGAGCGCAAGTGCTTGCACTGTAAGCCACGACGCGTCGAGTCAGGTCATCCATAGGGATCTCTTTCGGCGGGCTTCAGGCTGGTAGCCTGGATGTTGAATCTCAATGGTATGTCTGCATTCCACTCTTCCACCTCGACCTTTACTGATCATGTCAGTATCTAGTTTTTCTTTGTCAGTTCCTGCAGGCAGTGGCTCTGGGTGGCTCACCTCGGGTTCATCAAATTTCTCACATCCCGAGTGCCGGAGCGCAGGTCTTGCACTGTAAGCCGCGACGCGTTGAGCCAGGTCATCCATGTGGAGCAGATTGAGGGGTTTTGTGTGGTGGCCTGAACGTTCACAACCAATGTGAGTTTGCACTGACTGTTCACCTGTTCCGTTGCTCACCATCTCTAGGTTTGCTTACTTCTTCTTTGATTGTCTTGCAGGCAGTGGCTCTGGGTGGCTCACCTCAGGCTTCTCAACCGCCCTGAGTGCCGATGCGCATGTGTCCGGGCTGTAAGCCGCATTGCGTTGAGCCAGGTCATCCACGAGGAAGGCAAGTTCAGTATCGTGGTTTCGTCCTTGCAGGCAGTGGCTCTGGATGGCTCACCTCAGGTTCCGCAGTGCCCTGAGTGCCGATGCGCGTGCGTCCGGGCTATAAGGCGCATCGCGTTGACCCAGGTCATCCATGGGGAAGGCAAGTTGAGTGGGTTCTCAGGCTGGTAGCTCGCAATTCTACTGCTTTAGGTATGTTGATGTTTCCTTCTTCTTATCTGCTCAGGCCATGGTTGACGTTGTCCTCAGATCTGGTATCATGCTGTCTTCCGCATGGCGCCCACCACCCGCTTTCGGCATCACCAACAAGCCCATTCGACATGCTCACAGCCCTTTCGCCTTCGGCATCTTCATCAACCTGCTGCGACATCTGCAGCACCTTTCTGCCTCTGGCTCAACACTCAGCTGGAGCGATATGTCTACCACTCTCCCACTTTTGGCATCAACATCAAGGCTCATGAGACCATCCCGCTTGAGCTCCCCCCACAACGTAGGTGAAGTCATTTTACTCTTCTCCAAAATTGCTGACATGCAATCAGCTTCACCTTTGTACATCACTTCCGTAGGCATTGCCGACTTGCAGGCAGTGGCTCTGAGTGTCTCGCCTTAGGTTCGCCTGAGTGCCGTTCGTCGCTGGTGTTCGCACCGTAAGTCGCAAGCGCGTCGAGTACAGGTCATCCACGAGGAAGGCGAGATCGGCTCCCTGGTTTGGTGGAGTGGGCTTGGACCTGTTCAAGTTCACTTGGTCGGCGCTGTGGGTCGGCTTCAAGAACACGGTTCGGGCCAAGACGTACCGCGTCCCCGCCTGCTTCTTCTTGGTGATGTTCGCCTCCATTTCCGTCGCTTGGAAGTGCCGCCTGTTCCGTTTTTTGGGTGGGTGTGCAAGACGATTTCCTTGATTCCCTGGCGTCCATTGGTCAAGTATTCAACACCTTCCTACGTTTTGGTTTCCGCCACTGCTCAGAGCTTAGTTTTTGGTACTAGGTGGGTTCTGAGTCGTTCGCAAAAGCATGTATCTAGTCCCAATGCTCCTCATGCCCAACCCATCTGTACGTATTTGCCTTGTAATCTGCATGCATAACAGTTAGCTTGAAAGCATTGAGTGTCGCTAGCAAATTGTTTTAACATAGCCCTGATTGCCGGCCTTGGTACACTGTAGAATTGTATGTCGCCTCTCCCCCTTGTACTTCCCGTGCTATGAACGCAAAGAGTGTGCGGTTTTACTGTTACCGATCATCTTTACGAGGACCATACTGCACTACTCACAACCCATTTTGTCCTATTCCCCTCGCCTCTCAACCTTCCTCACCACGCTACCACCCAACTAACCTTGCGACCTCCTCCGTAATATCCTCGATCAAGAAATCAGTCCTATTCCCCGCCGTCCCTGGGCCCCCCAATCCCTCATCCCCAAACGGCTCATACACTCTAAAAATCCCGCCTTCCTTCCCTCCACCCACTTGCACCGTAGCCACATTACTAGTCCCGGGATCCACATCCCCAATCTCCACCATCCCCTTATACTCGGCCGTCTCCCACATATCCTTACTCTCAAACACGGAAATTCCAATGAAATCCTCACTAACCAATAACACTGTGCCGCCGTATTTCTGCGGTAAAGTGATCGCGTCGCTCTGCCCGAACGTGTGGTTTGCGTTTGTGATTTTCACCGGCACCGGCGTTCCAGTGGCGGCGCGCATATCGAAGCGCCAGATTTGGTGACTCTGATCGCCTTGCGCGAGCAACATCCAGTCGAGGGCGGCAATCCCACCAATGCCTTTATAAGTCGGTACAATCTCCTGGGGCAGATACCACGGTTTCACTTCGTTCCCATCTTTACTCACTCTCAGCAAACTCCCCGGCCACGTTCCAACCACATAAATATTATCCTCAGGATCATACTCGATGTCTTGGAATCCGCCGTATTTGCCTTGTGAGGTCGCGGTGAGGTTTATGCGGAAGATCTCGGCACCCGTGACGGGGTCGAGGTGGATCAGCCAGTTTGTACCGCTGATGTCGCGGCCTTCGGATGGAAAGGCGTTTGCGGCGTCGGCGATGACGGTTACCAGACTGGTGCGGGGGTTCGCGGCTACGGCGCCCATGTGGAAGGACGGGTTGTGGGTTATGTTTGCGAAGGTGATGGTGCGGTGGGAAGAGGTGTAGGGGTCGTGGATTCCGAGGGAGGCGTTCCAGAGTTGGCTGGGGAGGAATTGTTAGTGTGGGTGGGAGGAGGGTCGTGGAGAAAAATTGCAGTGTTTCGAAAGGGGCTCTCCTGAGGGTCCAGGAAAAAGAAATGGGCACGGAAGGGGATATCATACGTACCCGAAATACAGCTTGCAGGTGTTGAAGTCGAAATCCGCATTTTCGGGATATAGCTGGTACTGCTTGACGTAGAAGTCGCCTTTGATGGGCGCGCAGGTTGTGTTCTTAGCTGGATGTCCCGGGTGGGCGGACACTGCTGCTGCCAGTGCTCCCAGTGCGATTGTTTGGAGACTCCGCATTTTTGGTCAGGTTGTGAGAGTACAGGGACGAGGTATAGGGGAGGAGAAGGGAGGGGAGTATGGAGACAGGACGAAGTGCTTTGTTCTTAAAGTTCCAAGGTTCTGAGCTGCCAATGCGCATTTCATTTGTGCTAGGCGATATGGCCATCAAATTGCCATTGTATCCATACAAACGGGAATATACCTTGATTGGCGTGGCATGGCTGAACGGCTCGCTTGTAGGCAGTATCGCTGTGCATGTAGAGAGATTGTAGAGCAGGTCGCATGGCACGATCGGTGCCTGGCTGTAGGGCTGGAAGCCGGTGTGTATGATTGGAGAGTCCTTTCTGGGATATAGAGTGCATGGGACGCCTTGTCCCAGGGTTGCAGCTTTACTTCGAAAGCGACTCATGCTGGGAATGAGGGGCCCGCAGGATGTAGTGACGTTGGGGTTCGGTATTGAGGATTGATGAGCTGGGTGCGATCAGAATGTTCTTTCTCGTTGAGGCCGCATCGAGGTGTCATCTTTGGTCACTGCACTCTTTAGCAGATGAGAACACACATAGACTGTTGGCAATTGCCAATGGCGGATATGTCAACATGCCAACATCCACAGAGAATGGTGGGGCAATCCAACATTATCGTTCAATAGGCAGCTCAACCACACAGCTGGGAGAAAGAGACGGTGGGGCGGAGTGACACGTTGTGCGGAGGCTTGGGAACTTCCGGCGAAATTGCCTGCATTACACCTTGTCAGAGATAGACGCTCGTTGACGCAGGAGCATTGTTGGAGATGCTCACCCGGATAATGTACCTGGCCATGTCTGTACGCTGCTTCATCACTTTTTCATGGCATGAAATAACAGGACGACTTTGAGTGAGGAATCGGTGAAGCGAACAGCATGCCGCTATACGCTGAAGTATGCATTAGGTTGGTAAATCTATCATGACACTCACAGAGTCTTCGCCGTCTAACCCGTCTATCACAGTCCCCCTGCCAAGTCTGAAATGCACGTACACATCCTCAACAGTTTGCTGGTCGTATATACGCACTACGATGAAGGGTCAGCCGAGGGCGGAGTGACTCCATTCCATTTCGGCTCCTTGCCCAGCTCTCTCCACAACTGCACTCGTTCCCAGAAGATCTGCTGAACCCACTCCTGCACTTCCGGCGTCTGAATTTTCGTCGCAACCCATGAAAACTCTCCAAGATCCTGGTGGTGTGCCCGCTCGTACTCCAGCATCTGCAGGAGCAGCTCCAACTTGTCGACGTCGTGCACGAACTGGCTCTCCAGCGTCTCACTGTCCTCGTATTCCTGCCATATCTTGCGGATGTCCTGTCCGTTGAGCCCGCCATTAAATTTTCCGAGCAAATTGTTGCAGATGTAGTCCATGGTCTCAGACTCCCGCCTGTTCTTCTCCTCCTTGCTCACTGGATCCACGGGTGTGATGTCGCCAACAAGAGACTCGGCCATGTCGTGTATCAGCGCCATGCGACAGCACTTAAGGATATCGAGCTTCGAAGAGAGCGAGGAAGGCGCCATCATGGTGAGGATGCTCATGCGGTACATGTGGTCTGAGATTGACTCGCAGTTGGGGACGCCGAAACGCATCCAGCCTGCGCGAGGCGTCGTCTTCAGTCGCTGGAGGAGGTGCATGAAGGGTACTGGTGAGCTGGTGCCCTCCTGGTAGCGGTGCGGTAATTCGGAGAGAACTGCATATATAGTCAGTACAGCAAGCAAGAGGCAAGAGGGGTAACAAGGGCGGAAGAAGGCATCGCGTACGGCCATGATCCTCTGCTCAGGACATACCACTCTCTACAGACCACTTCTCCTCCTCAGCGGTTGTTTGGTCAAGCAAGCCAGCCTTGGGCTCAGTTTTCTGGGGAAGGCCATTCGTTTGAGTGCTCTCGTCGGTGGTCATGGTGAAGGTAATGTTGAGATCTTGGGTTGACAAGAGGCGAACTTATAGCTTCTAAGGCTACTTCTTTTTGCTGGTTGGCTCGAAGTGGCAGTTTCAGGGTTGTTTGTCGCAAACAAGAAGCACACGCGTGCAAGCAGGAGTGGTGGAAGGTTGATCAGTGAGACGCGTGTCAAAACTCTAGTGACGTAGCGTCCGCTCCTGCTCTAGCGCCCGCGTGTGCCCCCACATGTGCACGTGGGTTTGCCTCTACTTCCTTGGCGCGGATTGTTTATACATACACCAGATGCACCTGCATGAAAGCGCCGTGAGGCTGGCCAAGGCCTGCCGTGAATTTACTGCCGGCAAGACCGAACTGACGATATGTCTCGTTCCGCGACTCAGCCTCCCTCCATTCCTGCATCGTCTGGCACAGCGTCGTCCCGGACCGTTTCAATCAAAACAAACACTAGTTTACACATGTCAGACATCAAGCTGTACATCACCAATCTGCGGCTGCTTGACCTTGATTTGCGTCCTGGTTGGCCTCAGATCTCTGTGCAAACTTTCTCCTCGAAAAATGCAGGTCAGAAACAGCGGATAGGGGGTGTTGAGTGGTCGCTGTTCAGACTCTTTGAGATCTGGGATCCTCAAGAGACAGCTCCGGTATTGATGTCTCATCTAAGACTCAGCACGAGCTAACAACTGTCTCTAGAAACTTCAGCCATTCTTTCCGCCCCTCGAGCCCCTGCAATCCCTCAACC
This sequence comes from Sporormia fimetaria CBS 119925, assembly GCA_010093795.1. Lineage (NCBI taxonomy): Eukaryota > Fungi > Ascomycota > Dothideomycetes > Pleosporales > Sporormiaceae > Sporormia > Sporormia fimetaria. The sequence continues at coordinate 126,911 of MU006597.1, read as the reverse complement.
TTCGCGCCGCGCTGTACCGATGTCTCAACGAGTTGAAGAAGAACGGTGTCCTCGGCCGGGAGACAGTCCTCCGGAAGACGATGTTGGATGAATGCAAAGGCGACAAGTTCTTTGAAGTCCTCGCGGTTTTCTCGACTGTGGTGCTGAGAAGAACGCTCTCGCTCCGTGCGGATACTGCTCAGACGCCGCCTATAGCACGTAGACTGGCAACGGCTACGACGCTCCCGACTGATGAGAGAGCTCTCCTGTTGCCCCTTGCCATTGCTCACAAAGCGGCGCTAGACCGATTGCTGAGACGGAAGAATGAGAAGCGGAGGAGATTTGCCGATTTCGAACAGTTACTTGACTCGAAGGCTATAGCACTGGATAGAAAGGCTGCCCAAAGCAAAGGGACACGTGGGGACGCGCCTGCGCGTTCAAAGGATACCAGCTCAGTCAAGAAGCAGCTGACGGACAACTGGGTTGGGCAGCAGAAGTGGCTCGACGCCATTCTACACGGAGATGTTATGCAGGAGTCCGACGTCATTTTGGATATGCAATACGACGATGCATGGGTCCTGGTGGAGAGCCGTACCGGCGCTGAGAATGCGGCAAAGGCTGTGAGCCCTCTGGTATCTTTGCAGCTCAGAGTGCGAGAACAGCAAGAACGCCTGAAAGTATGGAAAGACTTCAACGACAGCCTTCGCCATCAGCATCGTAGCTCAGTCCCCAAGAGCCTCCCAACTGAGATGAGCACTACACCCCTCCAGTTTGAAGAGCACCGATCCTTGCAACTCCCACCGAAAGAAGCTCGAGGAGAAGCCATAAGCAAGAAGCCTTTCGGCTCGGAGTATCAACATGTTCTGCTGGATATGGACAGTGAGCTCCAGAGGATCTCCGAAGCAAAGCATAATCAAACAAACTTCAGACGGTTGCCGCGAAAAATCTTGTCTACACAAGGGCTACGGAACTCGTCGCGTGACCCAGAGCCACGTCCACGCCCTGCGCACGAGGCATCGTCTCAACGCATCTCTTCGAAGCTATCCCATCCACCCCTCTTGCCGAGAACACTCTCTCGTGACAAAGTGACAGGACGAGCAGAGATTGTCAGCTCCGTCGCTACGCCGACAAGTTCAGATGCTACATTAGTTGAGGGCCCGTCAACCGGCTCCAGCATTACCCCGCTGCCGCAGTCTGTCGATTTGCTCGCGGACTCACTGGCGAACATGAAGTTGAGACATGCTTCTCACGATGTCTCAATACAGTCGACACCGCAGGTACAACCCACCTTTACTGATCCTCCGACTCAGTGGCCTTCGGACACGCCAACCATGGACCTGCCCCAAAATGCGGAAGACGAGCTTGCGGAGCAGATAATCACGTCAGTCGGCAATGCTACGCCTTCCCCTGTGAAGAAACAACCTCCTCTCTCCCTTGCTGAGCGGACCCTCTTATCCATGGTCCCCAGCGTTGTGCTGCCGAAGGCCGACACGGGCACCCATACCACTTCAACGGAGTCGCCTCGATTACCACAGATGCCGCCTCAATCGAAGCCAGCGGTGGATCCTGAAGATTCTCTCCTCGAGCGCACGCGTCTTACCATAGCCGCTATGTCTCTGAAGCAGCGGGACCCTGAAAGACGGAGAGAAGTTCATAAGAGCAAGTCACGTCAGTCCCTGTATCCAGTCAACCAATTCGACACCCCTCGAAGCCGGAAATCCATACAGATGGCCGAGCAATCGAATTCCGGGCACACGACGCCGAAAGAGATGCTGTTTTCGGATGATGTGGAATATGAGAGTGTATTTAAGAGCAGACCTCGCGTTGCCCACAGTCCGGTGTCTGCGCGTGTTCCGCTTGAGGATAAGCGGGGCGAGGAGCGGCATGAGGGTGAGAGAGAGGAAGTGGTTGGCGGATTTGATTACGACCAAGACTTTGAGGAAGGGGTTACGGGTGTTGATTTGGCTGATGTAGATGCTGGATACGATAAATATTCTGGATCTTGGGATGACAGTCCCTCCAAAAATGCGGCTGGGAGGAGAGGGAAACGGGGCCTGTTCGCATGAACTTATTCTGGTTTCAAAAGATACCTTATATTGTAATTGATAATAATACTCCAGACATGATCTGCTCCTGTGAACTCATTCCAGATGTCTTTAGTTTCCAAGGTTAACTCCAACCGTTGAAGGAAAGAAACGATCACGTGCGCACGCGACGGCGGGGCCAACGCTCGGACCATGTCGCTCAGTGGGACTTAGCGGCCGTCCAAAACAAACACGATCATCAGTCCCGCCTACGCAGACAACTGCTCCTCTCCGTGACAAGACCACACATGCAGCCACCATGAGGCTCACCCAAGTTATTATAGATGTAAGTCACCGCGCTCACTCACCTGGTTGCGTCTAACACCTTTCCAGGGCTATAAGTCATACAGAGTCCGAACGAAGATCACCGGCTGGTTTGTTTACCCATCGCGAACACCAGATGAGACGCTCATATGACGCAGGGATCCGTCTTTCAACGCTATCACGGGTCTGAACGGCTCCGGAAAGTCTAACATCTTGGATGCGATATGCTTTGCCCTGGGCATAACGAACTTCAGCGCGGTTCGGGCGCAGAACCTGCAGGTGCGAGCTGTCAGCAATGGCTTCTGGATCCCTCTGACACTGTTATCCAGGAATTAGTTTACAAAAAGGGCGCCTCTGATGTCAGCAAAGCCATTGTCACGCTCGTATTCGACAACCGCGACAAGTCGAACAGCCCGCCCGGTTTCAACGATGAGGACGAAGTCACGGTCGCACGAATGATCCTGCCATGCTCGGCAAACAAGTGGGAGAGCAGATACCTGATCAACGGACGACGCGCCTACCAGCACAATATCCAGAACCTCTTCCAGGCAGTGGGCCTGAATATCAACAATCCCACTTTCCTTATCATGCAAGGTCGCATCACGAAGGTGCTCAACATGAAGCCGGCTGAGTACTTGGCTATGATTGAGGAAGTCGCCGGAACACGCATGTTCGAGGATAGGCGAGAGAAGGCGCTAAAGACTCTGGCAAAGAAGCAAATGAAGGTTGACGAAATATCTGAACTTCTCCGGGAGGAAATTGAGCCCAAACTGGAAAAACTTCGTCGCGAAAAGCACGCCTTCCTCGAGTTTCAGCAAACTCAGAGCGATTTGGAACGGCTTACCCGCTTGGTTGTCGCGTACGATTACATCCAATATCAGAAGAGGCAGCAGCAATCGGCCGGCGACCTTGACCAGAAGAAGCAGCGCAAAAAAGACCTCGAGGCCGAAGCGGTTCGGATGAAGAAGGAAATTGAGTACCTGCAAGAAGATATCGAGAAGCTACGAGCTACGAGGGATAAAGAGCTGCGAAAGGGCGGGAAGTTCCAGGCCCTGGAGCATGAGGTGAAGACACAAGAGCATGAGATGGTTCGGTTAGCCACAGTACTGGATCTGAAGAACTCTGGTTTGGCGGAGGAATCCGAGAGAAAGAAAGCTTTGGAGAAAACTGTACAAACACTGGAATCGCAACTGAAGGAGAAGACAGACATATACCAACAGCTACGGGAACAATGCAAAGCTGCGCAAGAAGAACTGGCCAAACAGAAGGAAGAGGTGGAAAAGAAAGAGGAGCTCTTACAAAGTCTGCAAACAGGCGTTGCTTCTCGAGAAGGCCACGAGAGCGGTTACCAGGGCCAGCTGCAAGATGCACGAAATCGGGAAAGCGCAGCAGCTACTGAGCAGGAGCAAAAGCGCCTTCAGATCTCGCATTTGGAGAAGCAGATCAAAGAGGATGAGCCCAAGGCAAAGAAGGCCAAGGCACAAAATGCGGGCCTCCTCAAGGACCTGGAAGCGCTAAAGGCGCACGCAGCAAAGCTCGAGGCAGAATTGTCAAAGATGGGTTTCGAAGCCGGTAAAGAGTCTGGAATGTATCAGCAGGAGTCAACACTGCAAACGCGCATCCGAGATCTCAGGCAACAAGCGGACGGGTTGAAGCGGAGGGTAGCAAATATAGACTTCAGCTACCAAGATCCTGCCCCACGCTTCGATCGATCGCGAGTCAAAGGTCTCGTGGCACAGCTGTTCACGCTCGAGAAAGAACACACTAGAGCAGGGACAGCGCTGGAGGTGTGCGCGGGCGGCCGCCTTTACAACGTCGTGGTGGACACGGCCGAGACAGGTACCCAGCTTCTCCAAAATGGAAAACTGCGGAAACGGGTCACAATCATTCCACTGAACAAGATATCCGCTTTCAGGGCATCCGCGCAAAAGATTGGCGCCGCCCAGAGATTGGCCCCCGGTAAGGTCGACCTCGCCCTATCGCTTATTGGGTACGACGATGAGGTTACCGCCGCGATGGAGTATGTTTTTGGGTCAACACTGGTTTGCGATGATGCGGAGACAGCGAAACGGGTCACATTCGATCCTTCTGTTCGCATGAAGAGTGTGACCTTGGAGGGCGATGTGTACGATCCCGCCGGAACCTTGTCTGGTGGCAGCGCTCCCCAAACCAGCGGAGTTCTTGTCACATTGCAAAAGCTCAACGAGCTGACGAAAGAACTTCAAGAACAAGAAAGGCAACTAGCTGTGTTACAGGACACGATGAAGCGGGAGAAGAAGAAGCTCGATGCAGCGCGGCAGATCAAGCAGGAGCTCGACCTCAAAGCTCATGAGATCAAGCTCACCGAGGAGCAGATCAGCGGGAACTCGTCATCCTCAGTAAGTTTGCCTTGATCTCGGGGCATCCGGTAATTCTGACTGCGATTAGGTCATTCAGCGTCTTGAGGAGATGAAGGCAAACATTGTGACGCTCAAGGAAGACATCAAGAAGGCACAAGCAACCCAGAAAGAATGCGCGGCCGAAGCGAAACTTATCGAGCGCGACATTAAAGAGTTCAGCAGTAATAAAGGCAGCAAGCTGGCTGAACTCCAGAAATCACTGGCCGACCTCAAGAAGGCCCTGACCAAGAACAGTGCCTCGATCAAACCTCTGCTCTCACAAGAGCGGGAAGCGATGGTCGAATCTGAGCAGTGCGGAGCGGATCTAGCGACGGCTCAGGAGCAACTGCAGGACGTCCAAACAACCCTCCGGACACACCAAGAGGAGATTGATGAGATTGTGGCTGAGCAAGCTAATGCAAAGGCAAGGCAGTCCGAGCCCTTGATTTCGTATATTTACTGACCAAAGTGAACAGGACGCCCACGACCTTGCTAAGGCACGATTGACTGACGAGCAGGCTAAGCTCACTGCATTTGACGACGAACTTCGCGTACTCGAGGATACTATCCGCTCCAAGAATTCTAACATCACCGAGGGCAGTCTGGAGCAGCAAAAGCTGGTGCATGAGATCGAGAGATTTCACAAGGAACGCGACGCTGCCGCTCAAAGTCTAAAGGCTCTTGAGAAGGAGAACGACTGGATTGCGGAAGAGGCTTCACGGTTCGGCCAGAAAGACACACCGTATGACTTCCGATCAACGAATATGCCCGATAGCAAGGCGAGGCGCAAAACATTGGAGGAACGTTTCCTAGGCATGAAGAACAAGGTAAACCCCAAGGTCATGGCAATGATTGACAATGTCACGAGCAAGGAGAGTAGCTTGAAAAAGAAAATGGCGATCGTACAGAGGGACAAGAAGAAGATTGAGGAGACCATTGTGAAGCTGGATCAGTACAAGAAAGAGGTGTTACTGAAAACGTGGCAGAAGGTCGACGCAGACTTTGGCCAGATCTTCAATGAGCTACTCCCTGGCAATTTCGCAAAGCTCGTCCCTCCGGAAGGGAAGACGATCGCAGATGGGCTCGAGGTGAAGGTCATGTTGGGCAAGATTTGGAAACAGTCTCTGACAGAGCTGAGTGGTGGCCAGCGGTACGTCCCAGTGTTTGCCAGTAGTGCGATTGTCACTAACAAATGACCAGGTCATTGATTGCGCTCTCCCTCATCCTGGCGCTCATGCAGTACAAGCCCGCGCCTATGTACATCCTTGACGAGGTCGATGCCGCGCTGGATCTTTCGCATACCCAAAACATCGGTCGTCTGATCAAGACAAGATTCAAGGGCTCGCAATTCATTGTTGTGAGTTTGAAGGATGGCATGTTCCAAAACGCGAACCGCATTTTCCGCACCCGGTTTCTTGACGGCACCAGTGTGGTACAAGCGACGACTGGATCTGAGATGCGATGATGTTGCTGGGTAATGATTGACGATGGTATGGTATATGGGTTCGGCGCCTGTGTATCTTGGTAGGCATTGCAAACTGGATTGGCACATTGTTTGCAAGGCATAGAGGCTTGGTGCTGAGGTCCCTGGACGGCGTTGGTGCGTAATTCCACTTTTTCGTTTTCAATCCGCAAAATTTACCATGGTTGGGGTACGCCTTCCTCGACAGCGGCTTCCTCCAAGCGTTTGAGTCGCACCTCCTCTACCATGCTTGGTGTCGCCTGCCGTTTGCTATCGGGCATAACAACTTTGTTGTTTCCCGACGTAAACATCGATCCCTCTGACACCCCACTCCAACCTCACGTTATTACTATCCCTTTGCTGTGGCCTGTGGCAGCCTTCTCCTTTTACTGGACTCCTAGAGGACCCACTGAAGAATAACCCTATACATCCGCATGGCCTCTACAGTCTTGCAACGATTGCCAAACCCAGTGCCTATGCGGCAGTCCCTCCTCCCGGTTTGCACCTCTTCACAGCCGCTCGGCGAGGCCAGCCCTCATTCCATCGATTCTACACCACGAGCACCAGTTCCACGAGGCCGATGTTTGATCCCCGAACACAGAGTTGCACAGCTCACGCCTTCGTCCACCTGCTCCACTCCCGGGCCAGATGCCAGACGAGAAGGTTTCACCTGGGATCAGGTTCAGGAACCTGATGTTCCCGCTACTGAACATTCCCGCAGACCATCTGCCCTCGAACCAAAAGGGAGTGCAAAGGGTACTGAACATCCCCGCAGACCATCTGCCCTCGAACCAAAAGGGAGTGCAAAGGGTACTGCACGCGCGTGGCGACACGTGCAGGTAAACATGGCCACTCTGGGCGCCTTCCACAACTCGTTGTACACTCCCACCTGCGTAGGTCGATCCCAATCAGACTGTGTGCAACGCAGAATCACGTTCGTTCGCGACGACGAGACAAGACGATCATCAATGAGCAGCATCGGCAGGATGTCAAGGACGTCCAGAAGGATCCCTGAAATCAAAATGATTGACCCAGATGACTTGGAAACATCCTTATCACGCCCACGGAAATCCGACAATCCCATAACCAAAGCTGGCCGTAAAATATCCTTCAAGCTACCGTCTGCTCTGACCAGGATACCCACTGGGGAGGAAGTATCGGCCAGTAGTCATGTCCCCGAAGAGACAGTACTTAAATCGCCCCCAAGTCCTAGACCTCCGAAGATGGGGATCTTCGAACGGCGGAAGCTTGGACATGGCGACTCGTTGAAACTTACCATGCCTTTGGCGGACCACGACAGCTCTTCCCAAAGAACAGGACCGGACGGCCGCACACCTACGCCTGATGCGGCATTACGCCGACAGTACAGTCCAGTGGACCCATCGATGCACCCCCATTCCATGTTGCAAAGTCCCGATGCAGCGTCTTGGATGTCACCTGGCGGGGATGCAGTTTCTGTCGCAAGCGCGCAAAATAACTACAACCCCTCTGTCCTTACGCCGATCCCAGGTTCACCGTCCCACCGGTCGCTGCGTGACCGTATTACCCGCAATCGACAAAAAGGTAGCGGTAGTGGGTATGGCACAGATGTCAGCGAAGATGTTGCGGCCCCCATGAACCCTTCTCTGCCAGGTGAACGTGCTCTTACTCTTCCCCGTGCCGAACAACTATCAATGCCGGCACCCAAACCGAATCGACGCTGGCTACTAGGCGTACCATGTGGCAGTTCAATTGAGGAGGAGAGGAGTTTTCAAGGCACGGGTCGCCGCTCCCCCATGTCCCGTTTGTTCAAAAAGCGCTCCTCAAGAGGCAAGATGACTGCAGCTCACTCAGCGCCGCAAAGTGATACCGAAAGCGTCCGCAAGCATTCCATCAGTAAGTTGGCCGCACCTCCTAGTTTTGTGCCTCCGGGGACTTTCCGTGTCGATACCCCTCCTGCCTTTGAAGACCTCAGTGAAGCCAAGGGTAAACTCGCGGACTTCTTCCTCAACAACCAAGGCCAGAGACAAAGGAAGGCACGTCGATCCGGAGGCATGTGGGATTCAGATGCGCTACTCATGAGCATGGACACGGAGTTCACCCCTGAAGTCAGCGATGAAGACGAGGGCGTTTCGCTATCACGCAACGAACAAACAGGTCTGATCAAACCACCTACATCTGGGCAAGACCGCGCTGCTTTTGGCACTCCGGGGTGGGATACTGGATACATGAACGTCTCGGGCAACTTGATGTCGCCAACCCTAGGCGTGTACTCGACACCGCCAATCTCAGGTATCCTGGACCTCACTGGGCTGGCAACAGACGAGTACTTCCACCACAAGCCCATCAACGAAGAAGCCGCCGTACGCGAAGCCGAGAAGATGCTCGAAAACGAAGAGGACGACCATGAAATGGATCCCGTCGAGCGTGCGAAGTGGGAGTGGCTAATCCCAGAGCATCTACCCAACAGCCCGTTGTGCCCTCTGCATGAAAAGTACCGTGGCGTCAGCAAGGGGATGTGTGTTTATCATGGCAAGAGGATGTGTCTGTATGTCCCAGGCCAGCATCGCAAGAAGAAGCAGCCGAAGACGCCATCTCCTGAAGGGCCGCTTGTGGCAAGTGTGCTTGATGATCTCCCTGGTCCGGACGTTTCTGTCGATGAGGCTAAACCTGGTCCGGATGTTGCTGCTGATACGGGGTTGAGAGAGGCGAGGGTCAGGCTAGTTAGTTTGAGTCCTTGATGTGGATGGCGGTTGGGGGGGTTGGGTCAACTCCCGCCGTCTTTCTTGAACCCCGCTTTCAACTATTCTATTACTAGCGCTTTAATCATCGGTGTCTGAGGCCTGAAACGGAGCCAATTTCTCCAATATGTGATTTCTCGAAGTAGGCCTGGAATCGTTGTAAATGCAATCATGGCAGCACAATCAACAAGGTTCCCCCACGTACATGATAGCATACCCATCCCTCTTTCACATTCTTGGATTCTACTCCCATTATTATACCGCCATTGCTCTTAGCACAATCTTGCCGACTAGAGTAAACCTCGCTTTTAGCTAGGCAGGTTTGGATGTTAGTGAAATGAACTCGATGCAAGTCCCACGGGTGTTCAAATGTCGAAATCGGACCTCGGGTTAGTCAGCACGAGCCGTGTCCCTATTTCCCCTTTGGATTGGTACGTACGTTCACCCTCATCACCAACCTCATCCCATCAACATTTGTATCAACCACGACATAGATCTCGTGGGACTAAAAATGGCGACTTCAATATGGACGCGGAAGAAGGACTTGATTTATCTTGTCTTCTTCCTTACGCATCTCCCTGTCATGCTAGGTAAGTCCTCAACTATATGCTTGCCCCTTCAACACCGTCCGTGCCTTCTTCAATGTACCTCAATCACGAAGCGAAAGGCTTTATCGATCCATTTCCTGTCTCGTTGCTCTGAATCCAGAAAAAGCGACACCAGACATCTACTCCACCCGCATGTCACAAGAAGCATTTCATTGCCTTCAAAAGCGCAAAGCTCGATTAACTAAATGCAAAATCACTAAATCAGAACCATTTAACTAACAGACACACCCAGCATTCGATCTGACATCATACTACCCCTCCTTCCTCAAACCAATCTGGATGACCGAGATCCGAACATGGTACATTAGTACCTACGGCGACCGCTTCTTTTACAATCCTCCGTAAGTCACACTTTTGAAGTTTTTTTCCACACGTGCAAACTCTGTAATCCCTTTCCCATTTCCTTCCTTCCCTTCTCCTCGTCTCCGTAAACACCCAACCCTAACATACCAAACAGATCCTGGTTCCCCCTCTACACGCTCCTGGAACTCCTCTACCACGTCCCCTTGACTCTCTGGGCCATTCCCGCACTTTTACGCGATGATCCGCGGGTTCCTCTCGCGTTACTGGTGTTCGCGCTCGAGACGACGTTCACGACGGTCACGTGTTTGGCGGAGATGCTGTCGTGGAAGGAGTTGAGTCCTGCGCAGCGCGGACTTGGGGGGCTGGGAGGGATGTATGGAGGGTATTTGGCACTTGGGGTGTTCATGGCGGTGGATTGTTATGTTAGGTTGGACGGGATGGTGAGTAGGGGGAGGAGGGTGGAGGGGGGAAAGAAGAGGGTTTGATGGGGTTGTGTGAGGAGAGAAGGGTGTTTTGGGTTGCTGCGTCGATTTCGGTGGGATGATAAGTGTGCCAGAGGAGGTCAGTGTTGTGCGCGTGTATGATGAACATTTGGATATTGTGGTATCTTATGACAAGGCAGCGAGGAGACTTTCGCGGAAGATCGGCTCATCTAGGCCTCTGCCAATGAGTACTAGTTTCGCCTGGTCGTCTGCAGGTGACTGTCCTCCCTTCTGCTCGTTCATCTCGTATACGTTACGGACGCCTTGCACTAACAGAATGTTCCCATTGTGCAAAGGCACGCGACCTTTTAGTCGGTGTATCTCAAAGGACGGCTGCGTGGAGGTGGCTGGTAGCGTCTCTTCCCACAGCATGGAGCGTAGAAATTGATCAAACTTATCCACTTGCTCGGTTTCCAGAGGAGGAAAGTTGATGGTGATTGTAGATATCGTCTGGTCAATAGTGAGCGAGGAGGTTGTATTAGCGAAGAGTCGACTTACTGGATCCAGATGACTGTGTCCTTTGCTTGCGAATTGTAAGTCTGCATCCTGAACGTGGTCATAGGCGTGCAGGTCGAGTAGCCAGCCCTCAAGCTGCTTTACTCGACTCCTCGTTGTCGTTTCTATCCTCGCTAATCCGTTTATCGACCGTATGCGGTCGACCACGGTCTGCAATTCTTCTTCGGAGACCAGATCCGCCTTGTTCACGATGATGACATCCGCATGACTGATCTGCAGATGTGCAGTCGTAAGCAGGGGACCATGCCCATCATGCCCTCCTGCCTGCTCCTTCAGTTCAGTAGCGTTCTCATCGCCAAATCCCTCATCCAAGCTCTTGATCACGTTCTTCGCATCAACCAGCGTGACGATACCATCCAGAAAGATGCTACTCCCCAACCCATCGTCGAGCCAGAAAAGCGGCGCAATATTCCCGGGATCAGCAAGGCCAGTTGTCTCAAGAAGAATATAATCAAACTTCCCACGCTGCTCCATCAAATTTTCAATAGCTGCTACGCCGACGTCTTTGACTGAACAGCATATACAGCCATTGGCTAAGGGGACAAATGGGATGGGCTTTGCTTCTGTGGTGTTTGCGTCTGAGACTGTGAGTTGTTTTTCAATGTCGATGGAGTCGCCGAATTCGTTCAGTATGACAGCAATTTTCTTGCCGTGTTGTTCGGTGAGAATGTAGTTGAGGAGAGTGGTTTTGCCGGCGCCTAGGTAGCCGGTTACGATGGTTATGGGGACTTTGGACAGTGATGGGTCGTCTTGGGCTGCTGGGATGAGGTCGGGGATTTGGTCTTCTTGGTGGATGAGTTCGGGGATTTCGTCGTCCGAGTCCATCTTTTCGATTTTCTTTCTGGTGGTGTAAGGATGGAAGATAAAGTGTGACTATATGGTTCTAGTCGGGATAGATGGTGCATGCCGATGACATAAAAGTACCATGTCGGCAGGAACAAGACGCGCTACTGCACTTCAAGGCTAGCGTCGGTACTAGTCCATATCCCTGCTCCGACCTCCCAAGCTTCAAGCTCATGTCAACAGCACCCAACACCCGAACACTCGCCGAAGCACTCGTTAGCCTTTCAACGACACTCAAGCACACCAAATACCCACCGAAAGCACTCATTAGTCTTTCAACCACATCAAAATAGCGTCTCGGAGTGGAAACATGGCTACTCCGGCCTCTCCGTCAAGCTCACCCCGCCTCCCCAGCCCGCCTCCTATAGTAGAGGACCAGCTCGGACCCAAGTCCCCCAGCATCAACACAGAGGAGAATCAAAAGTTTACCACCAGCTTAGAGCATGCAGCGGCAAGACGGATACGGCCTGGAAGCAAGGCGGCGGATATGGCGGAGGGTCCACCTCTGCTCGAGCTGACTGAGGTGCGTTACTGGGTTCAAGCTGTGTCAAGCTGTGTACAACAGCGTACTGACAGCACCAACAGGTCGACTCCGCCTTCCAGCTCACCGAACACCTCAAAGCTCTCCACCACCATCTCACGCACGACGCGAACGGGACAATCGCGGTCGACAAGGAAGTCGCACATAAACTGGCGCAGCCGCCCGAGAACGTAGACAAGACACTATGGCTCTATGAGCTATGCCGGTTCCTCACACAGCACCTTAACAAGATTATCGTTGCACTCTTCACCGACGACCCTCCCTGTTCCTCGAACACCTGCCCCGAGATGCGTGCCTCAGAATGGCAATATCTTTGCGCCGTGCACGATCCGCCCAAGTCGTGCTGTGCAATCGACTACTGCTGCCACACGTTAGACTGGGCAGCTAACACGCTCACATCTTCGAAGACATTCCCGTCGAGGCTCGCAATGGGCACGGATCAGAATAGCCAGCATCAGCAGATGCGACATTTGACGAATATCTTTAGGAGGCTGTACAGGATATTTGCCCACGCGTGGTTTCAGCACAGAGATGTCTTCTGGAAAGTGGAGAGCAGCACGGGTCTCTATGTGTTCTTCAAGACGGTGTGCGATGATTACGGTCTCATTCCCGAGGATAACTACACTATTCCACCTGAGGCGGAAGGCGAGGAGGCACGGCTAGCGGACGCACCACCGGTGATACTTACGCGTGAGGCATCGGGTCCTCAGCAGTCCACGGCGATGTCGGCAATGGAGAGTGAGGGCGACCATACGTTGTCGACAGCGGGTACTACGAAGCGCCATCGGCACTCGCCTTCTGTAGGAGCGAATCCTGTCAGCACGGTTGTGGAGGAGGCGGAGGAGGAAGAGGAGGCTGATAGGAGTGATGATGGTGAGGTGTCTGTGATACACGTTGAAGAGGAGCAGGAGGCGCAGGCACAGACTAGCCAGGAAGGTGCTGAAGAGGACAAGGAGGCGAGTGGGGAAGAAACAGCGGAGTCTGCGCCTGAAGCAGAAGAAGATACAAAAGCAGCACGAGCAGAGAATCAGGCTTCGGAAGGGCAAAAAGACGAAGGCAGCCCAGAACGCAAGGAAGAGGCATCTGAGGAGCAGAAGGGCCAGCATTCGGAAGCGCAAGCTGGCACAGCGGAGAGAGCTGAAGCAAAGAGTCCGCCGCCACCGAAGGCATCAACGGCGGGAGAGACGACCAGTGAAGACAAGAAGTCGGATGAGGTCGATGAATCCTAGGTGTGTGTGTCTACCACGGTCGAGGACTCTTGAATGGTGCACGTGATAGACCGACAATGCGGTTTGGAGGAGCACTTTGAGGGATACGGTGTAAAGGCGTTATTGATACAGGTAAAAGAGATACCAATCAATATCAGCACTGTTCTTGCGAGCAACTGTTCGTTTGCTTTGATTTGCAAGGCGACACGGTGACAAGCAACAGGACTAAGTGGTTAGGAGCCAAGGGCAGGACAGCACGGTAGTGTTCGTGGATTGACAAGGACCAGCACAGGCTGAATTGCAGATGGCGCACGACGCGGGCGAGCGAGCGAGTTGAGCCAGGCGGCTGGGCTGGAACGGCCAGCCGCGGCTCATGGTGTTGGCAATACGAGAACCTCGCCGTTCTCAGGTGCTACAGAGATGGCACCGTTATGTGGACGTCGTTGTCTCCGGCGGTCAGAACCTATATGCCCAAAAGGGACAAAATCGAGGACGATGAGATTCGAAAAATCCTCTTCCAAACGTCTCCTCGGAGGTCCTAAGGCAGTTCCCGCGACGGATCGCAAGCGCCCGCATTTAGGGTTTGTGGGGAACGCCACAATTTGGCAAGCATGGTTGACGCGCAAGCTCGCGATGGGCGTAGAGGTTGGCTGGATCTGGTGAAGAGCGAGGTCAAAGTCAGTGCCTGAGCTTAGTGACAACAATTGGGTCGTGAAGGCGGAGAAGGTGATGAAGAGTCGGACGCTGTCTTTTCTCCACAGCAAATCCGATGGAAGCCCCCACTTCCCGCTCGCTAACCCCCACGCCAAGGGTAGACTCGGTTCACCGAGGACGTCCTTCTCCACACTTTGCTCCGTGGCGTGCATGGCATGTCGCATCTTGCATCCTGCACAAACACACACAGACAGGACGCGGCTGGAAAAGAAGGCAGAAGCCTTGAAGGCTACCCCAGATACGGCGAGGGGCGGGAGCTGGGGCCGGTGATGGGGGGTGTGATGGCTGTGATGGCTGCAGGCTGATTCGCAGAGCACGTTTTTCCGATGTCGACCCCTCGCTGTTGTTAACAGAGGGCGGATGAATCAGGAGAGGCTGGAGGGTATATTGGTAATTGTTTAGAGTATTCGAGCCTTATCGCGGCTGCGGCGGAGAGGTCAGCTAGTTCTCATCGGATGGTCCGCGTCGCGCTCCCGCTGTTCTCCACCCCGACCCGCGGCCGTGCGTGCGTTGCTCTCGAACCCCCATCTTTCTTGTGTCCACTTCCCCACCCTATCCCCATCCTCATCCCCCCATTCTCTTCTCCGTCGTCTGCAAAGTCGACGTTTTTGCCCCACGCCCATAGCCAACCCCAGCATCTGATTCTCTCCCTCCAAGTCCGCCATCTACTGCTACCTGGTACTGCAGACTGCCATCTGCATCTGCCACAGTCTGCCACAGTCTGCCACCTCCACGACACCCGTCGCCGAGCCTATCCACCAGCTTCCGCGCCTTGTGATACCTACATGGCTGCTCGCGCCAGCTAGCACGAAGCTGTCCCGCGCGTCTATCCCGCAGTTTCTCGAGTCCTGCATCGCCGACACTGCACCCTCGTTGGCTGCACATGCACCCACTCGCGCCTTCCAAGGTTCCTTCGCTGCACCGGTCCCGTGATCCTCTCTTTCTCAACCTCAACCAGTTGGCCGCAGACGAGCTCGAACCTTGGATCTCTCGGACCCTGAAATTGAGACTCCTCCACGCCTGCTGTCCCTCTGCCCCAACGCTGCCGTCTCTGCCCAGCTTCCGTCCCGCCCCAGTCGGCACCTCAGCTCCTCGTGGCACCCACCCAGTCCCTCGTCCCCGCCTCCTCCACTGGCAGCGACCCAAACGCCCGACGTGACACCGACCCTCCGCATCCCCCAAAACTCGCGTCTGCCCACGCCTCCACTCCCCGAAACGAGCCCCAGGCCCTCAAATGACAGCCCAGATCCTGGCAGCCCATGCCTCGCACGTCTCAGACCTGGGTAACCTCCCCACCCAGTACCCCCAGAAAATGGATACCCAGCCCGGCGCCACGGACCCGCAGACGCCCATTTCGCCAGACCAGGACGAACACCGAGGCCGTCGCCGAGACCGCGATGAGGTAGACGGGGATAGCCAGGGTGATGGCAACGACGTCAATGAGCCCGGCGACGTCACCGGCTCCTCGCGTAAGAGGCGGAGGAGCAGAAAGGGTCTGGACAAGATGTTCGAGTGCAAACACGAAGGTTGCGGGAAGAGCTATTCGCGGCAGGAGCACCTATCTCGCCATCAGCTGAATCGTATGTCAATACTCCCATTCATCCACAGTTACTGCTCATTGGAGCCGCAGACACTCACTGACGCTGTACAGATAACCCCAAACAGATATATCATTGCGACTTTCCCGAGTGCAGTCGCTCATTTGTACGACAGGATCTTTGCGCCCGCCACAAAGAGCGGCATACGGGCAAGGGATCCGGGCTGCTACGAAAAGAGTCATTCATGCATAACGTGAATCCAATCGTAACCGCCGCCATGGCACCCAAGAACGGCCCGAATCCCAACCCTTCAAACATAAAACCATCTCCAACAGTGCGTACAATCAATCCCTCTTCCCCGACGGTGCTAACATGCAGTAGCAACAGCAAACACAAATAGAACGAACTTATACGCTCCCCTCTCCGGCTTCAGCTGTCCAGAGTGGAGGCACCGCCAGTGCCCAACTGTCCCCAGGCAGTCTACAGTCGCCGCCAACGAGCATAAGCCGGCCTGACACCCTGACGAGGGCGAGCAGCGATGACCCTTACCGAGCCGGCACTGATACAAAGTATGACGGACAAGTCCAGACTCCAGGGAACTTTGCACCGCCTCGGCGTCCTTACGGGAGTTTCAGCAACGTCCGACCATCATCCCAGAACTCGACACACGGGAGCAATCCGAACGTCCAGCGGCCCGAGCTGCGGGCTCAGACGACCAGTCTGTCAAACTACTCTTCTCACTCGCCCTTCAACTCCGCATCCACACCTACACATCCGTATCCCCAATCGGCCGGCTCCTATCAAAACGGCGCTGGAGGCGGCTATCAGTCGCATCAGACGTTCCCCCGATTTGCATCTCTTCCTCCTCCACAATATCCGTCGCAATCACCGGGTGCCGCTGCCCCGCGTGATCACGACGGCCAGTACTACAATGGCACGTCCGGACAGACGCCCATGGCTGGCGTCGAATCCACTGCCCACATTGAAAACAGGCTCAATGCTGTCTCCGAAGGTATGCTGGAGAACAACGCGCCCGCCTCTTCGGTCCCGATGTTCGGCGGTGAAGGGTATACCAGATCGCCCTTTACAATGGCCGACGACTTCACTGCTTGGCTCTTTAACGAGTCCCAACTCGGCGGCACAGGCGCCGCGCCGATGGGATTTCCATTGACGGCCTCTTCTCAGATCGGCATGCACGGGCCTTACTACAACTGGGACCCCTCTGTAGCGAGCTACTTGACCAACCCAGCCCCTCCGGCGCATCCTATGGCCGTCAACAGCATCTTGGACACCTCTCTGCCAGAAAGCGTGCTAACCGTGGAGAAAAGAGAAAATCTAATTCACCTCATCAATGAACGTTTCAACGAGACAGACAATGCACCCGTCAAGAGGCAGAAGGAAGACATACTCGACGGCAATCTGGACGACAACCACCATATTCTAAGCATGCACATGATGCAGACCTACATCAGCTCGTACTGGGTGCACTTCCATCCCCAGCTTCCCATTCTGCACAAGCCAACCTTCAACGCCGCCTCATGTCCCGATCTCTTACTGCTCTGTATCATGTGCCTGGGCGCTTCTTGTCTCGAGAAGTCCTATGGTCACGACGTGACGCAGGCATGCTCTGGTCTATCCAACTTCTTGGCTTGGCACCTTCGTGGGGAGTTGTTCAATGCTACCGATTTCTCACCACCGGCGAAGCTTTGGGTGTTCCAGGCCTTGCTGCTACTCGAATCTTTTGAGAAGATGTATTCGACCCGTCGACTCCACGAGCGCGCTCACATCCATCACGGAACGACAGTGGTTCTCATGAGGCGGGGTAGCTCGCTGATTGGCCGCTCCGCATTGGACTCTCCTCCGAGTATGAAGGAAGGGGGCAAGTCCAACGGGAACCACGCAGGTGCCAATACACCCGACGAGTGGTGGAACACCTGGATCACCAATGAAGCAACGAGGAGAGCAGCTTTTGCTGCATTTGTGATGGACAGTGTCCATGCTACCATGTTTGGCCACAGCGCAACCATGGTGGCCCACGAGATGCGCATACCTCTACCTTGCGACGAGGCCTTGTGGTCCGCCACGAGCGGGTCCGAGGTTGGGCGAGTGGAAGCAAGTCTGCACTCCAACGGCGTCAAGCACATCACCTTCTTGGACGGGCTGAGGAAGACGATCAACGGCCAGACGGTCAAGACAAATTCGTTTGGACGCACCATCATCATGGCAGGCCTGCTGAACGTGTCATGGAACATGAACCAGCGAGACCTGCAAGTGAACTCGCTGGGCGTGTCAGCGCAGGCACTCGGAGGGCGCGATAAGTGGAAGGGCTCTCTGACCCGCGCCTTCGACTTCTGGAAGCAAGATTTTGACTCTTCTCTCGCAAAGGGAAACGACCTCGCCGCTCCGAACGCCTATATGTATGCGAACGGAATAGACGACGAGATCGTCTTCGAATCCCGCGAGGTGCTGCACCACCTGGCGCACATGGCCATGCACGTCGACATCGTCGACTGCCAGATCTACGCGGGCGCCAGCAGACTCCTCGGCCGCTCCATCCACCCTCAAGACTACAACGGTGCGCAAACACGTATGAAAGACCGCTGGGCCCCCACTGCCCGTGCCCGCGATGCCACCTTCTACGCCCTCCGCTTCCTCGCCTCCGTCCTACTCCCGAAACAACACACCCTGCACACCCAACATCAAACTGGCCACCCGCCCTCCCCCTTCCTCCTCTACTCCGCGCGCGACGACTTCCTCTTAAATCGGCCGTGGGTGCTGTACTTCGCAACGCTCATCGTATGGTGTTATGGATACGCGCTCGACGGGCCGATCAAGGGTGATTATCATCTCGTGGACCAGGACGCGAAGGTGAACGACATGATACATTTTTTGCGACGAGCGACGGGGGTCCGGACACCCGAGGCGCTGGAGGAGTTGAAGGATAGGAATGCGTGCGTCGGGTTGCTGATTATTATGCGCGATATGTTCCGCAAGACGAGATGGGAGTTGTTGCATGAGGCGAGTACGCTGTTGACAAAGTGCATTGAGATGTTGATTCCCGGGGCGGGGAGTTGGTAGGTGGAGAGGGGGTGGTGCTGGGTGTTCTGTGCATGGAAGAGTGGGTTGAAGAGGGATATTTAGGGGAGAGCTGGATTAGGCTTCGGCTTCGCTTTGTGGTGGGTTTTGCTGCTTTCTTGATTTCTTGTTCTGACTGCTTCTTTTGCGCTCTTGATACCTCGGGGTGTTTTGTTTAGCGTGGCGTGGGGTTGTGGCTGAACGTAATTTTTTTTTCTCTCTGAAGCTGATGGTTCATCTACCGTGGTGGGAATGGTGGACGGGGGAGATGGGGGAATGGAACCATGGAAACCGTTTTGGAATCTTGAAACGGATGGGATGCTGGGGAAATACATATATACTGTTCTATACCCGGCTTTGGCCGTATGAAAAGAGAGTTTTGTTTTGGACATGAAAGTTCTTTCTTGAGAAAGAAACTTGGAGGTAGCGTTTGCTCAATGTGTGTATCTTTCTTTGCTAAAACGTTTCCAAACTCTACTTACTAGTCACGGGTGCTGAATCTGCATCATCCAGTCTTCATTTCCGCCCCTTGCTACAATGCGCATACAAGACACATGATGCGTCGTGCTCTTCGACCAGGAAAACCGTGAGGAAAAGACCAAAAAAGTAGTTCAAGACGCAATCCAATTCACACGCCCATTTCGAGCCCATGTGAGCCGCTTTCAACCCAAACCTCCTCAGATCATCCCATCTCCCATCTTTCATGTCATACACATCCCCCCCACAAGAACCCCTGCGTGTGTAACCGCCTACCGCGCAACCGCCTCAACACTCTCCCTCACCACCCGCCCCCGTTCCAACCACCTCCTCTCCTCGCGATCCCCCCTCTCCAACTCCCCACCCCCGAGCACAACCCTCAAGCAATCCGCAAGCCCGATGGCGTTTTCCTCGCCGCCGAACATGCCTCCTCCTTCCCGCACACTCATCTTCCCCCACTCCTCGACCGTGTACACGATCCACATGACCAGAAACCTGCGGTTGCGGCCTGTGAAGGGGGGTTCCTGTGCGTACCACAGCGCTTCCAGTGTCGCGACTATGATTTCAAACGGCGCTTGCACTTTGATGAAGATGTCGATTGGCCATGTGAAGGTTGAGGGGGCGGGGAGCAGGTCGGCGTTGTTGTTGTTTCTACTGCTTCCTGCGCCGGATGCGGTGGAGTCTAAGGCGTAGTGTGTGACTGTATATTGCAACAGCAACTGCAGCAGGACTTGCACGGGGAATACGTTCTCGTTCAAAGCCACTCTCCGTCCGATACTCTCCGTAACCAGCGAGATCAGCTCCCAAGGCGCTTGCAGTCCGTTCTGCAGCGCCTCGTGGTGCTTTTGATCGATGAGGTTCGTCCAGGTTGCTCGGATGGCGGGGAGGTCGCGGTGATCGGCGGCGTGGTAGATGAGGAGGCAGATGTCGTAGTAACCGGCTTGGTCGGCGTAGGAGTGGTAGAGCTGGAAAATCGAGATTAGCTTTCATAGCGGGGATCAGAGGGAGAAAAGGACGTACCTCGTCTAGGGGTTGGATCATGCCGCCTAACGTCTCCAACACATCCGTTCGCTTCTCGCCCCGGAGTCGGGGGTCCGCCTTGAATCTTTGCAGCAGGTCGTCTTGGATGTTGGCGATGTCGAGATAGTCGCCGATGCTACGGAGGAGCTCTTGCCGTGATTGTCGCGATCGCATGCCTGGGTCTACTAGGCCGTTCATGCGTGTTGACGCGTTTGCTTTGGCTCGTGAGAGGTACTCGATACGTTTGCTGAGCGAGACAGGTAGGTCGCTCTTTGCGAGCTCGAATTGCACCTCGGCAGCGCTCCAGAAGTCGTGGTAGTGAGCATAGTACCGCCATAACAGGTCCGCATGGGCAAGATCTGAAGAAGCGGCTCGCCGCAAATAGTCCACGACAAATGGGGACTCGATGTCGAGAAGGCGTTCGGGCCAGCCTTGCTTCATGTACCAGTCGTAGAGGTAGTTTTGGAAGAGCTCATCCTCTGAGTTGTTGATCTCCGTGTATGCTTCCTGCCTCCGTCGTGTAATAGGCGCCACTACACCTTCGACAGTATCTGGCTGGTTCGCTGACGCTGCGTCGACGGATTCAATGACTTGGAAGATGAGTGAGTAACAGTATGTGCGCCGGTTGTAGATGCTTTCGCGTGCATCTGGGGTGGGTCGGTCGTCCTTGACCCAAGAAAGTGCCTTATTACCTCTATCCATTTCCTGGGCTGTTTTGAGTGCGAGTCGAATTGCGCCTGAATCCTCGTTAGCACGTGTTGCGACCAGAGATCTTATTACGAGTTGCTTACCTGCATAGAACTCTAGCTGCGTATACTGTTGGATGGCTTGACTGAGGTGCTCATCTGTCAAGCTCTGGGCAACCTGTTCGAAGAGTCGGAGGCTGTCCCTGAGCAGCATTCGGGATCGTTCAGAGTTTGCGCCGGCATCTATGGCCTTCTTCAGGTGTTCCTGTGCCTTGAAAATAACGACGTCTTCAGAACTGCAGAAGCTGCCACACTTCCGCCGCAGTGCATCCGCAACCGTCTCCACGTTCGAGCCCTTAGCAATATTGCGTGTGACGATGGCCTTGACTAGCTCCTTCGCTAGTTCCTTGCCTTCTGGACGAGCGAACAGCGTCTCAAAGGTGAGCTGCAAAACCTTCCCTTGGGACTCTGTTGTTAGTGAGGTGAGTATATCCTCCAGACGCTCCTCGAACATGACCAGGACGAATGCAATGCCTTCGACGATGTTGTTGATGACCTGCATCAAGCCTGTCAATGCCCGATTCTCGCCTTGCAATTCGACTTCGTCCTGCCGCGAGGTGATGCGATTCAAAGCTTCGGGACCAGAGAGGCCATCTATACTTTGCTTGTGGGCGTCCAGGAAATCCTGTAATGCTATCAGAGCACTCTGGATATCTCGGAGCTTGGAGACACTGTGTGTGGGACTGAGAACGAGATTGGGCCCAGGTGCCTGCTTGATTATGGGCGATTTCCATATAGAGCGAACAATCCTAGAGAGGTAGAGAGCGATGCCGTCGTGGCGAGCCGATGGTACGACGTTGTCGATGTTGAGACCCTCTACGGCCGCATTCTCATTCAGATGCGCTCGTCCACCAAACTCGATGAACGCCTTGAGTGCCACGTCCAGGACGGCGGGATCACTGACCTGGGCAACCCGACGATCGGCCCCTACGTAGGAGCCCTGCCCACAAGCGACTGCTAAGGCAGTGGCGGCCGTTTCTCGAAGCCCGTATTGCGAGTTGAACCTCCGCAGGTCGCCCTCGACGCCTTCTGGGCCTCCACCCGACTGGATGATAGCTGCGAATATATCGACCAGCCTCCGTCGGCGCAAAGTCTGTATCCCGTTGTGCGACATGATGGCGAACTCGGAGACAGGCTTGTCAAATTGTACGGCAGGCTCGTTACCAAATCCCTGAGGGCTCCTCGATGCAGAGAAGGGTTCTGTGACAAGGCCCATGTCTTGCATAAAGCCTCCGAGATCCAGGATCTGCGCACTTTCCGTGAACCTTTGCGTCTGCGCTCTGTCAGGCTGTGAGGATGATTGTCCGGACTGTGGAGCCGTTAAGAAAAGGGTCTCTCCCTCCGCCGATCTTTTAATGAAGAAGAAGGTGGAACCAGGTGCGTATCTGCGGGCACCGGTTGTTTGATCGAGAAACCTGGAATCGTAGCCAACAGGACCGCCCATCTGATAGGGTTCGAGTTGTTGCGACTGAACGGGTCCCTGGCGCTCTCCCCTCTCATCCAGCGGAGGGAAGCGGATATGTCGAACTTGCATACTCGTAGGCGCAGCTGTCGCATCATTGTTGTACCCGTACCCACCTGATGTGGTGCTAACGAAAATTCGGCAGCCTGTGGATGTGGTCAAGATCAGGGAAACGGAATTTGCCTCCTGCGCACTGATCGTATCGATAGCAACAATGCGCACATTTTGTCCTAGTGCCGAAGAAGGTCGCGGAGATATATGAGTGCACATAGACAGAATCTGCCCCAAAGACTGGGTGATGACTAGCTCCAAAGTCCTGGGTTGTTTCATGTGAAATACGCGGATGGTGCCGTTCGAGGACAGGGTATAGAGAACGTTTCTCGAATCGTCCATCTCCATCTGTTCAATATGTGCGGACTTCCTGGTTTCGAGGAGGTTTCGCATTGAAACCGGGAGGCTGATGCTTCTCGTAACGTGATTTGTAGTCGAACACTTGGATTGGAACCATCTCTCCTCTTGCGAGTAGTGTAGCTCGTACACATCCTCCGTGTCCCGGCCATCGGCAAAGAAGATACGTCCAGTTTTGGATGATCCGGCGATTGCGCTGGCGGCAATTCCCTTGATACCGGTGCTCAAGTCGGTTTTGTACATGGTCACCCCATGGACACCTTCTGGCCCTCTTTCGCACTCTACTCCTAGGAGCAGAATATCGGCAGTCGTGGCAACCACAATCAGATGCGAAATGACATTCACAAAGACTCCTGGTCGTGGTTTGACGAGCTTGATGCTCATGATGGTGTGTGGCTGATCTTCATACCCAACGGTTTCCGGGTTTGGATTTGTGTAGTCCCATAGGTACAGCTGATTGTCGATGGTCGCCCAGGCATGGTTGATTTCGGCGAACAGTCCCATACTCGTTGACATCTGGGTCATGTTGATCTGTTCCAGGATGCGATCGGGGATATTGTATGTTTTGATATGCTCGAAAGGCGCCCAGGCGGCATCAGTAATGGCATAGTCTCCGGAAACACCTTCTGTAGCGGGTATCAGTACAGTTTATCTTCTAGTTCCCATCAGGCACATACGTCCGAGATGCGTCTCCAAATCGCGGTAGCTTGCGTCCCTCTCAAGCATAGAGTTCACGGTCCGCGCGCCGCGTTCGACGGGTGTTAGGGTCGAGGAGCTAGACGCGGCCATGGGTTGTTGGGAGACCATCTGCTGCTGTGTAGAGGAAGACCTCGCGAAGACTGGCCTGTTCGGCGCCGGTGTGTTGACGAATGCGCCCGGCGTTGGGCGCTGCGGTGTCGCGGGGGGTGGCATGTTGAGCGCCATAATGGAGATGTCGTTCAGGGTCGTGAGTAACTAGAGTATGGGCAGCGGCGATGGGCGCAAGTCCGCGTTAAGCAGGTGGTGTGTTGGCGGAGGTGGTGTTGCTAGGTTGGAGTGGCTGGGACGGGCCGAGTGCAGGACTTAAACATTAGAGGGTTGCTGCAGCGCGACACAGAACGAGATTGACATGCGCACACAGCAAAGATACGGCAAAGAGAGCGCAATCGAAGTGGAGGATAAACAAAAGTCGCAGGGATCATCGAGTGGAGCTCGGACGTGTTCCTTAGTCAGCAGCTTTTTGCGAACTCGAGCTCCGACCAGCTCTTATGCCAAACAGCTCTTCATTTGGCTCCTCAAGCTTAGTTCCCTAGATACTCCTCGTTTCGCTTGTTTACTCTCGTCTGCGAATACCAGTCCATCATGAACACGGCCCCCGCCCTCCGCGCCAGTCTCCGCTGCGCTTTCCGACAGCCAACGCCGCTGTTCCGCGCGTGTCTGTCCACTAGTCCGATTCTTCGCCATGCCGACGTCTTCAATCGTCTCAAGTCGGACCTCAAGGATGCGATGCGCGCAAAAGACAAGGCGCGGCTGAACGTGCTCCGCTCCCTCATGGCCGAGATAACGAATGCTTCCAAGGCGGCCAAGCCCATCGACTCGGACTCGAAACTCCTCGCACTCCTCAAGAAGCAGATAGGATCTTCAGAAAAGGCAATTGCCGAGTTTGAGAGCGCAAAGCGAGCAGAGCTGGTGGAGAAGGAGCGCGGCCAGATGCAGATCATGCAGGGTTATGTGAACGAGATACCGGTGCTCAGCAAAGAGGAGGTAGACAGCATCGTGGACCAGGTCATGTCGGAACTGAGGGGTGACAAAGACCAGACGTGGAAGCCGGCTCAGGGAGCTTTGATGAAGGGTGTCATGGCCAAGATCGCAGGGAAGCCGGTGGATCAGAGCTATGTGGTCGAGAAGACAAAGTCGGCGGTAGCATAGGCTACGCAAGGTTCGTAGGGAAACTCTCTGTTGTACGATAATGTATAAAAGAGCGCAATGAGACAGGCAACGCCGCGGGCCTTTGTAACAAGCGGCTGCGATGTGGTTCGATGGATTTGGGTACAGACTTCTCTATGACGGTCTGCGGTCTCCACGGCTACGTGTACGCAAATCCGGAGGCTTTGGCTGGTATGATGCCATGAGAGAGTCTTGAAGCTTTGGAAGAGGTAGAGAGGTCAGAAGTTCGGATGACATGGAATCATTGGTGACGGACCACGCTACTCCTCCAAGGCTAGCGGTTACCCCTGTCTAAGCAGGGCAGGTCGTCCCTTCCTTCAATTGGGGCGGTGACGTCATGCCCAGGTCGCTGCTACCCGACTGGGAACACCCCGCACAACCTTCCTCTCATCACCTTTCATCCCATCTCACCTACTTGTCGTGTGCTGCTCTATATTGACTTCTCCTCCAACACCACCTGTGCAGCCCGACATCCCGCACTGATTTGACCTACCCCGCCTTGGACAAGCTGCAGCCATGTCCTACCGGGCCTCCACGGGAGACCTCAGCTTCATTGACGACCACCCATCTCGCGGCGGCCAGCGCTGGGACAGAGACCGCTTCGAGCGCGTGCGGGGACGAGGCCCTCCGCCATCCCACGATCACTACCGTTACAGCGAGCACGAAAAGGGCCCCGGCTTCCACCGCGACGTCGACATCCACGCTGACTACAACCGCCGCGCACCTCTTGTAGCTGAGCGTGACCGCTTCGACGAACCCCGCTACGGCCGCCCTCGCCGCAGGACCGAGCTGTTCGATGACCCCACTCCGTCCGAGATGGCCAATGTTGCCCTCACACCATATCGTCGTAAGTCTGTTGTTGAGAAGGAGCTCGATGTGGCCATCCGCCGCCCCGCACGACCGGGTTATACCCGTCGTCAGTCATCCTTGGATACCTTCGATCGCCGTCCGCTGCCTCGCTACCACGAGTACGACCGAGACGAATGGCGACCCCCTACCAATGTGGATATCCCCTTGCCCATCCGTGAGAGGCGCTCTTCTCCAAGGAGGTTCCGGGAACGCGATGACGATTTCGAGGAAATCAGGTACCGCGAATACGAGCGTGAACGCGAGCGGGACCGTGACCGAGAACGTGAACGTGAACACGAACGAGAGCGGGAACGGGAACGGGAACGGGAGAAATCCAGGGGTCGTCCAGTAGAGGAGTATCGCGAAGTGGAAGTAAGGCGGGAGAAGAGCACCCGCAGAGCTCGCAGCCGAAGCCGAGCAGCAAGGAGCATTGCCGCTACCTCCGTTCGCAGCTCCTCCACTTCAAGCTTCGAAGAGATAGCGCCTCCCAGAGCCGTGATGGGTAAGAAGGGGAAGACCCGGATGCCAAAGCGCCTGGTCAAGAAGCAAGCCATTATCGACTTGGGCTATCCTTTCGAAGAAGAGGTATGTCTGCTACGGATCTACCTTGGCTCTCACTGACACCATGCAGGACGACTTCATCATTGTCCGGCGAGCGCTGGAGAAAGAGCAGATTGATGAGATCATCCGGATCAGCGAGAACTACAAAGAGGGTACATGCGTACATACCTGTAAAATCATTCCACTTGCTAACATTGTACCAGAAAAAACCACTTATGTATTTGCCGACAAGGCGGAAACGGTCGTTGAAGTAGCTCCCCCACCCCCGCCTCCGCCCATGGCAGCCCAAAGCGTGCACTATGCACAATCCGTGCGCACGGCCTCCCCACCCCGCCACAGCCACGAAGTGTACGAAGAGCGCGTCGAGGAGTCGAACCACATCGGCGGCCCCTTGACCGTCCTGATCCCCGAGGAACAACGCCGAGCCGAGCAGGAGTATCGCCGGGAAGAGACCGAAAGGCGGATAACCCGGGTCGAAAGAGACACGCCCACAGAACGCGAACTTAAGGAGCAGATCCGCGCCCTGGAGGCGGAACGGAGACTGATGAAGTACGAGCGCGAGGGCGACTATGAAGTCGTCGAGCGCGTCGAACGGCGCGAGCCCAAGCGAGAAGTCATCCGTGTCGAAAAGGATCGAAAGGGTAGGTTAGCCCTTGTCCGGTCGTCACGTTAGGAATGGAGTTGATTTCTGGACAGTGAGACGGGAACCCAATCCCAAGGTTGTCGCTGCTATGCTGGCTACCCTGACTTGATGTCTTCTTTCTTGTGGGGGTTTGTGCAACGGAATTTCGAGGGGCTTATTTGGTGCTATCTCTGCATGTGTCGGCTCAGACGACAATCACGCACGCCACGGTTGATTATTTTCTTTGTGGAGGCAGTAACTGTACTGGTTATCTCGCGGTATGTGGGCGTTTGGGGTTCGAGGGAGAGGATATCCACTCCACGATTTTTAGCTTCTAGATATGATCTGATGAGATATGTATGCAAGAATTGATGACATTCTTCATAAACTTGGGTTGTCGTGAAGAATAGGTTGGCCTCCTAGACACCTCCGGACTTATCACTCTTGGCGCTCTAATGTCCACCTCTACAACCATACCTCCCAAACATCAACACTGAACTCACCACAACACAACCAACATGCTCCCACATTTTCTCCCACCATAACACCACGTAAAATGCCCATCTGCATCGAATGCCGGTATCCCGTCAAAACACTCTACACCTCATACTCCAAAGCCGATGACCGCAGCCTAGGCAAGGGCGTCCGTCTCACCCAATGTCCGCGATGTAAACGCTTCGCAGACAAATACGTGGAACATGATTATGTTATCTTATTTATCAATCTTGTTTTGTTAAAGCCTGAGGTATGGCTTTATCGCTATTTTGGAGTCGAATGCTAATCTAGGGAACAGGTTTACAGGCATCTATTGTTCAACCGCCTAAACCGCGAAGAAGGTCGATTCGACGTATGTCTCCATTCCCTATTTCTCCCCTCCCTCTCCCCATCCTTAAAATCCATCTCCACTCCCCAAAACTAAAAATACGAAAAGAAATCCGTCCTCCGCCTCGGCCTCCTCCTAACCCTCTTCGACGTCTACCTAACCTGGTCCCGCATCGAAAAACTCCCCCTCCCACCCACCTCCCCCTGTCCAACATCCTCCCGCACAAACGCAACCCTTCTAAACACATACCCGCTAATCCTTCCCTATCTCTTCTTCCTCACCCTCGTCGTCACAAGCACGTTTATCGTGCACGTCATCATCCGCACACTGTGTAGCATCTCTCACTACTCCCGCTTTGGCAGAAACCAAACTTCAATGAGGAAAGTGTGGGGGATGTTATTACCATACTATCCCCACCCCACACGCATCTCAACCGCCCTCTTCATCTCCTCGTCTACGAAACTCTTTCCGTTGGCGATGATGATTTGGAATTATGATCTTCCGAGCGCCGCGACGGCGGTGAGTTGGGCGGTGATTGTGAATAATATCGCCGCGTTGGAGATATTGATGGATTGTGGGTATTTGAAGGCGGGCGTGTTGGTCGGAGTGGCGGCGGTGGCGAGGAGAGTGGTTGCGGGCGGGTTGTTGTGGGTTGCTGGACTTGGGACGGGGGAGGGGGAGGGGGTTGTGGGGTTGGGATTTTGATGGGATTGAGAGAAAGCATTGCGGATACTCAAACCAACGGTTCAAAGGGAGTTGCAGAAGATCAAGGGGAAGGGAATTGTGGAAACTTAGGCTTTGGCGGAATATCCATGAATCCGAATCTACATGCGAATCTTTTGGTACTAGTGGTCAACCACGTAACTCAAGAGGGCTGGAGTGGGAAGGAAAAGCTGCGAAACAGAAGTAGTCATGGTTGATAATTAAAGAGCGGAAACGCAGCCATTCGCAGCTTCAGCAACGGCTCGGCATGCCGACGATTGGCAAGCTAGCTATCAAACACGTCCCTTGGACCCAGTTCCCGCCCGTCTCTATTGTACATGCTGAGTAGCTCCTCCCGTAGAAGCTCAAGCTCCGTCCCGGGCTCAGCTGACTTGTAGTATGGTATATGGCATATAGCATGTGTTGCCGAGGTTTGCAATGTCCTCTTCGCCTGCTTGGTGTCACATCTTCTTGTCCGCATCTTCAAAGGTATCAATGCTCTGGCCGCAAGCCGGGTCGGTATGGCGTTATGAGAGGATGAAGTTGTGCGAGGAACGTAATCACTATGCGCAATAAGTCAGTGCTCGTTCGCATTCAACAACAGGGTGTAGGCGAGGGTGATGGAGAGGTAGCCCTTGAAGCCAGCAAACGAGACGGTGAAGGCACATACACCACATGATATACATCGAAACTGCGGAAAGAACAAGTGTAGATCTCCAAGTCCTGCATCGAGACATATTAGCTTTATGCAATCAATAAACCCGCGGAGGAGCTGGAGACATACGTTTGGTTCTCGCCCTTGGGCGCGAGGAACCACGCTGCGGCGCAAAAGATGGCCACCACGATGGCGCCAATAAAGGGGGCCCAACCGTTCGCCATGTCGTTAGCTGGGACGAGGTTGTGGCGAGGTGGACTGATGTTGGAGCGCGAACATGGAGATGGAGCGGAGGTGATGACGGAGGTTGGGCAAGTCCGGTGTGGAGTGGCGCTAGGCTGGATTGGGGATAGTGTGGAGCTGGGATCCACAAGCTTGAGAGAGCTTCCCAGGACTCAACACCATAAACTCCTAAGTTGCGTGTCCTTCGCTCATTCGCGACTATCCATACTCTTGCTGGATCAAAATTGATGCCATGTTCCTACCGTGGTCCTTAGCCACTATGCGCAGACTACGCAAGCAGCATACTGTCGTACATTCACTCACCGGCTTTCGAACGCAAGAAGCTCTACTACTGCCTGCACTTCCGCTCCATCGGTGATCTGCATGTAGGTGCAAAATCCAGTCGGATCCACGCTGATTTCAAGGCATCCATTTCGCTGTTATCTCAACGTGACACGGCATTCCCATACGCCCAATCTCCCTGAGACGTCAGCCTGATTGGCTCGACCCCTCATGCTTCGCAGCTATGCATGCAGTGCCACCTTTCCTTGGTTTCTCGTCTCTACACCGGATTGAAGGGCGTTTGGAAGCCTCACTGTTGCCTAGCGAAGAAGCGGGGTCAATAACAGGGCGGCTGAGCTGACCTGGTGTATAAATGCGTCGTTGTCGGCAGGACCGCCTGAACAGCCATCACTTCTTCGCATCCTCACGCTGACACGCCCACTACACTGCTCCCGGCTGAGCACCCAGCGCCGCTATGGACGAGGATCTGGTTCTCATTGAGGATATGCATACTTTGTCTCTCGAACCTCCCCCACCACCACCTCCTCCCCCCGGTCCTATGATGTCTCCGCCTTCTCCTTCTCCAAAGGGTAAAGGCAGAAGGGGAGTAAAAAGATGCGGACCTCCACCACCTGAATGGGCATACCCCAGCTCAATTCACCCACCACCACCACCGCCGCCGCCGCCTCCTCCTCCTTTTTCCCCTTCGAACCATAACCCCATTCGCATCAGCTGCGATGCACCACCACCACCACCACTACCCCTGCCTCCTCCTCCCCCTCCTAATCCCCAGAGTGCCGTGCTTCCTTTTGCGGTACCGCTACCACCTGGTGTACCGCCTCCTCCATTGCCCGAGCAGGGAGCTTTCCCCCTTTC
Source organism: Sporormia fimetaria CBS 119925 (assembly GCA_010093795.1). NCBI lineage: Eukaryota > Fungi > Ascomycota > Dothideomycetes > Pleosporales > Sporormiaceae > Sporormia > Sporormia fimetaria. Next base: position 96,565 of record MU006597.1, on the reverse strand, counting down.
TTGTTCCATGACAACAATCATCGACCTGTCGGACTTTACCCTCGAGGCTATCCATGGAAACCCTGCACGGGCACCACAGGCCACGTTCATAAGTGGGTACGAGCATTCGAGTCTTGTAAGATGCTGGCGTACACTCTTCACGTCGCATCACCCAGCCCAACCCGCCGACTTCGACGAATACGAATGGCTATTGCGTCACGGAAACCAGCGTACCTGGTACCGCAAACCCAACAAGCGCGCCATGAAGCGGATGATCGGTCTTCATTTCGGCCGCAACGAAAACCCCTCTTGCGCAATCAGCGTTAGGTTGTGGGCCTCGGATGCGTTGAGAGTGTGTCTGGACGACAACGACAAATTTCACCACAGCGTTAAATTTCCAAGTGCAAAGGAAGTGGCTTCCTCACTTGTGTATTTCCTCGTTCTGTCGTCATACCCCGCTCCGAACGGTCCTTTCTCGGAGAATTACACTGAACCAATTTATCAGCTTGTGAAGTGTGGTTCCAGGAGTGCGGCAGTTACGGAGGCATATCATGCGGCTTGCCTGGGATACCATGTTGTGTTTTCCTGCGTTATGCGCAGAGGAGAGACATTCGATGAGCGGAGTGGACCCGTGGAGCGAGTCGAGCTTTTGTGGGAGTTGGGGAAAGCGTCGGATGAAGATGAGGAGAGTGAGGAAGAGGCTGCTGATGAGGGTGACAAGGATGGCGAGGATGCGAAGGACGATGGGAATGGGGAGTATGGATATCAGAGCTCTTATATCTCGTCGGAGGATGAGGATGAGGGACCTGTCAGGGTGTTCTTTTAGGTCTAGCCTACGATCGTGGACGGGATTTCGTGTTGTTGTCATGACTCTCTTTTTGTTGACCTTTCAGTCTACGTTCCTCATAAACGAAACGATAAAACTGCTCGACTGAAAGTTTTGCTAAGACTATCAGATCAGTGCAAGCATTGTGGTTGATACTTGCTTGGTGTGAGGAGTTAGTCTCATTTCTTTGCATACCTAAGTCCAGCTACACAGCTTCAACGGACAGAAGCCGAATGTGGATTCACAGCATACTGACATGCCAGTACAATCTTTACATGACTGGCCTTTACACCATGTGAATGATGTTCATACAATGTATCTAGGTTCGCTTGACCTTGGGAAGCAGGTGAATGTCCTCATCACGTGACCGAAACGAGAACTCTAGAGCCTCTGGTAAAACTCGGTAACTAGGCCTTGTGGTATGCTTGTACTAAAAACGTGATGTGTCTCTCTCTGTATCTGAACCACATAATGTCTTGACATGTCGTCCACAGCTCAGCTCAGGTGAGCTCTGTCTTCATCACGTCAACTGCCAAGACAATTAGCGTAACCGAGGTCGCTCTAAGATGGCTCATCCATCTCAACTCACAGAACAACCACCTTTATAACAGCTATAACAGGTACTTGTAACTCTCGGGAATTCCGTCGGAATCATGGAAGCCGCGCTCAAGACTTTCTTCTCCTCCCCTCGCTTCGCCGTAGCAGGAGCCAGTTCAGATGCGTCAAAGTATGGACACAAAGGCAGGATATTTCTTTCGAACACACCTTAGCTTGACGGTTCTCTAACCGAGCTAGTTTTTGCCTGGTATCTCACTCACTCATTGCCCGTGACACCAATCAACCCTCGAGCCTCCAGCGTTGAAGTTCTGTCAAAATCACACCAAACTAAAGCTTCGCCACTGGAGCTACAAGACCCGTCATCTTATTCACTCTCTGTCATCACTCCCCCTTCAGTGACCAAGAAGCTCTTGAAAGAAGCTAAGGAAGCGGGAATACCGGCTGTCTGTAAGAGACCACAACCCGTACCGTTTTATAGTATACATACTCAACAACTCTAGGGCTCCAACCAGGCAGCTTCGATGCCGAAGTCTTAGAGTACGCTCGCACGCAATTCAAAGCCGCAATTGCCGGTGAAGGTGGCCGAGGAGGTGAAGGATGGTGTGTTCTTGTTGACGGCGAGGGAGGCCTCAAGGCCGCAGGAAGACAATGGAGCCGACTCTGATTTATTATTCCCACGCTCACTATCACCAAGGTACCTGAGCCCCATCGAACCTGAGAAACTTGCCACTGTCTTCTCGCTTCAATCCCTTCAAAACATCGAGCATTCCTGAAATACTGACTTCTGCCTCAATCATGGCCCCTTTGCCACCCATCCTCGTCTTGACCCATCCGGGATCCATGCAGATCACCGTCACATCATTTCGTTTCAGATCCCGCGCTTGATGCAATGTCAACATGTTCTGTGCCGCCTTGCTGATGGAGTAGGTACAGCATTTTGGCGTCGTCGTCGCAACCGTCATACTCGCAAGTCCACTCGTCATATTCATAACCACCGCGCCCCTCGCCAAGTATTTCTGAAGCGTCTCAACGATCTTTGCAGGACCAAGAACGTTGACATTCATATGGTTCTGAAGAGAGTCTGGGTCGATTGACAGTGAAGTGTCCGAAGATGTCGCATTGATGCCTGCGATGTTGAAAAGAAAGTCGAGGTTCGCGCCGGTTTTTGAGAGGATTTCTGCAACGCGGAATTCGAGACCGGATATTGAGTCTAGACTGGATACATTGCATTCGATTATGTGGACGTTGCCGTTTTCTTTGTATTTTTGCAAGTCGCTGAGGTCGGCTTCCAGATTGCGTACGCCGGCGATGATGGTGTTGTTTTTGTCCGAGGAAACTTGGCGTACGAATTCGAGCCCGATGCCGCGGTTGGCGCCGGTGAGGAAGTAGGTTCGCATCGTATGAGATTGTTATTTGTGTCGGTTCAAAGATTGTCTTTGTTTTCCAAGTATTCTTACGGTGAGTTTGGCTTCTTCATAGGGTCGAGGCACACCTGACTTTATGTGTACTGTTACACGTGTACTTGGTGCGCGGATGGGATCGTGACGCTAACAACTAACAGCCTGAAACTCGGTTAAAAAGGATGCTGGGAGGCGAATGTTTGATCATTGGGAATTTTGGTTCATGCACGTCACGATCTTGCTTAAACGACGGGATACTCAATGCAATTATGCAAGTTCTTGCAATGAATATTTTCGCTTGTGACTCTAGTGTCTAGCATGAAGACGATGTCAACTGCTTTTCCTCCTTGAGTGTTAGAGGCCTGGGGCAGAGATGTGAAAAGGATGTTACCGCAAGAGTTTCATGTCAATGCATATCCAATGTTTCAACGATATGCGGTACAACGAGATTGCAGCTTGACTCCGTCCTGCGGCCACTGCCGAGTCGCACTCAATTGAAGCTCGCCATGTCTCTTATACTCCCGTTGACATCCTAGACGCATTCAAGGCGAAGAATCACTATAGCACAGAGATAAAACTATCTCAGGTCCGCTCTGGAAGTACGAGAAGCAGAGTACGTGGTGACGTCACAATGGCATTTCTCAGCACGTGATAGCGCGCCACCGTGGACCGCGTACGAATCGCCTCACCCTACGCTCAACACTCACACCTCAAACAACTCGAACAAATGACTCCCTTCTCCAACGCCTGCAACGAACCCTGCTACGGTGGCCACTGAAATATCAATGTTTACTCGGCGCGAACAATGCCCCCCCTCAAAGCCGCGTCCGTGTCAAATCAAATCGTAAAGAAGCGCAAGCGGACGACCTCTGAACCGAACGACGACAAGGGGCCTCAAAAGCCAAAGTTTTCCCGGAAGGCGTCGTCGACCGTGGTAGAGCCATTCGACCCTTGGCCAGACCAGTTCAAAATCCTTACGCAGACTCATCGGGCGCTGAGTCTCGTGTACACATTTTGTTGCACACGTCAACATGTGCCTACCACTTTCAGCAACATCAAAGCAACCGTGGAAAGCCATATACGCCGTGAGCTAACAGTCGAAGATGTGGCGAAAATAGCGGCTTTGATGCCCCAGGCCATCAGGTTTGCGTACGTGGACGAAGCTATGCTGGAGTCCAAGTCCACCGGGGTTGACGCTTATGATACGGAAAAGTCTGAGATTAAGCAGGTGTTACTGTTTGAGTACATAGATGGGGATCTCAAGCGACAAGCACAACCTAACAAAGGACCAGCTTCTATGCGGCTGCGAAATCAGGATCTCAAGTTGCCGGTCTTCAGCCAGAAACAACTCATGAACCTGATCGAGAAACGCAACGCGAAGTTCGATGCCGCCGTCAATACCTTTCTGCACAATTGTGCTAGCGAAGGCCTCGATCCTGTCAAGACGCTCGATGAATTGGCCTTGGCTGTGATGCCAGTCCCAAAGACCGAAGAGCTGGATACTGGCCCTCGACCATCTGCATTACCACAATCCATACCGGGTGAGCGCAAAACAATACCAGAGATCATCGACGACATCAAGACTTTGAAATGGTACACTGGCCAGATCGTTCCTGATGGGCATAGAGTCTTTGATCCCCAGCCGCCTGTATATGGAGAGCTAAAATTCCAGCTGTCTCAAAATCTGGTCAACGCTTTGTACAACACCAAAAACATCACCCAGCTGTACTCCCATCAGGCAGAAGCCATCAATCATCTCCACGATGGCCAAAATGTCATCGTGTCAACATCGACGAGCTCTGGTAAATCACTCATTTACCAGCTCCCTGTTCTCCACCAGCTTGAACGTGAGCCAAACGCACGCGCTATGTACATATTTCCGACGAAAGCCTTGGCTCAGGACCAGCGTCGAAGTCTCAAGGAGATGCTGCGTTTCATCAACGGTCTCGAGGAGATTGTCGTTGAGACATTTGATGGAGACACACCGATGTCTGAACGCAACGCCATCAGGGACGACGCACGTATTATATTCACCAACCCTGACATGCTACACATCACCATCCTACCGCAAGAAGAGTCATGGCGTACCTTTCTCCAGAATCTGCGCTTTGTTGTCGTAGACGAGCTGCATGTGTATAACGGCTTGTTTGGCTCGCACGTTGCTTTCATCATGCGGCGCCTGCGAAGGATATGTGCAGCTTTGGGAAACACTGACATCAAGTTCATATCATGCTCTGCTACCGTAGCGAATCCCGAGCAACATATGAAGACCATCTTCGGGGTGGAAGATGTCAAATTGATCGACTTCGATGGCTCGCCTTCCGGCCGAAAGGAGTTCCTGTGTTGGAACACTCCATTCAAGGATCCTGGAGACCCGACGTCCGGAAGAGGAGACGCCGTCCAAGAAGCTGCCAAACTCTTCTGCCAGTTGATCCTGCGCGGTGTGAGGACCATTGCATTCTGTCGCGTCCGCAAACAGTGCGAAGCTATACTAGCGGCTATCAAGAACGAGCTCAAACATCTTGAGCGGGAGGAGGTGGCTGGACGTGTTGTTGCATACAGAGGCGGCTACACACCGCAAGATCGGCGCCAGATCGAAAGAGAGATGTTCGAAGGCAAGCTTGTTGGGATTGTCGCCACCAGCGCTCTTGAACTGGGCGTTGATATCGGGTCACTGGACGCAGTCATCACCTGCGGATTTCCATACACAATAGCGAACCTTCGGCAGCAGAGCGGTCGGGCTGGGCGGAGAAACAAAGATTCACTTTCGGTCCTTGTGGGAGACAGCTTCCCAGCCGATCAATACTATATGTCCAACCCTGACGAGATATTCACCAAGCCGAATAGCGAGCTGCAAGTCGATCTGGCGAACATCCTGGTTCTCGAAGGCCACATCCAATGCGCTGCGTATGAAATGCCGATTGACATAGCGGCAGACACGCAGTATTTTGGCCCGCTATTAGCGAAGGTAGCGAAGGAGAGGATGCGCAGGGATGAGAAGGGCTTTTATCACTGTAACGAGCGCTTTCTTCCGCAACCTTCGCGCTTCGTCGCGATTCGTGATACAGAAGATACACATTTCGCCATCATCGATATCACCAACGGCAAAAACACCGTCCTGGAAGAACTAGAAGCATCGCGTGCGTTCTTCACCATCTACGAAGGCGGTATCTTCCTGCATCAAGGTCGAACATTCCTCGTCCGAGACTTCAGTCAAGACCGCATGATCGCTAAGGTCGAACATGTCAAAGTAGACTGGACAACGCAACAACGCGATTTCACCGACATCGATCCCGTGGAAACCGAAGCGATTCGACGCATCCCTGGGTCGAAGTCGAAAGCTTATTACGGCCCGATCAAGATCCAGCAAGTCGTCTTCGGCTTCTTCAAGGTTGACAAGAAGCGTAGAATCATAGACGCTGTCCAAGTGGATAACCCTCCCATCATACTCTTCTCGAAAGGCATGTGGTTGGACGTGCCTAATTCAGCGTTGGAGATTCTGAAGTCCAGACGGCTCAACATTGCTGCTGCTATACATGCTGCAGAACACGCTGTGCTTTCTCTCATGCCCAACTTCGTTATCAGCATGCCCGGGGATGTCCGCACAGAGTGCAAAGTCGCCCTCAAAGAGTTCGCTAAGAAAGAAACGGCACGAAAGAGACCTGCCCGCCTCACTTTCTACGACGCGAAAGGTGGCGCTAGCGGCAGCGGTATCAGCATCAAGGCATTCGACTTCATCGACACGTTACTGAGGCAGGCTTGTGAACGACTTCAGGCTTGTCATTGTCTGCAGGGCTGTCTTGAGTGCTGTTGTGATGAGCGCTGCAAGGAGGCGAATCAGGTCATGAGCAAGGCAGGAGCTTTAGTTGTTGTCATGTGTCTTCTTGATAAGGCGGACGAGATCGATGTAGAGGCATTGCCGTGGGGTGATGATGAGATGGCTCCAGCTGGAGTGGAAACGGTCGTACCTGCGGAAGAGGTGGGGATGGTGAGGGCGAAGTTGGTCAATGGTGTTTACGTCAAGAGTGAGGAAGATGGGAATATTGAGGATGAGTTTTCAAGAAGCATTCAGATGTTCGCTGGGGAGAGGACGTTTATTGGGGTGCATAGGTAGCGTGAGATCAAGTATATCACTCATTTTCAGAGGCTAGGGACTGGAGTGAGTGAGGAGTCATGGGGAATCCATTCTGACTATCTAGTATGAAGGGTCATCTCTGTGAACCCTTAAGGTTATTCACACTTGTACCAGATACCTGGCAACTGCCACAAACTCTGCGCAACTATGCAGTGCATACCGTGGTAGCAAACTCTGCATGTTTGACTTCGGCCATGTACAAAGTCCTGACTCAAGGCATTGTCATTCATCCAATTCACCGGCGACCGGGCGTCCTCGAGACAGGCGGGCGGTTGCGCATTCTCTGCGTTACTGCAAACCAAGGGGAGTGGTGGTTGTTCGGAAAGCGGCATTTGCAATCTTTCCTCCGAAAATCTGCGCAAATATGAGACGCAAGTGGTATTGATTTCGGTATGGGGATCCCAGGCGAAGCAGTCATCCTACAAAATCAGGTCCATCTCGTGGTGTTCATGATGCAGACAACCAGGTGCTGAAGGTTATAAGCTGAGCTTTCAGCTTCTGGAAAGCCATAGAAGAGAACACCGTGGATATAGTCAGATTGATATAGCCTGAAATCCACTGTTGTCTTGTTGGCGGTTCTTGTCATGCTCTTCGAGGGCATCACGCAAGTCCTGCGCCCATTGACGGACAGGCTTTACGGCTGCCTTTAGTTCTCGGTAAGATGATCGGAATGGCTCTGGGAGACTCTCTTCATCAAGGAAACCGTCGGGGTCAACATATTGGAAGATATATATGATCTCGGTTCTTGCGGATATCATAACACGTGTTTCGCTGGCGCGTGCGTAGATTCGCATCAATGCTTCCAGGAAGACGGGAGCAGATGGGACGAGGACAGAATATTCTTCGGAGGGAAACGCGCCATATCCGCGACCCGGACGGCTCTTCGGAAGATGTTCGTTATCTGTAGCCAGCAGGAAGTAAGAAGGAAGACGTTGTTTGAGAGGGGAAGAAAGTGACTGATCAAGTGGTGGGAGGAACCATAACGTCTTGCTTTGACTGTATAGGCTCACGAGGCAGTTGTATTCCTTGATGTGAAAGTGGAAGGCCGCAGGTTGTTGACAACATTGTTGTGGGCTGGCGGAGCAAAGCTCGCCCTCGGTGCAGCAAGACAGTAGCTCCAGCGTGGTGAGAACCTTAATGCCAGTATGTAGATGGACATCCGAAATTATGAAGGCAATGGACTATTCGAATTAGCGTGAATCTTCTCATGACTGGAGTGTACTCACATCTGCGATGGACGGTACACCATAAACATTGAGAAGTTGTTTACCCCACAGTACGCAAGGCACGCCGGCCGTGTTCAGTGCCTTTGCAATAGCAGTGACAAGTGGAACTGCAGGATCGGTCATGGCTGACATTGCTGGTAAAATCAATATCGTTGGGTTGCACAGGTGGGGGATCGAGTGAGGTTGGGTCCTGTAAGTGAAGTTGGGAAGTTACTAAAGCACAAGCCATTGACGACAAACGTGGTTAGACTGCCAAGACAAGTGCATGAGCCTAACAACCGTCATCGCCTTTTGCAATTCAAGGGTGCGGTGCACTGCAAATGCATGGTACCTATCCAAATTCGTTCGTGAAGAGAAGGCATCACACATTTTCGAACATGGGCACAGTTCATCGACGTCTCTGACATCCGGTATGCATATCAATTTGCCCGTTGCACTGTTCCTAGCTTCCCCATACATTTTACCACCATTTCACTGCAAGCTGCCAACACTGCCTTCTTCAGAACTGTACTGTCTTCGTCCCTTCGAAATTCTCTGCCTGGGCGAAGTAATACCCCCTCTGGTTGGTCAACAGCCTCAAAGGCTCAATGCCCTCCCCACGGTCCGCCGTGAAGTCGCAATTGTAGTGTGTGTGACCGAACGCCCAGAGCCTGACACGACTGCTCGTGAAGCAATGCTGCAGTGAGAGATCCGTGGAAAAGGCGCTCGAGATTGGACTGTTGGCATGTTTGGGATCAACCGCGCGAGGGTCGACAGAGGGGCTCCAGTGAGTGAGGATGACTGTCTTGGTGTACGATTGCTCAAGTTCCGCAACACTGGCGTTCAACCACTCTAGATCCCGTTTGTGAGCGGTATTGTGGGCTCCGACATTCCAGTCCGTCGTGTGGAAGAAATCGTTCAAGCCCATCTCAACAGCCATTTCTTTCCCCGGAGCGACAGCCGAGAACAGACTGCAGCCCAAGATGGTGATATCAGTATCAGGAAGTCGGAAAGAGGTACGATCGAGTAGGACGAACTCGCCGAGCGCGTCATCTTTGCGGACCGTTGCTGCGAAGTCGTGTAGGATCGCAAGGGCAGCTGGCCAATCTCCCTGATACACTTCGTGGTTCCCAGGGACGAACAGTACGGTACGAAATTTCCTGAGTTGGTCGGTTAGGAAGGCCAGGAGCTCTGTCTCGTGCGGTACGACATTTCCAATGTCGCCGAGAAGGGCGAGATGGGGTGCGCAAGGTGTGATCTCGAAGATGTCGTAGGATTTGGGAGACTCAAGATGGAGGTCGGAAAGAATCTGGAGGGACATAGTGTCGTGTCAACGTTTCAACGTGATTTTCGGTTTCGGGCTTCCTAAGTAGATGTTAGTTGAACGCGGTCGGGACGTGGCCAGAACCACGTTATCTTCTTAATCGTGGAGCCTTTCACCGCACCAATCTAGGCAGCTGCACACGTGCACATGTGGTTGCCGAGATCGGAACAGCTTGATGACATAATACGCGGGTAAGAACCCATTTGTAAAACTCGCAGGTATCTACGAAAGTGTTGGGCAATTGCAAACAGTCACTTACCAATCGGCTTCTAGCTTCCTCCTCCGCTGACTTCCTTGCTCTGTTTCATTTGATAGCTTTCATTTCACGAGTTAGCTTGTGACTTATGGTTCCCACTACGACAATATCAATTAATTGTTCCGATGCTGTCATCCATTTTGCGGTTTAGCTTCCCTAGCAGCACCCCCCATGGCGCTCTTTTTCGAGTATAGTGTAATATTCTCTATGCCTACTCGAGTCTCTTTCTTTCAATTATCTTACGTCGTCGGCGTAGCTTCATACGCGAACAGGTATAGAGCATCTTTGCTCAGTGTCGCGGTCCATTTGCATACCAAGGTAGGCAGAAGGACTGTTCAGGATCACTCCCAAGGTCTCTCATGGCATTTGATCATACCGACCCCTTTCTTTCACTCGAACCTGGCATCGGCTGCAACACTTTATCCTCTCACACCCCGCTGATTGACGGTCATGAGGGTCTGTGCTATCTTCCCCGCCCGTTTGCGATACAGGCAACAGTGTCTACACTCACTCACCGCTCTCCACATCTCTCATCCAGCATGCATATATAGCCAGTACCACCGTCACTGCTCAACCAGATAGAACTTTCTGCAAGCAAGCCTCCGTCGACTCAATATGCCCGGCCAAATCCCTTTGCTCGCCGCCCTGGAAGAGGCAGCCATGGCTGTCATCGACATCCTCAAGGAGATTGAAAGCATCAAGGATGCCAGAATAGCCGTCATCGGCGGTATGGCTCTCTGGACTTACATTCCCCACGGCCGCACAACCAAGGTACGCAAGCATGTCGCAAAAGGTACAACTGTCTCCGAGACTTACGTCGTTATTCAGGATGTTGACTTCATCATCAACATTGACTCCGCCCCCGAAAGCGTGAAGAAACAGCTTCTTGCGCTGCCTAATAGCCCGTTCTCCCAAGACGCGCAGAAATTCAATTACAACAAGCGTGGGGCCAAGGTCCAGATCGACATCACTCCTGTGTGGCAGGTCAGTAAAGTTGAGGTCTGCAGCTACGAACCTTCCTAACGAATCTACTTCGCAGTCCCCCTATATGCCCTCGACAGCTCTTGCCATCAAGGACGTCCCCAAAGGCTTCATTCCATACATCTCCTCGACCGACCTTATCGTGTTCAAGATATACTCTTGCGGACTACGTGCCGAAATCGCCAAAAGACATCAGGGTGCCATGGACGCGCAGGATATGCTGCACAAGGAGGCGAACGGCAAGCCCTTACGGCTGGCAAGCGCTCAGAAGTCTATCGTCGAGCAAGGTCTTCCCGACGTCCTCACGTTTGCAGAAGAGCCCGAGTCATGGTGGCGACAGCGTTTGGGTTTCCAGTAGACTCGGACGTACGCGGATGGACAGCAGGCACCCTCACAGATGTAAGGTTCAGACTGCAACAGGGCTGTTGGGGTATATCTATTCCTATGCCATGTACAGGGGGTCTTTGTGGAGCTTGGAGTCTGGAGTTACATTACCGAAGAAGCATTCGGTGCTGCTTATTGGATTACAATTCATAGGTAGATGGTGTCTCTACGGTCGAGCCTTATGGTTCACATCATGTCTAGGAATATGAACATCCAATGATTCATGAACCTTCCTGGTCTGCTGCTCGTACTGTACAACCCGTCTCGCCACTATAAGCTGCCACTGTTCAGGGTCCTTCAACAACTTTGCACATAGGATAATACCTCAAGGTAGGGTGCACCGCTTTCTTGCAGAATTTTATATATAATGGAAGAGGTGAGCGATGGCCGGCCTTGGTATAAGCTGGTGTCGGCCATTGCTCCTGGTAGTGCAACTTCAAAAGGGCTGGTACCTGAAGGCAGGGGTATCGGCGCAAAAAAGATAGGCGTTTGCTTCAAAGCAGTATCTAGAGAAATAAAACCGGAATTCCCCAACACCAAGGTTTCGAACAATGCGCCTGCCTTTTTCGGATGTTTTCGCTTTATTACGCTATTCCTGCTTTCGCATATATTAATTTCTTGAGTGCCGTGCGCGGCATCCAGGCTAGATCTTGTACATTGCCGGGGTCGCGCATAGCCAAAAGAGCCCTCTTAAACTTAATTGTGCCTCGGAAACACACCTCGTTACGCAGAAGACTACGTTTTTGCAAGCAATCGTCTCTTTAGCAGAGTTGAAATCTTAGAAGCTAATGTAAGTCTAGGGGAACGTCGATGGCGATGCACGATATACCCCGGTACCACAGTAGATCACCTTGGATGGGGCGAAAATCAACCAATCACACCAAAGTTAATTTCGATCCCATAGAACCCTGCAGTGTGTCCCGTCAACGGTCACCGAGCACGCTGCAGGGGTCAGAGAAGCCACCCAGGATTTAACTCCCGCCCGGCGTCGCGAACTCCAGGATTCGCGACTACCTTCACGCACCCTGGGGCCATCATGCCTTTGGTGTCGCGAGTCATATTCTACTTTGCTGTACTATGGGGCGTAAGCCTTGCGCAACCGAATTCAGATGCAGTTCCGCTCGTGATATCGCCCAGTGGAGAATGGTAGGTCGCAAAGCTCGCCCACTTTCGGCCTGGATTGCTGACAGAAATAAGGGATGGGCCTGATGGGCCTTGGTCATATTACTATCTTCAAATCAGTAATCCTAGCGTTGGAAGGCATAGCTTAAAATGCATACCAGGGATGGGAGTGCCTGTAACAATACTCTCTGAGCGTGCTGCTCTTTGCGGTTTCTGGGACGACGAATGCACGCCAGCGGCCGAAGTTTTCCAGAAACTCAAGTTCAATGAGTCGGTTCGGTCACCCGACGGCATTGAAAATATACCCCTGACTCGCTTCCTGACGGAAAACGGGCAACAAGCGAATAGCTCCGTTGGATTAGCCAGCCTCTACTTCGGCGGCACAGACTTCGAGAACCAATACGTGGTAGGCGTCGACGCGGAGACTTCTTCTGGAATTTGTGGTCTAGGGGTGACTGGGAGCAAGACGACAGATGGAGGCGAGGTGACCTCCATTCTGAGTGAGTTGTACAACTCTGGGGTTGTGCCTAGTAGGAGTTTTAGCTATACTGCAGGAAACTGGAGGGGTAAGTCCTGTTCTAATATGCAACCAATGGTACTAGCAGTGGCTAAGTTCTCTGATTAGGTGGGAATCCGGGCAGCCTAGTATTCGGCGGGTACGACAAGGCCGTGATTGAGGAGTCCACCGTCACAACATGGCCGATAGACCACGACCGAGATGCTCTATACATCGATGTCACGTCTATAGGCATGTCGGGTTTTGAAGGCGGTAGTTGGGATGCGCCCTCTCCGACTCGATTCGAGATCGACTCTGCCGTCCCAGAGATGTGGCTCCCAGAGGAAGCCTGCAAGGAATTCGAATCGGCCTTCCGACTTACATGGAACGAGACGCTTCAAAGATACCTCGTTGACAACCAGACACACGCGGAGCTTCTCAAGCAGAGCCAAGTACCAGATGTCGAAATCTTTGTCAAAACCCCCGGCCCACAGAGCATAGAAAAATCCTACAAACTGTGGTACTGGCACCTTAACCTCACCCTCACGACGCCAATCGTCGACACCCCTACGTACTACTTCCCGTTGAGGCGAGCACCAGGGCCGGATTTTTACATGCTTGGTCGCACTTTTTTGCAAGCAACACACGTTACTGTCGACTTTGAACGAAGAAACTTCAACCTGAGTGAGGCAAGCGTCATAGGCGGTTCTTCATCCATTGTTGCAATCCCCAGTTTGGAAAAGGAACGAGCGGAGGCACCGATCACAACTCCTCCCACAACGGAATCTAATGGGCTATCATCGGCTGCATACGCCGGGATCGGCATCGCAACTGGCGTTGTTGCTCTTATAGTAGCAGCCGTTTTCGTCTTCGCCTGGAGAAAGAAGAGGTGGTTCTTTGCAAAGAAAGTCGTCCAAGCCCCGAGAGAGTACGAGAAGGCGGAGATGCACGGCGATTGCGTGCCGATCCATGTCGTTGTCGAGGCCATGGGGAAGGAATGTGTTGAGCTTGAAACCGTGGAGAAGATGCTAGAGGCTGGGTCGACCCAAAAGGCATGGGCGAGTACTGAAACCGTGGAGAAGATGCTAGATGCCGGATCGACTCAAAAGGCATGGGCCAGTATGGATATAAAGGTATCCGATGACACGTCAGTTGAGAGTGATAAAGATAGCTCTTATAGCTTCCATTCGGTATATGAGCTGCCATGACGCAGTTAGCTTTCAAAAAAAAAAAAAAAAATCTATGAGTGATGATACACTTGTCATGAATAAACTTCATACCTTAAGCAACAAAGTAACCATTGTATCCGTGAATGGGGTCAAACGAACAGAGAATCAAGCACTTTCTCCAACCATGAGTCCCAACTCCAATGTCCCTTAAGAGACCATGAGCCGGCCTTATCCCATCCTCTCAGCTCCTTCCACACTCCCTTTTCAAGCGAGCGCTTAGCGTCAGACCCTTGCCTCTCCCACCACTCTTTCTCGGCAGCATCGCGCGCTTTCTGCAGGACCACGTCCTCGTCCTCAACCCGATAAAGATCGCATTTGTCACACTCCGTGCACTTACTCCCAGGTATCGCTCGGAAGTGCTGGCAGAAGTGGTGGTAGCCTTCCTTGGAAAGGTCCTGACGGCAGATATAACACATGGTATATCCGCAGAGGCACACCAGCTTGTTGCAGCCTTCTGACTTGACAAATCCGAGGTTGCACTTCGGGCATGTACGCTTGACAGCGTCCGTCGTTGCCCGTTCGAGAGTAAGGCGAAGAGATTGAGCCTGGGATTGGTGGCAGGCATGAGGGTCGTGCCATGGTGCGAAGCAAGCCAGACAGGAGGCTCGACTGCAGCTTGGGGAGAGGCACTGGAAGCGCAAACCCCTTCTTTTCAGATATATACGGCGCAAGGCGGATTCCAACAAGCTAGAGAACGACGAAGGCGCCTTGAACAACCAACTCAGGGCGATGAAAAAGATTCCCATACCGAGGGAGAGCTGAAAAGCGAATCGAACAATTCGATAACGTATAAGTTCCAGGGTGAAAATGGAGGCCAGCAGAGCCCGGCCTTGCCGCAACCGCATGGAGGTGAAGAGACTAAAAAGCGAAGATGTATCCAACTCGGAATATGGGCAGAACGGGCATTGAACCAGCTTGAGGTTCGCGGTTTGTAGTGCTTCGAAGGCAAGGCGTTCGTCGACTTTCCGCAACGTGTCCTTGCCATCTTTGATGGTCGACAAGGCCCGCTCGACAAAGTGCAGAGGTAAGCTGCCATCGCATTGGTCCAGAGTCCCGGCAGTGGGTGCTAAGCAGCGAAGTGTGCCCTTTTTCGGGTCTATGTTGCGAGCCCAGCACTGGTCATACAGTGCAGCGTTGATGGAGCGCCGTATGCACTCGAAGCATATGTAATGGCAACTTGTAGTGCAAGTCGACATCTGAGAAAGAGGGCTCGATGTAAAGCAGCACTCGCAGTCGTACAGTTCTCCTGCATCCTCTGCTTCGGACTCTTCCAGTTGCAACGCCAGGCAAACGTCGGTGGAAATCTGATCCGCTCGTAGCTTTTCAAGTTCAGGTAAAATAAGCGTGTCATACAGCTCGGCGTCAAGCTCCTTGCTTTTCGTTGGGAGTAGTATCGGGGGTCCCTGTAAGCCTTTCTTTGAATCCTCGGACGGCCAGACAACAAGGGGGTGGTCTTTGATACTGGGTGCTTTCCTCCATGTGAAAAAGTTCGTGATCAAGGCCTTCCAGCTTCTGGCAGCCATGAGCTGTAACACCGGTCTGGCCTTCGTGTAACTCCAATTATGCTCAGCGAGCACCGCCTTGATCCTCGAGTGGCTGAGGCTGTTGAACTCACGGTATAACTCCATCTTCACGGCATTCTTGTAACTGCCTGAGCGGAAGGTATCCTCCAAAGTAAGAGGTAACCCTAGGGTGCTGCACCTGGGACCTTGTGTTCGATCTTCTTGCTTAGCAGGAGCACATTCGCCTTTGTCGTCTTCTGTAGGCATCCGGTGTCGACCCCGCACCCACTTCGACCCATGCTTCAACAAAGTCTCGGTTATGACCTGAAGCCTGCTTTCCTCACTGAACGAGGATAGCATCTCACGAAACACTTCTGGCTGGACATTTGGAAACACTTCTACCAGCACATGTAGCGCTGCATTAAGCTCGCGGAGATCGGGCTCGTCGTGCTTCACTCTTCCAGTCCCTACAGACTCCAGCGAGGTCGTTGCAAGGGCGGGTCCATCTAGACCTGAGGACGGTCTGAGTGACCGTAACGACCATAGCCTTGATGCAAAGCTTGACGTCATGAAACGAATCCGATGTTCAGGACTGAGAGGGTGTGTTCCGAAGAGCGGCCTGAGTGCATGACAAGCGTGAATGGCGGTTCAGGAAAGCGGATCCATGTACGGGTAGTAATAATAGACTCCCGCAGATCTTATCGGGCTTTGGCCGGATTCACAGTTGATGCAGGCAGATGGTGTGATGTGAAGAACAAAAGTTGCAGCCACAGGCAGATGATCAGATTGGGCTTGGCGGTGTGGCGTTAGCGGCTTGGCTAGAGGCTTATCTCCAGATCCTCAAAACTTCTGAAAGACACTACTCAACGAAGACCAAACTGCTCTGGTGCGTCATCGCAAATGCGATTCTGCAACTGTGGTGTCGGAACCAGACTTGAGTTAGAGAAAATGAGCTAACTATGCTGACCAAGCCAGATCCAGGATGGGCACCATTGCATCCCACTCCCGGTTCACAGATTAACGTGTCTAATATAGGCACCGAATTTGTGACCTGGGGTCATCATTGACAGTCCCGTGACTGAAGAAACTGGCATCTCAGGCTGCACCATACCTCTTATCGTGTCTCGCTACCAGCAAAAAAACCCCTTCTGTGGCGTCTATACGTCTATACCCGGCAAATTGCCCCCGGGTGGACATGAGCCTATACGCGGTTACGAGCCCGTTCAATACAAGAGGTGGCGTGGCGATTGCAGTGGTCACGCCCGTTGCTACCTCCACAAGGCTTTTGTTCTTCGCCGTTACCAATTTTCGGGCCTCGGAACGTAGAGCCACCCTGGGCTGGTACCAAACTACCTATTACGCAGCCTGCTTTTCCACATAGAACCTGGATATTACGAACCTTGCGTTGTTTAATCTAACAAGCTATCCTCGATGGTCACATCTGCTACGAGAACGGTTCACCTGCAGTAACCCCTGCGTATCACCCCCATCCTGATTCGTTTTCGTGCATGCCTCAATATCAAGGGGGATGGCATGCACTTCCCGGCCCGTATATACCCCCGATTCCAGGTTCTGGAGTTCTCCTTGGGCGGCGACTCCAGGTCATTCCCGGCCAGCCTTAGGACGGATGACATCCACACAGACCAATGCGGAACGGAGACACAGTTGATTAAAAAGCCCAACTTGAACAGGCGATATATATCTGGGGAGCCTTACTTCTTCAGACCGCTTTCCTACTCTTTTCCTGCTCTCAGCAAAGCCCTCTTCGCGCACCTCCGGCAAGCAACCTTCTTTGCCTTTCAGCATGAGATACTCGACCCTCCTTGCAGCCGCGTCACTAGTGGCGACAGGTGCCGCGCACGGTGGAGTCGGCACATACACGATTGGCGGGACAGTGTATAAAGGGTACGCGTGGCCTTTAGCTCGAGGTTTGTTGGATAATGCTTACCTTTCTCAGGTGGCAACCATACCAGTCTTCCTCAGGCCAGAAATCGATCCAACGTGAATACTCCACCTTCGACCCCCTGGTTATCGCAGATCTCGGTGTAAGTCTGTTTACATGACATGCTCGACCCTTTATGTTCTTACACCATCCAGAAAGTGCAAATTCGATGCAATAACGCTGGTGCTCTGGGAACCGGGCTGTCTGCATCGATAGCCGCAGGGAGCAAGATCAAGGCAACATGGACGCAGTGGACGCACCGTCCCGCTGCTATCATGGTTTATATGGCAAAGTGCCCTAGCTCAGGCTGTAACAGCTGGGATGGATCTGGAAAAGTTTGGGTACGCCAACGTCTTTTGCAACTGCCTAAGAATGAGACTAATCATGCACTGCAGTTCAAAATTGATCATGAGGGTCTGATCTCAGGAACACAAAATGCCGGCATCTGGGCAGGTGACGCTATTGTGGATACGCTGGTGTGGGAAAGTACAATTCCTGCCAGCCTTGCCCCTGGAGAGTATCTCATTCGCCACGATCTGCTGGCCCTGCACCAACGGAACAACCCGCAGTGTATGTGCCTGCATCCTACGGTTGCTGATCAGTGCTGACAACCAGCCTCAACAGTCTACCCAGAGTGCGCTCAGTTGACCGTTACTGGCAACGGAGACACTGTTCCACCGTCCTCGATTCTTGTATCTTTCCCTGGTGCATATTCCGCCTCGGATCCTGGCGTTGACTTCAACATCGACGGTGAAGCGGCCAAAGTTGCAACCAGCTATCCGATTCCAGGGCCCGCTGTATGGGACGGTACTGGAAATGCACCACAACCGGATCCCACGACCCTCATCCAGGTTCCTACACCCACGCCGACGCCTGCACAGCCTAGCTGTGAGGTAGCGAAATATGGGCAATGTGGTGGTATTGGCTTCGGCGGCTGCACCGTATGCGCTGCTGGCAGTACGTGCCGAGCCAATGGGGACTATTACTCGCAATGTGTCTAAAGCACTGCTGGTACTCTATATATAAGATTCGTTGTACCTTCTCGAATTTCTCTGCTCTCAGTGTATCCTAGGTTGTGTATAACTGCTGAGTAAAGATATTTGAATGCGCACAGAGATCACCCTTCCACGTGCGCGACAGATGAGCTTCTTGAAGAACTGCCATCCTGTCCTCCTGAAGCAAAACTCTAGACCCTCGATATAATCGAAAGGTTCATCAGGATAGGTATTGATCAAATCCACGTGCGGCTGGGATGTTGCTCGCAGCTTAACGGCCGTGGCTATTTTAAGATTCAGCGGAACCTGGAAAATAGCAGCCGCTAGCCTCGAAGTGGTTAACCAGTTATCGAAAACCACGGGTCCACGGCAACTCAGGTGGATTTTCCATCATGATTCGATCTTGAGTCTCACAGCATCACATCTTTTGTTCAGCCTCCGTACACAGTACGCTCGGCTATGAGTGATCCGCCTATGCCTTCTTGTATAGGCGCAACACCGACTTCCAATCCTCGGATGTGAACTTTGCGCCATCCTCTTGCCAGCATGCCAGTATGGTTCAACGTGCCACAGCACAGCCAGTCTGCGGAGTGTTCCGACTCGCCGATTGAGACTTGTACATCGGGCCGTACTTCGACGATCAGTACTATGGCAAGGTCTTATCCCGGACGCGGGACCCCTTGGCTCGTCAATCCTCGTGGGCTACTTTGTCGCAGGCGTACAGACAAAATCCTTCCGAAATTCAACGACCGCTGATCATGGCGATACAGCGAAGCTCGATACCGACGCGCCTCCAACGCCGTCCCAATATCGTGTACCGTTTCCGGGTGTCAGAAACGCCACATCCTGCTTACATACAAGACTGTGCTTTGTGAACCCGTCGGATGGCTCGTACTAAAAGCGGAATGTGGATCATCACCAGGAAGAGGTGGCGCTATGGCTTGCCTGGCTTGCTTGGAAATGCTAGGTATAAAGCTCATCCATGTGTACACACTTGTTGTAGGTCAACTTTGTGAGCAGTGCGCTCTTTCCACATTCGCTTCCTGCTCTTTCCAAACTCGGTTTCACTCTCGCTTCCCACACTCGCTTGCAGACTGGTACAAAAATCTTTTCCAACTTACCTTCACCGCTTCAAAAACTTCTCCTGTCGTTTGATGAGAATGAAGTCCTTCAAGACCCTAGCGGGGGCCTTCCTCCTCGCCGCCGTTGCACATGCCGCTGTGTCCACTGACGGAACATGTGGTGGTACACAAGGCTACACTTGCCTGGGCAGTGCCTTCGGAAACTGCTGCTCTCAATGGGGCTGGTGCGGATCCTCTACAGGCCACTGCGGCACTGGGTGCAATCCAGCATTTGGCAGCTGTGATAACGGCCCTCCTCCATCTACTCTTCAGACCTCCACCACCGTCCGTCCATCGTCGACCCGAACTTCGTCTTCTACACCGCCACCGACACCAACAACCAAGGTCACGACAGACGGAAGCTGTGGGGCAGCGAACGGTTCCACTTGCTCGGGAAGCGCATTCGGACGTTGCTGCTCTCAACATGGCTGGTGCGGTGATACCTCTGTATATTGCAGCACTGGATGCCAATCTGGCTTCGGCAATTGCGACGGCATCCAACCTTCAAGCACGACTTCTACGCCAAACGCGA
Source organism: Sporormia fimetaria CBS 119925 (assembly GCA_010093795.1). NCBI lineage: Eukaryota > Fungi > Ascomycota > Dothideomycetes > Pleosporales > Sporormiaceae > Sporormia > Sporormia fimetaria. The sequence goes on along the minus strand of MU006597.1, from coordinate 76,578 downwards.
CTCCTACACAGTCCGTCACTGTCCAGCAGTGTCTGAACGGCAAGAATGTGCCATACAAGATGACATCTGACGCAGGCTATAGTGAGCTCATCGAGCCCTATAACATTCGTCTGCCTCACACTCCGGCCGTAGTGGTCATTCCTATAACCACTCAGCATGTGCAAGACGCTGTAGTCTGCGCTGCCCAAGCCAAGCTCAAGGTGCAGGCCAAATCTGGAGGTCATTCTTATGCCAACTTCGCATCTGGAGGGAAAGATGGGTCCATGATGATCAGCCTCTCCTCCTTCACCGATGTCAGTGTCGACTCGGCAGGCATTGCCAAAGTAGGAGGCGGTGTCCGCCTCGGAAACATGGCGGACGCACTTGCGGCCCAAGGAAGAGCTCTCAGCCACGGGACCTGCCCTGGCGTCGGCATAGGAGGCCACGCTACCCACGGAGGCTATGGACATACTTCTCGCAACTGGGGTCTTGCTATGGATGCAATCGGGAAAGTCGACGTCGTCTTGGCCAACGGTACTGCTCTGACGTGCTCGGCTACCCAGAACAGCGAAATCTTCTGGGGTGTTCGTGGCGCTGCCGACTCCCTCGCCATCGTCACCAACTTCTACCTCCAGACTCGGCCTGCCCCAGCTAGCGTCACTTACTTCGAAGTACAGTTGAACGGAGTCTTCAATACCAAGCAGACTTTCACTAATACCTTCCTCCATCTACAAGATTTCGCCCGCAACGCTTCCGTTGTGGACAGTCGCATCTCTTTCGGCATCTACATGGACAAATACGGCTCCTTCTCCCCCAGCGGAGCATTCTTCGGCAGTGTTTCCGAATTCAACACAAAGATCAGACCCGAGTTTCTGCGTACCCTACCCGCGGCCACCAACGTCATCGTCCAATCTTACAGCTGGTACGACTACCTCGTCAAAGTATCAGGCAGGCAAACCATCAAAGTCCCTCTGACCGGCTACGACGAGCACGACAATTTCTTCGCTAAATCCCTGACCGTCCCCGAGTCCTCTGGCCTGACATCCACTGCCCTAGGATCCATGTACGACCACATCAAACGCGGCACCTCAGCCGACTACTTCATCATCGTCAATCTCTACGGCGGCCCCGGGTCGGCAATCAACAGCAAGACGACGGATTTCGCAGCCTACAACGACCGCGACAGCCTCTGGGTCGTCCAAAACTACGGCTCCACTGCGAACTCGATTGACTTTATCAATGGGCTAAACAATGCAGTCACGAGTGCGCAGCCGCAGACGCAGTTTGGCGCCTACTTGAATTATGTGGACCCGAGTCTGGATGCGGCCACGGCGCATAGGGTGTATTATGGCGATGCGGTGTATGCGAGGTTGCTGAGGCTGAAGCAGCAGATTGATCCGCAGAGCGTTTTCTGGAATCCGCATGCGATCGGGGCTTGATTTACTTGCCATGGGTTATGATGGATGCATCACTGGTGCATATAATGGTGAATTTATGTCGACGTAGGCTCGAGAAGTGGGGATTTCTGCTCTTAATGTTCAATGAAGTCTTTGCACTAACTGTGCGCAAGATAGGTGAAGGACATGTGTCTTATGAGTATGAAAATTTCAAGTAACTCATGTGAAGCGGTCTCGTTGTGTACCGAGCGCTCTGGAAGTCGGTGCGGGACTAGTGCCCAACAGATGGTACATACATATGACACGCAACACGAGCGTAAGACATGCTAGAAGTGCTGCACCAGGCGACTGTTTTTCTGACCTCTACAAGCATATTGACAAGAGATTGAAAACATGGATATAACAAAATTCAATGAACTACAAACAGTGGAAGCTGCAATGCCTACCATCATCCATATGTGCCCACTCGTCACGTACTCGGGCCAAACTTCCATGGCCTGAATGGCTTCCAAAGCATTACGTGAAGAGTTTACGGATCTGTCCACCACGCCCATCGGGACCACTCAACGTATCACACAGTCATTCAAGTACTCGTCATCTCCCTCCTCAACACGTCAGACGCCATCTCATCTATCCCAAGAACCGCGCACACCCATTGTCCCTTCCGACTGAGTGACGCAGGATCAACAATAGAATCTTCATACCGCTTGAGTTGAAAATCCTGGCATCATCAGGGGTGTCCTGGCCGCCTGGGTTGAAAATCCTGGCATCACCACTGGTGTCCGTTGGCGGTCAGATGCCGGCCTGAATTGAGGCGGTATATTCGCCGCAGACGGTGCAGGGTCAACGCTGTTTTTTTTCTTGGTGTTTTTCTTCTTCTTCGGCGGTTGTGGCTGATGGCTGGGTTTGGGCTGCTGTGACAGGGCTGTGGGTGATGTTCTCGCCGTTCGATCGTTTTGGGCATTGCCTGCAGCTTGTTTGGTGGGTGTGTCACCGGGTGTAAGGGAATCTGGGGAGGTATTCGAGGGCTGTTGTTTGGGCGCAGTGTGCTTCATTTCGCGTATGTGGTGTTGTAGCTCGTGATTTGTAGGGAATGCCGTGCTGCATTTGCGACAGTGGTATGATTTCGCATTATTGGATCCATTGGATGACCTCTGGGGTTCGAAATGTTCCATCGTCTGCAGATGTACTAGCAGTTCAGCCTTTGTCGTGAACAGCTGGCGGCATTTGCGACATTCCTTCATATTTGAGCGACATTCCTTCATATCAGGAGTGCCCAATTGATCGATAAGTTTGTAGAGTTGAGACCTGACCTGAGCAACTGTTGGCCTCTGCGAGGGGTCGGACCTAACCATTCTGCTGATCAGCGAATAGGTATCTCGAAAAAAATACTGCGGAATATCGAAAGGGTATGGGTTAATATCATCGATGCGGTCAGGTTGTTTCAAAGTGCAAAGGCGATACAGAACGCATCCGAAAGCGTACACGTCGGACTTTGCGGAGAACTCGACACGAGATCCGCGAAGTTCCTAGAATATGTAAGCTCAATTACTCTCGAGCCTTCGGGTGTAGACCACTCACTGGAGCCATGTAGCCGGGAGTGCCTCGTGGTGTTGTCTCGACCGTATCTTTAGGGTGCGTGTACTTTATGAAGCCAAAGCCGGACACACTGAGATAGGGGACGGTTGGCTCCAGAACTGGATTCCACGGCTTCGGGAGCAGGACTATCTATCGTCAGCGTAGTATTACTCAGGCTGAGTTGAAGTACTCTTCGTTGGCTTCAGATCCTGATGCAGGAACCCATAAATATGGCAGTTTTCCATAGCCTGAGCAATTTGACAGGCGATGTCCAGAACCTGTCTTTCAGTGAAGCGCGCCCTACATAGTTAGATGGATTAGTTGCGTGGATGAGCACTGGGTGCTTACCCTCTAGCTTTCATAACGTTGATGAGCCTGTCCAGATCCATTCCTTTGTAGTAATCCATGAACAAGGAAAGACACTCAGTCTCCCGATTGATCTCCACATCAGTGTATAGCTCAGCAACGTGGGGCTTGTCATAAACCTTGAGCATCTTGGCATGATGGCATAGAACTGCCTCAAGGCCTTTTGAACAGATCTGTTTGCATGCTACATTCTTTGTAGCGTCAGCAATGCCTGTGTTGGTACCACTCGGTTCCCAAATGTTCGGGTATGGCCATGCTCGCCTCCTGATTTTTGACAACTCTGAACACCTGGGCTGACGCTCCGCCCACAATCCAATCAAGAATTTTGAAACTGGGCTTGGAAGTATATTTTATCGGTAACGTATTCCACCATCACCCTGGTCAACCCATCACGCTGGTCAGTTTTCGCCAAGACCACCCCCTCCCTCATCAACGCGACATGTCTCAACAACAAAACGCGCAATCATCTAACAGAGAAGGCAGAATTCAGCTTGCCCTTTCTTCCTATACTGCACGACAATTTCGAAGCCTCCGACGCGCTGCTGAGGCGTTTAACGTACCTCATTCCACATTGACTAGCCGATACAACGGAATCACGCACATCCTTGAAAGACGCAACGGCCGACAGAAACGTACTGCGACTGAAGAGCAGACGATTACCCGATACATTCTCGACCTTGATTCGCGAGGATTCGCGCCCCGGCTGTGCGAGGTGGAGGATATGGCTGATAAAGTGCTGGGTGTACGCGGTGGTCAGCCAGTTGGCAAGCACTGGGCTGAGAGATTCGTAACGCGTTCAGATCAGCTCAAGATGGCGTTCAATCGAGCAAAAGACCGCCAGAGAATACTCCAGGAGGATCCAGAGACAATTGGCGCGTGGTTCAAGCTGGTGGAGGACACCAAAGCTAAGTACGGCGTCCACGACGGCGACGTGCACAACTTCGACGATACAGGCTTTCAGATGGGCGTTATTGGCTCAATGAAGGTCGTCACGGGTGCAGACAGACGCGCTCGACCTGAGCTTGTTCAGCCAGGCGATCGCGAGTGGGTTACAGTCATCCAGAGCATTTGCGCGGCTGGGTATGCGATCCCACCTTTCATCATCTACAAAGGACGCGTTCATATCTCTGCGTGGTATGAGGAGGCAGATATACCGCGCGATTGGAAGGTCTCAGTCTCTAAGAACGGCTGGACCAACAACGCGCTTGGTCTTGAGTGGTTGAAGCATTTTGACGCGCATACAAGGACGCGCAAGGTGGGGGTGTACAGGCTGCTTATTCTCGACGGCCATGAGAGCCACCTCAACCAGGATTTCAAGGACTACTGCCTTGAACACAAGATCCTTACTCTCTGTATGCCACCTCACTCGTCGCACGTCCTTCAGCCGCTTGACGTGGTCTGTTTCTCGCCGTTGAAGCGCAAGTACTCCCAACGCGTCAGAGACTTGGCACGCCGACGCGTCTTCCATATCAACAAGGAGGGCTTCCTGCCAGCCTTCAGAGATGCGTTTTTCGAAGTGTTTACAGAGGCCAACTGCCGAAAGGCCTTTGAGGCATCAGGACTAGTCCCTATCAACTCGCAGATAGTTTTGGATCGCCTTGAAGTACGGCTGCGTACCCCACCAGCACCCCCACCACAGGAAACACCATGGCAATCAAAGACACCAACCAATACGCACGAGTTTGGATCTCAGTTAAAGCTAGTAAGCAACTCCTTCACTCGGTCGCCTGTTACAGCCCAGGCTGGCTTCTCCCAGCTCGTGAAGGGTGCTGAACTCATGCTGCACCAAAACGCGCTTCTAGCTGCTCGGAACAGCGAGCTTGAAGAACAATTGGCAGTGATGACTAAAAGAAAAACGCGTAAACGCAAGCAGATCCAGCATGGTGGTACTATAGAGTATGGTGAGGCAGCAGCCCAGGTACCCACAGAGGCCTCTGTGGCTGCTAGGTGGTCCAAGAAGGCTCGTGGTGGTGATCATCAAGAAAGAGCCCAACCAACTGTACGGCGCTGTGGGAACTGCGGTAGGACTGGGCACAACGCGCGAACGTGCCAAAAAGATGCTGAGATATCTTCTGAATCAGATGCGAGCACGACGTACACAGGATCCTTATTTGATAGCGATGAAATTGAAGAGTTGTAACGTGTGTTGGTCGCGCCAAGGAAAATTGACCAGCGTGATGGGTTGACCAGGGTGATGGTGGAATACGTTACCCACAGATAGTCCTCCACATCTTTCGCCGAGATCGCTGCTACCTGGCCAATCAACAATTAGACGATAGGGAAGAGCTACCCTGCGACTGCACCGAAACCACTCCGAAGCGGCTGTACACAAGGAGAACGGCGCACCGTGCACAACTAGCCTGCGGACTCTCGAACTCGGAATTCGAGAGTAAGATCTAGAAGTGAGGTGTGCACTGTGCAGTGCCGCACCACGCCGAAGTCAAAGATGGCGCTATACTGGAAACGGTTAAGGCTCTCGGCATCTTCACTAGTGAATCTGGGGACTAGCGCCTCGGCTCGGTGTGAAAGCCGTTCACCTTTCATCCGATATCACTTCGACTTCACCGAACCCCGAATCTGCGCTCCGATATAAGACATGGAGCTCCTCCCCGCGGTCGCCAGACTTCCAGCTATGTCGCATTTTCTCCGACCACCGGAGTGACTCTTACATGTTCTTTGGCGTATGCCTGCAGCTTTTCACAACCATAAGCGACCTGAAAACCCGTCTTTGTCACAACATCACACCTCAAGAAAAGACCAGAGATGGCCAGAATACATGACCTACCAGAAGAGCTACTGGAACAGGTTTTGCAGTTTTTGAAAGAGATATCTTTGTCAAAGGAGTTCTGGGCGGCAATACAGACATGCCGGGCATGGCATCGTGTTGGGCTCGGGGTACACAAAGATCTGCACCTGTCTCTAACGGCTGTCCTGGAATCTGCATCACGTCGACGCAATGTCAACTACGAAGGACCTGACACTGCGATAAACCTCACGACAAACCTTATCGCTCCACATCTACGAAGCCCGTCTCAGCTCTATGTTTCCGAGCTGCGATCTCTGACCGTGCATATTCTCCATGCACGGATTGCGGGACAATCTGCTTCCGCCAACGAAGATCTGCTTACATCGCTCACGGACGTCTTTAAGACTACGAGGAAGCTGGAAATGTTATCGCTCAAGTTCGCTGATGATGGCTGGGACTTTCCACATAACGATGTTCCTGCAGTTCCAGGAAGCACCCTCGCAAGGTTGATCGGAATGCTGCCTCTGACAGTCAATAGTCTAGAAATCGATACCGCTGGGGTTGATGTTCCCCCTCTCCCAGATTTGATCTCGGAAGACGATCATCTCTGCACTCAGATCAGCCGCATCCTGCCTCGACTACGCCATCTCCGCCTACGCGTCGGTCATATCTGCTCAGAGCTGATCTCTTCTGCTCGAGAGCGCCAACTTCGCCCTTGTCCCTGCGAGGAAGGATGCGAATGCTGCGCAGGCCCGAACCGCGCCCTCTGCGCTCTGACGCGGTCCTGGAACCTCAAGACACTCACGATTTGGCTATCACCCCGACCAGGGGACGAGTGCTGTCCATTTAAGGGCACACTTCGGGCGCTGGACCGGCTATCCCCCACCCACGGTACCACCACAACCATCATCTCGCAAAACGACGGCCGCTACACTCTTAGCGAAGTAACGCGCGGTTACTTCCACCCCGCTTTTACTTGGAAACGGGAGACCTACGATCCTGTATATCAAGCATACGAGGTTCGAGGTCATATCTTCGAACCCTTTGCTCTACCCCCACACAAACACTCAGGATGCACTGAACACGCACTACTCACAAGCGGTCGTCAGCGCTCATTCCAACTCGGCGAGGACGCGTTCCCAAAGACACCGTTCCCGTACGTCGCGGCCTGGATGCTGGAGGGACATGCACGCTGGGCGCAAAATACACACCGCGGACGACGGTATCCTGCGTCCGACTGCAATGATACGCCTTCGTTCTCATGTCTGGTCCCAGGATGTCGGCATGCTTGCCAGACCCTGAACGAGCTCAGGGGCCACCATATCTATGAACACGAGAGTCATCTCGTGTTGGGCCAGTGGAACGGAGGTGTCGTACCGTGTCCGTCTGTGGGCTGCGATCGGGTAGGAAGTAGGGGGTTTGCTAGAGAAGAGGATCTGGAAAAGCATCTTTTGGAACATCATGTGAGGCCTTGTACATTGGCGATGGAAAAGAAGGTGGTAAATGTGAGCGTACAGGAGGTCGTTGATGTGCAGGTTTGATGTATCACGATAGAGTATCGCAGATAATAACTAATCTAAACTTTGAAAACAACATCGAACACTCAATATATCTCTCCAGTAGTTGCACCTGCCTGTGACCGCCCTCGCGCCTACCGTACACAGTCAGGTGGCATGAGCGACGTACCTAAGATCCGCCCTACCACCACTGAGCTCCACCACCTCATCACCAAACTCTGCCCTCAAATCGGCAATAAACCGTCCACAAACTTACGAAGTCGGCTACATCACCATCCCAACCTCCCCCGCACACCTCTCCTTGAAGATACCTCGGCATTCGGCAACCTGCACGCCACAACCAGCATTCTCCCACCTCCGCAACACGACACCTCCGACTCGACCTAATTCGTCCAGCACGCGCCCTGCCGGCCGTAACGCGCTTACACAAGCAAAGCAAGAGAAACGATTCGAGAAATAAGCGCGACCGCGTGGTCTGGCCGCCAGGCTAAGAGCAATCTGGTAGTTGTGATGGAAAGCTAACAACATTTGCGTACAAGTGCAGCTGGGAGAATGCATGTGGTACCCTACGGTAGCGTGGTGGGTCGTCTGGGGTAGCTGGACGCGGGGTCCGGGGGGGAGGGATAAGAATGCCAGGTTGCTTTGTTGTTCTGATCGTCCCGAGGCTTCAGATTCTGAGAAGATTACGTTGTTGAAGGTTGATTGTTGCGGGCAGGTGAGTATATTGCGAACTTGAGCTCTGGTATGCGTGGAGAGTACTGACTCGATTTAGACCAACTACAGTATACAGCTCTCTCAACTCCAGCGCTCTGAAATTCCATCTTTCTGTCCATTCTCCGACAAAATTGCACACACGAACCGCAAACATGGTCATCCACTCGCAATGGCAGATCCCCATTCCCTCCGTCTCCCTCCCAACCTTCCTCTTCACCTCGCCCACAGCACCCCTCTCGGATAACCCGACCTTCATCTCCACACGGAACCCCGAAAACCACCACCTCTCCTTTTCCGCCTACCGCCTCTATGCCCAACGCCTCGCCTCAGGTCTCATCCGCTCTGGATTGAAACCCGGCGACCGCGTCCTCCTTTTCAGCGGCAACACCTTGTTCTTCCCCGTGATACTCATGGGCACGATAATGGCAGGTGGTATTTTCACTGGAGCAAACCCAACCTATGTGGTTCGCGAACTGGCGTACCAGCTCCGGGACTCGGGCGCGAAGTATCTGATCTGCGCTGAAGGCAGTCTGATAACAGGTCTCGCGGCGGCGAAAGAGGCCGGGTTGAAGAGTGACCAGATCTTCGTGTTTGACGACGGTGTCGCGACATTCGAAGGACGCAAAGTTGAGGCCAAGGATGAGAGCGGGGCCACGATCCGGCACTGGACGACGTTGTTAGATTCCGAGGATAACGGGAGGAAGTATGCGTGGCCGGAGTTGAGCACGCCTGAAGAGCTGGATCGCGTGATTGCGTTGAACTACTCGTCGGGCACGACGGGTGTTGCAAAGGTAAGGCTCCTTTTCGTCTCGTGCAAACAGACCAGGAAGTAACGTGCAAAGGGCGTCATGATTACCCACAAGAACTACGTGTCGAATTGTTCGCAAGTGATCCATCTCGCGCAGCAGGATCCAGAGTACGAGGCGAAGCAGGCGCGGGCGAAGCACTTATGCTTCTTACCGATGTATCATGGTAAGGTTGACATCGGCAGTCTGCTCATCAATAACCACTGACGGATCTTCTCAAGCCATGGCGCAGACCATCTTCTGTGTCAATGCGCCGAAGATGGGTTCGCCGATTTACGTCATGAACAAGTTTGACTTTTTGGAAGTGCTGCAGGCGGTGCAGAAGTTCCGCATTACGTCTCTTACGCTTGTGCCGCCTGTCGTCGTGGCTATGGCCAAGCATCCAGCTACCAGGAAGTTCGACCTCAGCTCGATCGAGGGGGTTGGATCAGGTGCGGCGCCACTGGGACGAGAGGCGTGCGAGCAATTAGAGGCGCTGTGGCCGGATGGGAGGGTGAACGTCAAGCAAGGTTGGGGCATGACGGAGGCAACCTGTGCCCTCACCACGTTTCATCCGGCTTGGAAGAGCGAGAGCTTCTCTGTTGGCCAGCTCGTTGCTAATTGCGAGGCGAAGATTGTGGTGGACGACGAAGGTAAGGTGGAGGTCCCACAGGGTGAGAGGGGAGAGGTCTGGGTGCGAGGTCCCAACGTGATGAAGGTATGTCGAAGATCCCAGTGCTTAGGGAGCGAATAGCTGAATTATGTTGAAGGGATATTGGAACAAACCAGAGGCGACCAGGGAGACGCTCACCCCAGACGGATGGCTAAAGACTGGCGACGTGGCGTACGTGGACAAGGACGGCAGCTTCTTCATCGTCGACCGCAAGAAGGAGTTGATCAAGGTCAAGGGCCTCCAGGTCGCGCCGGCGGAGCTCGAGGCGCTGCTGCTGGACCATCTAGATGTGCAGGATGCGGCGGTCATCGGAGTGACTCAGTGAGTACTTCTCAGCTATTGAAGATTACCAGCGCTGACTCTTGTAGCAACGGAGAAGAGCTTCCCAGAGCGTATATTGTCCCGCAGGACCCTAAACGGGCCACCCCTGAAGTGGCCGAGGAGATCAAGCAGTGGCTGGCTGCGCGCGTTTCTAAAGCAAAGCGTCTGGAAGGCGGTGTGCACTTCATTTCTGATATCCCTAAGAACCCATCTGGCAAGATTATGAGGAGACAGCTGAGGGAGATGGCTGCGACCAAGTCGAAGCTGTAAGGAATGTTAGCAAGAATAAAAGACAGAAACCAGGTACCAGAAGCTGCTTTCTCGTACATAACTGTAGATGTTCGACTGAGCCGCAAGGTTGCATTGTTGTAGCGTTGATAGCTGTAAATATCCATTCGTCCTCTCTTCTATGTCGTTCGTAGCGACTCCCAGGTCTCTGCGCCGCTGTGTCGTATGCTTCCGGGTATGTACATGTAGATGCAGCATCGTTCTTTCGGCAATCCCCTCTTCCTCAATCCGTCTAATTGCTCCGCTCCCCGCCCTTGGCCGCTCTGAGCTCGTCCATCTTGGCCACCCGCAGCTTGAACTCCTCGTACTGGCACTTCTCATACGAGTGACGCTCGTCCTGTTGGGCATGTTAACTCTGTCGCAGTTCCTGGAGCGTCGGCCGCACCTCGCACTTCCACGGCAGGTAGTACTCTGCCCGTCGGCACCGGTTGAGGGGGATGAGAAGATGCGCACACGAGTCCCGGTAGGCCAGCGGCAGCCTCTCAGCGCTCATCTCCTCGCGGGTAGCCTCTGTGGGGAGCGGTCAGTCGCAAGGTTGCTTTAGTGAGGGCCAATTGGGCGGAGAAGCGTGGCAGACTGACTCCTTGCGGGGGCGGCGTCGCCATGGTCCAGGCCGACAGCATGCTTTATCTGGTCGAGGACGGTCATTGTGGCAGCCGTTCTGCGAATCTCTTTTCCAAATGCGCTTGGAGGGTGGGCGGGGGAAGCTGAGGGGACAATTTATCGTCAAAGCTGGGTGAAGCTTGCGGGACAAGCTGGAGATGCATTTGATGTCGTCGGCGTTGGCACTTGCGGGGCTTGGCAACGGACACGCCCCGGGCAAGACGCGTCCTCCTCGTCGCGGTGTCACATCTTTCCCCATATTGCAGGAACACGCCGCCCCTAGACCAATCTCAACCCCTTGGATTTTGTCGCTGAGCACCGCTCGAGCACTCCCGCGTCTACGATGCCGCCGGCCCCGGATGGCAGGATCTACTCGGCGACGTACAGCAATGTAAGACACGACCCCAGCAAGCAAGCAAACATGTATGCAGAGAGCCGCTTCTGACATCTCCCTAGGTGCCCGTCTACGAGTTCAACGTGGGAGGAAACCATGTCATGCGCCGCCGAGCTGACGACTGGATCAACGCAACCCACATCCTCAAGGTCGCCGACTTCGACAAGCCTGCGCGCACCCGCATCCTAGAGCGCGAGGTCCAGAAAGGTGTGCACGAGAAGGTGCAAGGCGGATACGGGAAATATCAGGGCACTTGGGTGCCGCTGCATGAGGGTCGCTTACTGGCCGAGCGCAACGGCGTGCTGGACAAGCTGTTGCCTATCCTCGACTTTATACCTGGGGATCGCAGTCCCCCGCCTGCCCCGAAGCATGCGACGGCGTCGTCGAATCGCGCGAAGCCTCAGAGACAGAGCGCTGCTGCTATACGCAGGAGTAATGCTGGTAATCCTCCCCGTGTGCCGAAGAGATGGTGTAACCTGCTTCTCTGTGCCGCTCAAATGTGTGGAACATATGCTAACAGCTACAGCGGCTGCCGCATCTGCATCTTTTCTCGCGAACTCGCAATCCGAAGTCACCGAGGAGCACTATGACGACTCTCAGATGCTGCAATCTCAAACTCAGATCTACCGCGACATGACGCCAGACAACGTAACCATCATCTCCGAATCCATGCTCGGCGACCAGGACATGATGGACGGCTCACAGTATGCGGCGAGCAGCCGCAAGCGCAAGCGGGGCTCCGACTACATATCGCTTCAGGACCAGCAGCATCAAGTCTGGGCCGACCAACTGCTCGACTATTTTGTACTGCAGGACTCCGAACAGAGCGTCACCTCTCCGCCGTGGCCACCCGCGAACGTTGATCTCGACCGCCCTATCGATGACAAGGGGCATACTGCCATGCACTGGGCTGCGGCTATGGGCGATGTGGACGTGGTGAGGGAGCTCCAGCGGCGGGGCGCGCGAATCGACAGCGTGTCGAAGAACCTGGAGACTCCTCTGATGCGCGCGGTCATGTTCACGAACAATTTCGACAAGGAGTCGATGCCCCAGATGATCAGGATATTCCTTCCGACCGTCTCCAAGACCGACTGGTTCGGCAGCACCGTATTCCACCACATTGCGGCGACCACCAGCAGCGGCAACAAGTTTGCATGCGCGCGGTACTACATTGATCGGATCATCGAGAAGCTCCTCGAAACGTGGAATCCTGATGGCGTACTGCACCTGCTCAATCGGCAGGACAACAACGGCGATACGGCGTTGCACATTGTTGCGCGCAACGAGGCAAGCAAGTGCGTTAGGGCGCTCTTGGGCAGAAACGCAGCAATAGATATACAGAACCACAATGGAGAGACCGCAGACGACATACTAAGATACAACCAGCAACGAAAGTTTGAGGCCCGGCGGCGGCAGGCGTCGTCATCCCCTTTTGCACCGCCTCCGGAGCGGTCAGTGAATGGACACAGTCGGTTTGAGATGGCGCCAGGTCCTTTGGCATCCCTGCCTTTTCCTCCTTTCCCCGGGGCTACAGCGCGGGAACCGACTCAGTACGAATCACAGACGGCGAAGCACATCATGTCCAGCGTAGCACCTACATTATACGAAAAATGTGAGAGGCTAGCCATGGCATTCGAAGCAGAGTTATCCGAGAAGCAGGCAGAGGCACAGGAAGCCGAGCGCGTCATCACGATGCGGAAAGCCGAGCTGGCAGCGATTACAAGGCAGACAAACGAGGTTATCAACACGGCCAAAAACAACCACATCGATCTAAACGACGACCAAGCCATAAAAGCGCAAGAACACGAGCTACGCGAGCTAGTAGCCGAAGCCGAATCCCTCCTCGAAATCGAACAAAAAGCCGAGCTACGGCGCCTCTGCGCATCAATACCAGAACAACCAACAAACGCCCCCGACGACCTGGCCGAGAAATTGCGCCTCAGCGTACTATTATGGCGAGCGCAGGTCGAGCGCCGTGAGCTCGTGCGCGAAGTCGTTGCGAATCTCGCTGTAGCCGGCATGAGCGAGAAACAAGGCGTCTACAAAGCTTTGATTTCGAAAGCGATTGGGGGGAGCGAAGAGGATGTTGAGGAGATTCTGGCGGATATACTGAAGGAGTTGGAAGAGGCGGATACGCAGGCGAGGGCGGAGGGGCTGGAGACTAGTCCGTTATAGTGGTTGTGGTAGTGGTGGTGGTTGTGGATGGATATGATACCCCGGGCGAATTGTGTTTCGTTTATGATGATGTTTACGTGCGTTGTTATCGTTTTTCGGATGAGTTTCGGATGAGCATTTTTTTCTTGGACATGGTTTTATTATGTATGAATCTATGCGGCGCTTTTTTCATGCGATGGGGTTTTGGAGATGTGCATGTGTCTTAGTTTGGTAAGATTAGTGCCCGCGTGATTTGGCGTGCGCGTGAGTGAGGCGTGCTGAAGGGAAATGTACAGCTGAGATGTATCGCGTCACGCGGAGTCAACAGTCGAATTGTAAACCTTCTGAGTCTCTCTGCCTTGATATCTTCGACGTCGTTAGAGGTGAATGTCTCCACTCCGTCGGAATGGGTGCCGTGTTGTCCCACATACGGCCCGCTGATTGGCTCCCCCACACTCCGGTCCGAAACAGCGGCGCATGTTGCAGGGCTGAGCCGTTGACGTGATTTCTCGACACTCCACTCACGGCCACATTTCACCTTTTGTAAGCCCACGCCCTGCACAGCTCCGCCCGACCTCGTGCTCCCGAACCGCTTGTATGCCGGGAGACTCGATCCCGCTGCGCAAGATCCAGCACCACCACCACTCCGACTCCCTCACCAGCTCGCCCGTGCATGTCTCCGACACGTCCGCCTCGCGCACCTCCTCGCCCTTCACCCCCGTCCCTCGCTCCCGCAGACCAGAAAAGAGATCTGGGCTAGCGCCTGCAGACAGCGACGACGACGACGACTTCGACTTCGAGGACTGGGATGCCCACGACACTCAAATGCCGTCGGATCTGCGTCCAGAATATGAGCACGGAGGTTCCCGTGCGCATTCGCCGTTGTTAGGGAAGCAAGGGGACGATGGGAGTCCACGGCCGCCGCTGAGTCGGAAGTCGACGTTTCATGAGCGGGATCCGGAGACGCAGGCGAAGTTTGAGACGAGGAGGCGGTATACGTATGCGGCCGTGTTCCTGGCGCTGAGTCTGGTGAGCTTTGTGGTGCAGACGGAGACGGCCGTGTATATTCAGCATCAGTTGAAGTGGGAGAAACCGTATTGCATGTTGTAAGTTTATGGATCTAATGGGTATAGAGGTGTGCTGATGATGGTGCAGGTATATGACGCATGGAAGCTGGATTGTGCTCTGGCCAACCCAACTCCTCCTCCTCCGGATCCAGAAATGGACCCAACCCTGGGACGTCTTCTGGCGGCGCCATGTCCAACTTCTCCGCCAAACAGCGCTTATCGTCCAGCATCAGAACCTGCATCCCTCCTCCCGCCAATCCCAGATCTCCCCCGTCCCGTACATTCTCAAGATGACGGCGTTTATTACATGCGCTCTCACGGTCGCCGGAGGCAGCTGGTACGTGGCCGTCAACATGACAACCGCCAGCGACCTCACCGCAATCTACAACTGCTCCGCCTTCTTCGCCTACGTCTTCAGCGTGCCCATCCTCCACGAACGCGTGCGCCTCTCCAAAGTCATCGCCGTAGGCGTCGCCATCGTCGGCGTCTTCATCGTCGCATACGGCGACAAAGCGCCGGGACCCGGTGGCGCAAACACCAAGCCGAGTCCCAAAGAAAGCACACGGAGTCTGGGGAACTTGGTCATTGCTGTCGGAAGCGTGTTGTACGGGTTTTACGAGGTGTTGTATAAGCGGCTGGCTTGCCCGCCGTCGGGATGCAGTGCGGGGCGCTCCATGGTGTTTTCGAATACTTTTGGGAGTTTGATTGGCGCGTTTACGTTGTGTGTGCTTTGGATCCCGTTGCCGGTGCTGCATTATATGGGGTGGGAGACGTTTGAGTTGCCGAGGGGGGAGCAGGCGTGGATGATGGTGATTAGTGTGTTGGCGAATGCGAGTAAGTCCCTTTTTAATACTACCGTGTTGTTTGAGGACCCGAACTGACGAGGTAATAGCGTTCTCGGGATCCTTCCTCATCCTCATCTCCCTCACCTCACCCGTATTATCGTCCGTAGCCGCATTGCTCACAATCTTCATCGTCGCAATCGTCGATCAGCTATTACCTGAGCCGATGAACTCGCCGCTCACGCCTGCGGCCATTGTAGGCGGGATCCTGATCATCGGGGCTTTCTTGCTGCTGAGTTGGGCCACGTATAAAGAGATGGATGAGGAGAGGAGGAGGAATTTGGAGGAACATGAGAGTGATATTGATGATTGATCATCTTGTTTGTTGGGGGGGGTTCTATGGCGTTTAGATGGCATCTCTGCTTTTGTTTACTTGCATGGGCTCTCGGGTTGAGAGATATATGGCCTTGAAGGCCAAAGGGGCCGGATATAGAGGATGGATTGGATATGGATAGACGGCGTTTGATCTGGAGCCTGGAAGAGCTCCAATTGAGAACATAAGAAGAAGAAGGAAGAGGGATATAGTATAGACTCTATATCAAGAAGATAGTCAAACTTACCTTGTCCAACCCAGCTGAGAGGTACATGCTCCGGATGTACCATCTACATCCCTCCACTACCTCATAGCGCCTACTGCGGCTCACTCTTATCTCTCCATCGGCATCGAGGATATCTAAACACCGAGATGGAGCCCAGACCTCTCGCTGACAGACCTTGAGTCTATAATGTCGAAACACGGACATGCATCCGACATCACACGCAATATGCCTCGATAAACCGCCATCCCGCCTCCCCTTGTAAGCCGCATGTCGTGCATGACGATCCGGCTCAGTTTCCGAATGCTCCTCTCTATCATGATTCATGTATAACAACTGAACCCCGGCAGTACGCTACTGCCGAGCCTACTATATCGGTGGTTATACAATCCACTGCGTGGCATCCAGTCCCCTTGCGCTTCCAGCAACGGGAGTTTTTCCACAGGGCTGATGGAGGGATAAGCGCCTTTCAGGCTGAATGGAGAGTTTTGTGGTGTTCCTGCCAAGGACACGGGGATCAAGGGAGGATTGGTGGAAAGCGGATGACGACATGGATCGCGGGTTGCAGTTTTGGTGTTGATGGAGGGGTCCAGGGTAGCATAGAGGGGAGGCGGAGAGTCGGCCCGCTCGCCGGCCGTTGAACGTCACTTTCACCGAACGCTTGCACCTCAACCATTATTCTCCTACCCTAACGCACGTAAACCACACCTACCCTGCCACCCTCACATCACAATGTCGACCTCGACGTCGCCCTCGACCGCGATACCGAAACTCCTCCCCCGCCGCCGGCCCCCCACGCGCACGCCAAACGCCGCCGACTCCGTCCCACCGCCCCCCACACCAGCACTCCCTCTCCCACCAGATCTCACAAATCACGTCTACGAAGTCCCAACACGCCGCATCCTCGGACCCTCGGACCACACACTTTTTCTCTCCAGTCCCACAAACACTCTCCTCCAATCCTGGATCTTCACACTCTCAGACTCCGTCCGCTCCGTCCCCATCGACCCTCACCCCTCTCTCAGCGCCCCCATCCAGAAAATCCTAAACCTCCTCTCCGGCGCTCAGAACATACTGTCCAAACACCCACCCGAAGACACCGGCTCCCGCTTCGGCAACCCCATCTTCCGCGCCTTCCTCGACGCCCTCACAACCTCTCTCCCCTCATGGCACACCACCCTGGGCCTCTCATCCCACCAAACCGCCGAAATCTCCGTCTACCTCGCCCACAGCTTCGGTAACCGCTCCCGCATCGACTATGGCTCAGGCCATGAGTTAAACTTCCTCCTCTGGCTACTATGTCTAAACCGCATCGGCGTACTCCCAAACGACGAACCCACATACCGCGCCATCGTGCTCGTCATCTTCCCTGCATACCTCCATCTCATGCGCGCCATCCAAGCAACATACTACCTCGAGCCCGCGGGCTCCCACGGCGTGTGGGGATTAGACGACTACCAATTCCTGCCTTTCCTATTCGGGGCATCACAGCTCATCGACCACCCCTACATCACGCCTAAAGCGATCCACAACTCTTTGATCCTCGAAGAAGAAGCCGCAAAGTACCTCTACCTCGACCAAATCGCCTTTGTGAATAGCGTGAAAACGGTCCAGGGGCTCCGATGGCACAGTCCCATGCTCGACGATATCAGCGCGGCGAAGAATTGGGGAAAGATTGAGGGGGGGATGCGGAAGATGTTTGTGAAGGAGGTGCTGGAGAAGTTGCCGGTTATGCAGCATTTTCTTTTTGGGAGTTTGGTTAGTGCGACGGAGGGGATGAGTAGGGAGGAGGAAGCGGAGACGCAGGAGGGGGAGGAGAAGGTGGACGTGTTTGATGATGAGATGGGGAAGAGACATGTGCATGATAATGTGGGGTGGGGGGATTGTTGTGGGATTCGCGTGCCGAGTGCGATTGGGGCGGAGGGGGAGGAGAGGAAGCATGGGGGACGGTTGAGGAGGGTGCCTTTTGATTGAGCGATGATGGGATGGGGGAATATGCACGGAAGTGAGGAGAGGTTGGAGCGAATGGAAAGCTTCCATGCAACAAAAAGCATACACGGTGCATCACATCAAAATAGATCAAATGTAAAACACATCAAACTTCAATTTGCATAAGGGATATCTGGATATCATAACCACCACCTCTTTCTCCTTCTCCCTCTCCCCCTTCCCACCCATCTGTCCTCCCCCCCTCCTCACCATCTTTCCACAAAACCACCTCACTTCTTCCCCGCCTTAATCTCCCTCTCAATCTCCGCCTTCAGACTCTCCGGCTTCGTCGTACTAGCCCACCGCCCCTTGACATTCCCATCGCGTCCAATCAAAAACTTCTCGAAATTCCACTTCACGCGCTTGAGCCCCAACAACCCGGGTTTCTCGTTCTTGAGCCATTCGAACACGGGGTCGGCTTTGTCGCCGTTGACCTAGAAAGCAGACATTAGCTGGTGCTTCTCTTTCCGTGTGCTTGTATCTCTCTGTCCGTATATGTGTGTGGGGATATGCGTATCCCGCCTCTCTCCTCCGCCTCCACCCCTTCTTCTCTTGCCCCCAAAACACACCAGTATACCAGTATCCTCATACACGGGCTAAGAAAACAGCAAGGACTCAGCACTCACATCAACCTTCCCCAGCACCGGAAAGCTAACCCCATAATTCACCAAACAAAACTCCTGGATCTCATCATTACTCCCTGGATCCTGGTTGCCAAACTGATTGCACGGAAAGCCCAGGATCTCGAAATCGTTGGGATACGAGGCTTTCAGTTCTTTGTACAGTTTCTCGAGCCCCTCGAATTGCGGCGTGAAGCCGCATTTGGAGGCTGTGTTGACCACGAGAACGACTTTGTTGGAGAGGCGCGATAGGTCGTAGGGGGTGCCTTTTTCTGGGGGGGTTTGTTAGGGAGAGTATGTGAGCAGGGGAGAGGGGGGGGGATGGGGGGAGGGAGATGTAGATGGGGTGGGGAGGGCTATGCAGGAGAAGGGCCATGGGAGGAGGAAAGGCAGACGTACTATCCTTCGGCTTGAAGTCGTAGAACGAAGTCGCAGACGCCATAGTGCTGTACAGTGTTCTCTGTTCCGTCGGTCGGCGAGTAGTGTACGAGCGAGTGTATGAGCGGGGAGTGTACGAGGTCGGAGGTGTTGATAAAGCTCGGCGCGGTGCAGGTGGCGGGGTAAGCGCAAGTCCAGGTGTAACCGTAAGCGTGCGGGTTGAATCAGCAAGACGCGAAACAGTTCTCTTAAGAACAAAACTCGACGAGGCAGTGCACAAGAGTCTCTGAACGGGCCGGCCCATATGCGTCATGTGAAAGCGGAACGTTTTGTAGCTGTGAGAGCGTTTGTATTTCGTCCGTGCCTCGGACAAACAGGGTCGAGGGGTGGAACCGCGATGCGTGGGCGGCACTATGACGTATGCGGATCGGGAGAGCGCCGAGGGGCAGGTGTAGGCTAAGGCGTGGGTTGCAAAGCAGACGGTCTAGATTCTGGACATGAAGTTTCACAATTGCTGAGGCTGTTATGGTAAAACGTATCAACGATTCTTCTATCTATGCTATTCTTGTGACATCTGCTTCGCGGAGCGTCTCTCTCGATACTTCTATCACATCTACACCCCTTAAACGATTGACAATTTGGCGTCCTCCTCTGAGGACGGTATAAATAGCAACGCTACATGTAGCCTTGCGGCGGCTCGCAGCCGTTAAGATATATGCGTACGGGAAGCCAATCCCAGCAGGGCGGCCGGTACTCCTCGGTCCAGGATGATCCGGGGGCTTCAGGCAATGTCCGGGGTGGCTGTGGCCTTTTCTCCTCGGCTTGGTCCTGTCCATAGGAAGGGAGAAAGAAAGCATGCGGAAGGCATGGCGGGTCCCCAATCCAGGTCGGCAGATCCGGTCAGAGCACAAACCTGTGGTGCAGTTGTCCAATGCAACCAATCTAAGCATCAATCGCTCAACCGCCCGTCGTCTTCTTGAACTCGGTGGAGATCTCGTGCAGGCTGAACACCTCCTTTGCCAGTTGGAGTTCGTCACTCAAGTCGCTCGGACCTGTGAGGTTCGCCAGCATATTGATCAGGTTCTGCTTCTTGGTGAGAAAGGCAGCCTGCAACTGGCCACGCTTTGCCTGGAGCTGCTGCTGGGGCGTCGGCTTCATGGCTTTCGTCGGCCGCTCGCCACTGTCGTCACCTGTGGCTTTCCTCTTTCGGCTGGCACCCTTGCGGGCGGCCTGCTGGCCAGGCGGCGAAGGGACCGTGGTCGGGCAGGCATAGTCGTGGACACGCCTCATGTGATCGAAGAGGTTGTACCGACGCGGGAATCCGTTGCCTGGTTCGGATCGGTCACACTCGCGGAAGTGACAGAGGTGCGGACGCGAGCCGTGTCCGTGCATGCCATGAGCTTCCCTCTCGTGGCGTAGGAGACATGCGGTTGAGGAAAACTGCACGCCCACACAGTTCTTCTTGTTGCATCGAAATGGCTTTAGATGCGAGTCCACGTACTTGCTAGACGGGGTCAGCATAGCTCTGTACGGAGAAACTGTTACTCACTCGTAGTTGCATTTCAGCGGTGTGGGCTTATGGTTGCATCCTGGCTTCCCTTCCTGGGGGCAGTGATATTTCCCGCTCTCGTCGGGCTGGGCCTGGTACAGAGGGTGGCTTCGAGCAATCTTGCCTTGCTCCTCCTCGATGTCCTTTGCAGCTGCTTCGTCGGAGGGAGAAAGCACATCATCGTCATCAAGGACAGACTGTCCGACCGAGGAGGGAGTAGCACCCTCAAAATCGGCACTACAGAGAGTCAGTATCATCGACGCCAAGGACTGGCAGACATACTTTGCCTCAAACATTTGTCGCTGCTCGAATTCTGCTGTCGCGGCGCTGGGCAGGTGCGTGCTAATCACACTAGCCGGCGACATGACCAGGCCCCCATAGGCAGGGTCACCGGACAGCCTCCTCGATGCCTGTTGGTGAGAAACGAAGGAAGACGACTTTCGTGCTATGGAGGGCCGGGCAGAGGTATCAATCCGAGGCCTCGCGATGCTTCTCTGCGGTTGAGGCTGCGCGAACACAAGCTCGGGTGACTCCTGACCTGGGTAGATTGCGGCATCTACGTTAAGTGGCGACCGGATGTATGTGTTGAAGTTCAATGGCGTCGCCATGGTCTGATTGTCGCCGTTATTCCAGAACCCCATATCAACTGCGCCAGCTGATGTGTAGCGCGGTACGCTGGTGGCTGTGTAGGGAGAGTAAGCCTGTCCCGTCGTGTAGTTAGCATATGAGAAAACGTTGTCTCCGGACTCCAAGTCCCCGGCAGCGGAAGGTAGTTGAAAGTGGCTAATGTCCGAGGGCTGTTCTGGAAAGGCAGTGAAGGTGTCTGAACTCAAAGTCGGCGAATAGATGTCGCTGCCAAAAAGCTGGGTGCTCATGCGGTTCCTGGTCTCCTGTGGGGCGAATGTGTTGTATCCTTCCGGGATGGGTGCTCCATTTCGGCTGGTGCCAGACGTGCTATGGTAAGTGCTGTCCATGCTGTACACAGATGCGGTATCAAGCTTCGGCTCGAAACCGTCTGAGCTGCTCATCTCCAACGTAGGAACCGGGCAAAGGAAATCCAATCCGGGACTGGCTGCTCCTGATACGTCTTCGCTCCACTTGGCAATGTCCACAATTTGAGAAAAGAAAGAATCCGGCAGTGATGTGTCGAAACAAGTCTCGCTGGACAGGGTTAGTACGCATACAAGGAAATTGATGAAGAAGAAGAATGCAACAAAAGAAAACGCCATGTTAGTTAAGTCGACGCCGAGTAGCAGGGGAGGCTGCGCAGAGCGTTAGCATTGTGATTGTGGGCAGAACTGGATACGCACCCAAAGTCGCCAGATTAGGTATCACGTCTATGGCATCATGGTCGTGCCGTAGACTTGAACCTCATTCCAAGCCAAGCCGTCAAGCAACTTGGCCTGCATCCCTGTGCGGTATCGTAGTCCAGACGAAGGCATGTCGCTAGAGGAAAGCATCTATTGTCAACAGACCTACAGTCAGTCTCAGATCGAGGACTCGGGACCAAGCAGAGTAGCCTGCAAACGTACTGGATGATGCAGGCTTGCAACCAAAGTAACCGGGCGAGTGAATCAACGAGGTACGGTCCTGCTGTGTGTCCAGGTCATGATGTCTATACTCCGGGTAGCGTTCCATGGAAACCCAGGGCGGTATGCCCGTTCCAGCTCCAATGGGTTGTGAGCATGTCCTGTGACCTGCGAACCATCTCGAAGAGGTACTTGAGAGTCCGTAGCGGGGCCAGACGCCATGTATTTCGTCTCGCCCGATGCTTGCACTCTACAGTTGCGAAGTGACAGGGCAGTCACGGGTTATGATAAGCTCTCCTGCTGAGCGAAGCTAAAGGCAGCGCGATGCTTTGCGCTGCAGCCCTCGCCATCGTCAAGCAGGAGGTCGCCGCCGAATCCAAAGACTACTGCGGATGCAGCAGTCATCTCCATATCCCTGGATCAAGAGTGTGACGTATCCTGGGTTGAGCAGATAACAAAAGGAAACGGCCTCAAAAGTCCTGGAAATATGGAAAATCCCGGTCATGACGGTCCTTGGGTATCCATCCGGCGTCCATGGCGATGAAGCTAGCTGTAATGGCGTACGAAAGCAACAGAAAGCAGTCAAACAAAAACGAAGCAAACAAGCAAAAAGAGACCATGGGGCGGTAGGTACCTGGTTAGGACTTTGTCTGGATTCCGATTTGACATCCTGCAAGGGCTCTTGCTGAGTCTACAATGGTGACGATATTTGTCGATATCCGCACCGATATATGCGTAGAGTCGACGATAGAATTTTGTGTTCGAGGTGCGAGTGTCGAGGGAGGGGAGGATGGCGGGGGCTGTGCCCAACAAAACAAGAGAGCGACGAGCGCTCAAACCGGTCAGCCGTGGGTATGAGCCAATGCGGTATAGTGGGTGCAGTGACAACTCATCCAAACGGCATGGCCATGTCTGTGACGGTGCTTCGCTCAGGGAAAGATTGGCTGAGACGCAGCGAGGGGACAGCCACGCTCTTATCTGCTGCAGTCACCGGCCGTGGAGCGCCTCCGCATCACCAACCTTGGTCGAGCGTGGACCGGAGGGTTGGACGCCATCTGCGCAGTGATATGCACGCCCGTCCTTCGCAGCACAAACGCACTACGCACTGCACTCTCTGGAAATTTGGTGAGAGGAGGGCACCGTGCGCCGGTTTCTTGCCTCTGTTGCAGACGGGATCTTCGTCATCGTTCCTGGACCTGACTCCATTCCGAGAAGGGGATCCGGCTCGAAAACGCCGCCGCCAGCAGCACGACCCTTTCGTCACTCTCATCAGCGGACGTTGACCCTGGTGCGCTATATTTCCGCTGCTTTCTCGTGCCGCGCCGGAGTGCGGACCAACCCTGCGCGGAGCCGTCGCCAAATTGTTCGAGAAGAAACGCGTCACGGCGAATTATTAAACGCTGCCTCCCCATGGGCGACCAGCATGTGCGGGATTATTGATTACGCTGTCTTGGTCGATGGAGAGCACGGCTCCTCTTCCCTTCAGCCGTTGGCACTGCGCTCACAAGCATACAAATTGTGCCGCGGTTGATGAATCTGATTCTGTATCGACGCTGACAGCAGGGCTGCGAATTGACATAATGACACGATAAATGGCCGGCCGGAGGCGCATATCACAGTAACACAGCGCGGCGGTACCAGTTGTTGTGGCCTGTGCGGGCTGTTGCACACGATGACATCTGCGGCTATTCTCTGGACGACAACGTTGAACGAGCTCTGCACACCGCAAAGGAACGAAAAGCAACTTTCCGAGGCACTTCCATGTCAGCGGCGCAGTGCACAACTCAGAGGACGTCACTGGTCCAATGGAAGTTGCGAGCGCTGGCAGTCGCCGAGGGTTGGCATTCACGAAACCTATTGTTGACAGTCAGTAAAGTTCCTTGACCAGAGACAACAAGACAGGTGTAGAGGTTGAAAATCAGATAGGGGCGAAAGATGATGGTATTTTGTTCTTCAGCGACCGAAGCCATCAGTTGAACTATGCTTTTGTGTTGGGGTATCATCATGGAAGAGGGGGTGAGGAGATCGAGTTGAACGTACCTTTACATTCGAGGCCTGGCTGGGACGTCCTGAGCAGTGCATCGCCGTTCAATACGGCGTTGACGATCCATCCCAGGGACCTCCAGCCAGGCAGGAGGAGCAATTTCTCCTCGTGGTAGGTGCCGAGGCACGCCTCAAGAGCTGCTCCGTGAGAGGAACTGGATCATCGCCATGTTCCTCGTGAAACACACAATGATCCCGAAGCGTCGCAGGCCGAGGACTTTCCAAACTCAAAATCGCTGTTGGCACCTCGCCTGCTGCTCTCGTTCGTGGAACGGGTTGTTGTCATGTCCAACCTCAACCGAAAAGCTCACGCTTCTAGTCTGCCTTCACAGGCAAGCCGAGACAGGCCTCTCACCGTAGATGTCTGCATGTCCGGAATACTCCTCAGCTGCCTGTTCGACGATGCAGCCTCGAATGGGGAGGGTATGGAGAGATGTTTGGTGTTGCGACTTCGAATTTGAGTACTTCGCTTATCGGGCATACTTCGGATGGACAAGCACGTGACCAGCCTCCGATCTCAACCTCCGATACAGCTTCTCTATGTACTCATCCACTATAACGAGCGGACCAAGCGTGTATGCCCCCTTCTCCCTCTTAATCTCCAGGGTCGATAGAATATGGTAGTGTATCGTCGCTGTCACCATACTTTTGTTGGGCCTTTACTGGTGACGATCAACATACCCTTAGCCTTCACGAGGGACCCTCAGCGGACCGCCCGGCAGCTTCCACACTCTTTGCATGAACTGATTGCGCCAGACGATGACATACGGCCTATACATCTGGAGATATGAGGCTATGCCGAGCTCGGCACACCCTTCCAAACAATTCATACAATCTCACCGGCGAGCCCCATACATGCCCCGGGGTGTTGGGGCCATCCTACTCACTTGCTGCGGACCGGACCATATCCCGCAGCTCGTCCATCTTACCGCTGCTTGCCACTTATGGGGCCGTATCATGCTTCTGGACCCTTCTCAGATGCTCTTGGGCATCCATTGCGTCGTTCTTTTGAGCCGACCAATCTGACCATTAGATGCTTAGCCCGGACCCAAACGCTACCATTTGGTCATCCGCCTATCCCGCGCCGCTCCATTCTCTCCTATTCGTTCTGAGAATGGTTTACCCTGACGTTGTGCAGCTGCAAGTACCCTGACAAGAGTGCGGGGAAGCTCTTCATGTGAGCTCATTGGCACGATCCAGCTCCCAGATGGAGGGGTAGCTGTAAGCTCTTTGTGTTGAAATAGTCCACTTCTGTCCCCGGTGGAGCTCGTCAATCCTGACGCTGTATTTATTCTTAACGCAGTGACCATGCCGTCTCCATTCCATCAGAAGTACTCTTCCCAGACTCACAAAGTCTTCACCACACCTTCCCTCCCAGGAGCCAACATACAGCAAACCGAACGCAGAGAATCCGACGCATCGACCTCCTCCATGTCTTCCTCACCTCCATCCTCTCCTGAGAGGCGAAGGGTATGTCTACTACAAGGCTTCTCTACAGCTTCGCATCTTCCTCGCTTCATTTCGTGTACTGACGTCGCAGTCCTCCGCCGCCAAGAAATTCGAGAAGCTCGATGCCCTAAAGCGACCGACGGATCCAGATATGGCTGAGCGTAGAGCCAGCTATTATGCGGATGCATATGCTCGACCTGGCTTCGTCGGCACAATGTGGACCAAGTAGGCAGGGCCCTCTCACTAAGTCACGACCCACACTGACTGTATAGCTTCACTCGTGGAAAACGCAACTCAACATCGGAGGGATCCAAGAGCCCACGGGACACATCGACTCTCAGTAGGTAGCCCCGTGCGTTTGATGAGAAACCAGACCGATCAGGGCGTTTGGTTGGACTCCCATTGTCGTATTTTGGGCTGTGGCTCTTGTGCCAAATTGGGAAGAGAACTTGAGTAAAGGGCTGTCAACCTCTCCATCGGCATCTCAAGGAGTTTCGGATCTTTTACCTGAGAATGTTAACCAGAAATCCTGTAATTCTTCAAGAGTGTACATGTACGTAACGATTGACGACCACACGAATGAAATGTTTTTTGAAGCTGCATTGTATGTCGGTGAAGCATATTATACTGTGCTATCTTACAAACAACCAAGCCAATCATCCATATCTCAGCTCTAGAGTTGCAGCGTACTCGGTGATGCTTTACAAGGTTTCCTCTGCATGGAGACGTGAATGACGCACGGGCCAGGCATCCCCGCAATTTATGCTGTCATTGGCTACACGTCAACAGTTCCATCTTTGTTCGCGACATCCATCCTCAACGCAAACAAACACACCGAAAGCTTCGATTCCCTGCTCAGAACCCTCAGCCGTACGATTCCCCCCTGAACCTAATCTCTCCTGAGCGCGATCGTACTACCTCACTAGCTGGCCACAATGTCACTCGCGACACTCTCACCAAGCGACACGATAGCCATAAACCTCAACCGCATCCTCTCCCGCCTCCAACACGCCCTCCTCTCACCCGAATCCTCCGCCTCCCTACGAAAATCCAGTCTTGAGCGCGATCGCGTCGCCGCAGTACGTCTTCCCCCTTCCCTCGGCGCGCATACATCATGCTAAACCTTCCACCGCAGAATGTCGAGTATGCGCGAACACTACTACTAAACCTCGAACACGAAGCCGCCACCTCTACCGCCAACAAATCGAAGAAAACCGCACTGGAAGCCGACCTCAAGCAAAAGCGACAGCTGATAAAGCAATTCACCGACCGGCTGTTCGAACTCAACCAACTCGACGATGAGGTGTCGGAGGAGTCAGCGGAGTCGGAAGATGAGGATGAGGATAGATTCCCGTCATATGCGCCGCATGTCAAGGCACAAGGGGGTCTAGATGTGAAAACAGGAAGCGAGGGGAACGAGGCACTAGCGGCAGCTGCACAAAATCTTACATCGCAACTACGGCGGCGGGGCAAAGGAGCAGAAGGGCAAGACGAGGTGGCAGCGTCTGGGAATGAGCTGTTCGCAAAACGGATGGGTGAAAAGCCTACGCAAGAAACGCTACTGTCGCATCACCGGCAAGAACAAGAAAACATCACTCAGAGTTTATTGGAAATGGCAAAACAGCTGAAACAACAATCGGTACACTTTCAAGAGACGTTGGAGTCGGACAAGGGCGTTGTGGATCGGGCTGTACAGGGGCTGGATAAGAGTACGCAGAGCATGGATGCTGCTGGGCAGCGGATAAATACGCTGAGAAGGATGACGGAGGGGAAGGGCTGGTGGGGCAGGATGAAGCTGTATGCTTTTATCTTTGGCCTATGGGTGGCTGCTTTTTTGGTAGTTTTTGTTGGGCCGAAGATCAGGTTCTGAAGAATGTGCATAAGGAGACGTCTCTCATATGGCAGTTGGTCGTTACCAGGCGTTCTGAGCATACTGAGTTAGAGATACCACAGAATCTTGCATAGAGAACTTACACATACATTAATACAGAATTATGAAAGCCTTAATGGATTTCTACATAGTAGAGCATGCTCATTCCACATGAATACATGTAGCCATTCCTGGTCCATGATCACAAATTTGACGACTTTGATTTGAGTTAGCCAGGTACTCGGTCCCCAACACTTGCTGACTGACTCCCCATGTGAAGAAATAAAGTATTATCGGACCCCATTTTCACCACAAACCCGATCGGAGATCTCGGAGTATATCTTGGCACGCAGATCCCCCATGCCTATCACCTCAACTCCACAAACAACTCCATCCAACCCTCCACACCTATTCCTACCCCCTCCTCTCCCCCCACAGCCATGGAGATGTTCCAATTGGGCTCTCGAGGTACCTCAACCCCCCATCCAGCCCCATCCCTCCCACTAACCTCCCCCCAGCTCTAAACCACCGCCCCGACAACACCGACGACGACGAAACCGAACGCGAATACGACCGCCTACGCGCCCTCGCGCGCGAAGAAGCGCAAAAACGCTCCCGCTGCTTCGACCTCGCCCACGAAGCCTACACCTCGGGCGACGGCGCGCGCGCCAAACAACTGTCGACCGAAGGCAAGCAACACGCGGCGCAAATGGATGCCTACAACGCGCAAGCGCGTGACTTTATCTTCCGGGCCAACAACAGCTCTTCTCACATGCCATCCGATACAATCGATCTCCATGGCTTGTATGTTGAGGAGGCGGAGGATGTGTTGGAGGAGAGGATAAAAAGGGGACGCGAGAGGGGGGAAAGGCATTTACATGTTATTGTTGGGAAGGGGAATCATAGTCAGGGACATGTGCAGAGAATTAGACCGAGGGTCGAGAAGGTGTGTAGGGAGTTGGGACTGAAGTATAGGACTGAGGAGAATGAGGGCAGGATTTTTGTGGATTTGACGGGTGGGAGGGTGGAGCATATGCCGCCGCCGCCGCAGGCGCCGAGTTATGGCGGGTATCCGGGAGAGGGGCATGGTGGGCAGCATGGAGGACATGGTGGACATGGCGGCCATGGTGGTGTTGGCAATGGTGGACAGAAGCAGGATGATGATCTGGTGAAGAAGTTGGTCAATAAGTTGTTTAAGGAATGCTGCGTTGTTATGTAGGGGGGTCCGGTTGGCTGGATTTGTTTGAGATACCCGGTTGTTTGGATAGTTGCAGCGAAGATATTGGCTGATGAAAAATATAGACCGTCGAGCGAGCTCATCTTGTAGAGAGTGATGACCATGACGCAAATGTCTGAAGCCGGCAAAGCACCTTCAGGGATGGAGGATGGGCTACTGCATGGTTCCAGTTTGGAGAGTCCACACTTAATCGCATTGCAGGGAGGGGAGGGCCAGTGACAGTTCCCTTTGCAGACCTGGCCGGTCCCTGGCATTTGAGATGGGATTGCAAACTGCAAGTACGCCTGTGATGGTTTTCGATATCACCGATGTTGGTCTCGTCGGTGGCACATCTGTATTGGGGCGTTAGTGGGCTACCAGCTGCCGCAGAAGAGCAGAAGCTGGTCTTCAGTATATCGTGCGTTTACAGTATTCATTCCATATGGATGCGCATGTCGACCTTGACCTCTGTGAGAAATTGCGCCAGATCAGGAACCTGCTATGCTGCTGAGCGGTGCGGTGCCCTCTCAATTATTACCAGCTGACGAGGGAAAGTCAACTGAGAGGTTGCTCGCAGGCAAAAGCTATCGAAGGGCAGACGACTGCATCGCCTGATCAGTCCCCGTAAGCACAACCAGTGTCATTGCTAGAGACGACCACACAGTGCAGGCCCAGGGTAGGATAGGTAGATCGAAAGAAGCGCTCTGGAGACCTTTAGGGAGATAGAAGAAAAGAGAGCTCCTGGGACTCCACGAATGCTAATTGCAATGTGCAAACCGTAACCGGGTATTAGGCTCATGGTGGTAACGGTTCCCTCGATCTCAGGTCCCAACGAGGGAAGGAATCACTGTTGTGTGACACCCCGCAGAGCGCCCCGCACAACAGGATAATGAGCGGCAACGGGGCACCATCACGTCGTAGGGTGAGGTAAGCGGTCGAGGGATGGTAGAAGAGAATGGTGAATGTGGCTTGTGATCAGATGGAAACGGGCACTATATATTGCCGGCGCTACTGCAACGTCGATCTGGGGTAGTGGCTCGTGCCCTTCACGCCAAGCGTCACCATTTATCAAAGGGAGGGTCGTCATCGTCACAACATGCCTTCTTGCTCACCTCCACGACCTCCAAATTGGGCAGGTCGGACTGATTTTACAAGATCATCTGTGTGACTACTCGAACATGAACCATGTGTGCGCTCGTGGCAGCCTGTAAGCACCCCGATCCACTGCTCAGCCTACCGGATGCTGTGGAATTCCAATTCAGGGTCTCCTTGGCAGGCCGTTCCTCTGCCATGGTTCTAGTGCAACGGCTAAGCACATGCAGACGACTATATAGGTCAGTCATGGCTAGCCAACAACTGCACTTCCACACTTCTTCACGTTATGCCGGCGGCGACAGTAACCTTTGTCCACGCCATCCTGCTCTTGTGGTGGAGTCTGGTGTCCTGGGTCCAGTCGACGCCTCTTAGACGAAATGACTGCCCCGGATACAAGGCCAGCAATGTACGACGGACGGATAACAGCATTACGGCCGACCTGACGCTGGCTGGCACTGAATGCAACATCCATGGTCAGGACTTGAGGGACTTGAAGTTTCTAGCAGAGTATCAGACAGGTACTATTCTCATTCTCTTTAGTCCTTACTTCATCCATATGAGGATGGAAAGCTTGAGCGTCAGTGACTGGGCTCCTTGCCGCCTTGTTCCGTCACTGGCAACATAGCTCTATGCCTACGTCGAGTGTGCAGTGTCTTACTCACTGATCTGTTCTCACAGATACACGCTTGCACGTGATTATATACGACAAAGATGAACAAGTCTACCAGGTTCCGGACTTTGTGCTTCCGAGGCCTGGCGGTACAGTCTGTGGCGAAGAGACCTTGCTTGACGTCGCCTTGGAAGAAGAACCTTTTTCATTCACCGTTAAACGGAAATCCAACGACGAGGTTCTGTTCACTACCAAAGGCTCGAACATCATCTTCGAATCGCAGTATGTACGACTAAGGACTTCACTGCCCGAGAACCCCTCGTTGTACGGCTTGGGCGAACATACCGACTCCCTGAGACTGCCGACCTCGAACTATGTGAGGACTCTGTGGGCTCGTGATGCAGGAGCAGTTCCTCAAAACTCCAACCTGTACGGAACTCACCCGGTGTATTACGAACACAGGGCTGGATCGGACCAGACCCACGGAGTGCTCCAGCTGAACAGCAACGGGATGGATATCAAGATCAACAATGACAGCGGTCAGTATCTGGAGTACAATATGCTCGGAGGCGTAATTGATCTCTATTTTATGGCGGGCCCAACACCGTTTGACGTATCGAAACAGTATAGCGGAATCTCTCAGAAGGCTGCCATGATGCCTTACTGGGGCTTTGGCTTTCATCAGTGCCGATTTGGGTATTCCAGCGTCGAAGAGGTCGCAGCGGTTGTTGCAAACTATTCTGCTGCTAAGATTCCATTGGAGACCATGTGGACTGGTGTGTCCAATATACATTTTTGTCCTCCTTCTTCTGACTCGCACCAGATATCGACTATATGGACGAGTTCAAAGTGTTTACCCTGGGGCCAAAGTTTCCTCTGAACAAGATGCGGGATCTGGTTGAGGAACTACACAGCAACGGTCAGCACTACATTGTCATGGTGGATCCAGGTTCGTTGGTTCACCGGGTGTCATCAAGCGAACGATACTGACCAAGCTAGCGGTGGCATATCAAGACTATCCTGCCTTCAACAATGGAGTTGACTCTGACGTGTTTCTGACGATCGGCAATGGCAGCCTCTACAAAGGCCGCGTGTGGCCTGGCGTAACTGCGTTCCCCGACTGGTTCCACGAGAATACGCAAGACTATTGGGACAGCGAGTTTGAGTCTTTCTTCAGTCCTACCGACGGTGTCGACATCGATGCACTGTACGTACCGAGGCCTGCCCATCAAATATGACGCTAACATTGCGCTCAGTTGGATTGACATGAATGAGCCAGCGAATTTCTGTGAGTGGCCTTGCCTTCACCCAGAACAGGAGACTACCGACGAGACGGTGGATTTACACGGAAATCCTTATGATACCCCGTCTATTCGTCGTCGCGTAAATCATCAACCTCCGCGTATTCGCCGTCATGTGCAAAATGCTCCTCGCCAGACCGAAAGTGGCTCGAAGCGAGGACTCCCGGGCCGTAACCTCACAGTGCCGTCCTACAAGATCCAGAACTCGTGGGGCGCAATAAGCAACAAGACTGCAGACACTGATCTTATCCACCAGGGTGGATGGGCGGAATATGACACTCACAACTTGTAAGCACTTGACTTATGAACAAAGGGTAGTCCTGATTCATATTAGGTACGGAACTATGATGAGCAAGGCTAGTGCGCATAGCATGCAGAAGCGCCGTCCTGGTAAACGACCAATGGTTATAACCAGAAGCACGTTTCTGGGCGCTGGTAATTACGTGGGACATTGGCTGGGTGACAACGTCTCCGCATGGGACCAGTACATAACCAGCATCCGGCACTTCCTGCAATTTGCTGCCTTCTTCCAGGTGCCCATGGTAAATATGCATGATCAATGTTTTGGGATCCAACACTAAGCTAGCCAGGTCGGTGCCGATGTCTGCGGGTTTTTGGGCGACACATCGGAGAACCTCTGCGCCCGCTGGACAACATTAGGAGCATTCTACCCATTCTACCGAAACCACAATGTCGCCGGTGCACGCTCACAAGAAGCATACCGCTGGGACTCCGTTGCCGCCGGCGCACGCAAAGCAATCGACATCCGCTACCGCCTCCTCGACTACATCTACACGGCGATGCATCAGCAACACGTCGACGGCACGCCCCTAGCAGCACCTCTATGGTACCTCTCACCCTCCCCTCATCCACCACCTACTAACAAAAACCAGGATGCACTATCCCTCCGACCCCACCACTCACGCTATAGAAACTCAATTCTTCTACGGCCCCTCCCTCCTCATCTCCCCCGTCACAGCCCCCGACTCCACATCCGTAACCTTCTACCTCCCCAACGACCTCTGGTACGATCTCTTCACGCTGCGCGCCATCGACAGTCCAGGCGAAGAAACTACATACAACGACGTCGATTTCGCCTCCATCCCCGTGCATATCCGCGGCGGCTCGATCATCCCCGCGCGCGTCAACAGCGCGATGACGACGACCGAGTTACGGGATCAGGATTTTGAGCTCCTGGTTGCGCCGGATAGGGAGGGGTTTGCGCGGGGCACGCTGTATTTAGATGATGGAGAGAGTATTGAGCAGGAAGGCGTTAGTGAGATTGTATTTGTGTATGAAGGTGGGAGGATTCGGTGTGAGGGGTCGTTTGGGTTTGAGACAAAGGTGGGGGTGAGGAGTCTAACGCTGTTGGGGAGGGAGGGGGCGGTGAAGTATAGGCTGGATGAGGGGTTGGATGGGGGGTGGGAGTATGAGTTGGTGAGGTTGGAGGTGTTGGATTTGTAGGGTGGGTTGTTTGAGGTTTGTTTTTGTTGAGATTGTATCATGGTATGATGATCATCTTGTACTGTTATCGGTTGGTGATATCAGTGCAGTTGTAGTCAATTCAAGGATTGGTGAACTGGCCAGGACAACTGCGAATCAAGGAAGGTCCGCGATGTCAAACAGTCCTGCGAAGCAGTAAAGTACCATTCAAGCCTGACGCTTGGACCTTACAGACTCAATCCTATCTTAATCGATCTATCAACAAAATGATTCGTAAACAAAGAAAAAATCAGAAAATGAAAACAAGGAGAACAAAAAGGAAGACGTTAGAGCAATAACATCTCTAACACTAACCTTTCCTCACATCCAGAACATAGTATCGTTGAGGTTCTTGTGCCACGGACCTTCTGGATTATCATCTGAGCTCTTGGAAAGATTTTTCCATTTCTGCAAAATCTGCTCCTCATAAGCCTCCCTTTCACCCTTCTTGCGACCATTGTAGTCCGAGCGCGATTCTGTAGGGTCCTTGCTTGGCGGCGTCCACTTCTCAAACTCATGTGCCGTGAAGTTCCTCTTCATGTATGCGCGGGCTCGATCGCACAACCTATCCGCATAGTACGCTGGCGGCACATAGCCAACAGGTAGCGTTGCTCGAGCGTAAGTGAAGCAAAGCTTGTACGTAAACTCCTGAAGTTGGGCGGCAGTGAAGGTCATCCCGTTTTCGAGCACGAAGTAATGGGTAGGTCTGGCGGTGCCTTGGATGGGGGTGTGGGATTGCAGGAAGAAGTCGAAGTAGTAAGGGTGCGTGACGTCAGTTTCTATGACAGTACCGGAGAGACAGTTGCTTTCGAAGGCTTCGTCTGCGTCGTTCTTCCTTTTTCCTTGCTGGCCCTTTCCCTGCGCGCCCTTTCCTTGCGGACCCTTTCCTACCCTCGGGTTCTTCCCTTTCGAATTGAATGGAGTCGGAGGTGTTTTTCGGGTGTCTTTGTCGAGTGGATAGAATCGGGTATGGTGGCGTTTGGTGACAACCACTGCCGTGATCAGTGGCTCGATTGGCTCGCTGTTGCCCACTTGAAGTTTTTGATAGGCTCCTCGTATCTTCTGCACATCTTTCATGCGGATCTGTGAATGCTGACTCTCTCCGACGCCGTCGCGGTAGTAGAGGACTTTGGAAGGAAGCTTGCCTTTGTTTCTGGCTTTCCAGGCTTGAAGCCGCTCGGTGACTATTTTTTCAAATTCGTCAATAATCTATAGATCTGATTAGCAACGCGCCGTAGGGCTGTGGTAATAGAGAGCTTACCTCTTGGTTCCTTTTCTGAAGTCTCAATGAACCCAGGAATTGACCATAATTGGTGTCGATGCTTCCTACGACAGCAGCAAGTGATGGAGGTGCATCAGGGCTCTCATTCTTAGTGTGGGTCACATCCGCCCCCAAGATGATGGTGTCTTGCAGAAGTTGGAATAGATCCCTGGCCAGCTTGATTTCGTGTTTATGATTGCCCAGTTTGAGATTTACCTTCATACTGACATTGGCCATGTACTGGTGCAAACCGTATGTTGGGTTGCTCTTATATTGCTTCCTGGCGGTTTCCTCAGTGATGCAGACCGAATGCATACCCAGCCTGTTTTTAGCCACTCGCTTGAAGTCGCTGAACAAGGGAACCCACTCTGCGGATTTGTTGGGATTCAGGAAAAAGCACGAATGCAACCTGGTGAGCGTCCTTTGCTTTCTTCAGCTCTGTTTCGAACTTTTCCTCTGGGTCTACGCCCTCATGGACGTCTACTGCTATCGGTGGTATGACCAGCTCCTTGAGGACGGTTCGATATTTCCTCGGGTTACCTGCTGCTCTGCCATGAGGCATAACTTGCACGCCGTTCAGCTGTAACTGCCACAGAAGCTCGACAGCGCAATGAACGCCAAACTCCTCATCAGCTTCGCAACGACTGTACTTTGTAACAACCACTAGTACTTTACCATTGAGAGACTTCCTAGTGTTTACAAACTGATACTTGGAAAGGTTCCATCGAGCTCTGTTGGTCAATTCTGCCGGTTGCTTATTGGCATAGAGGACAGTGGGAAGAGGAATCTGCCGTGCCCCAATCCGAAGCATCTCGGTCTTCGGTTCCATTTTCATGTTTTGCCAATATCCTTTCTATGCTGCTGTTAGGTACATGAGCAATTCTCGAGACAAACTTCGCTCACCATGTTGAAGCCCAGGAAGTTCAGACCATCTCTGATTGCGGTACAATTTTCCAAAGGGGTTTTCCTTGCTGCGGCTACCATACGATCCTGTGCTGTCGACTGGAGCGGAAAATAGTAGACCTGATGCTCCACAATAGTCAAGGTTTCAGCAGGAAACCATTGCGGCGATGTCCTGCTGCCAAGGTTGACGCAAAACCAAGGCGACCCTTTGATTTCGAGCAGGAGATCAGGGCTCACACCTAGAGTCAGTGATTAGTCGGGTTCGCCTATATTTAAGAGACTTAACGTACTCCTTTGAGACGCCAGATAGGCTGCCACTGTAGACTGGTTACCTCCAGGCAGGGTGAACGTCTGCCTCGATGGAGGCTCGTTGCCGATACCGTTGATGGTTGCTGTTCGGTTCTGATACCCAACTTTGACCCGCAGTCCTTCACCACACTTCGAAGTCACGTAATGTCACGGCCAATGTTGTGCATCATCTGATCCAATCGCAAAGACTTGAAGAATGCTGTCGTGATATTGTTCACGTTTACCAATGGTCGGCCCATTGCCAGCTTTGCGGTGAGGAAGAACCCACTATACAGGCACACTCCTGGCTGAATTTCATTGAATGTGTTCTTCCGATAGATTCTGTTACTGCCAAGGATGAAGTAGTCCCTCAGGGTCGGGTTTTTTGCACGTATTGCCGCCTCAATCCCACGTCGTGCCGCAGCATTCATGATGAGAATATCTAAGGCGTGCACCGCATCGATCGTACTTTGGCCATTGAGAGTGCGAGGGGGCGATGGTACTTCTCGCTTGCATGCCCTGATAAATTCAACAAGGGGAAC
Organism: Sporormia fimetaria CBS 119925; assembly: GCA_010093795.1. Lineage (NCBI taxonomy): Eukaryota > Fungi > Ascomycota > Dothideomycetes > Pleosporales > Sporormiaceae > Sporormia > Sporormia fimetaria. Next base: position 40,493 of record MU006597.1, on the reverse strand, counting down.
CGTTCCATTTGAGACAAGCCGTACGTCCCGGTTTTGCGCGACATGCTGGCCCCATCCCACCTGAGATACAATCTCAATAACTTCGTGTTCTCCAGGACCAAGCGGTATTTTGCCTTGAGGGGCTGGATACGTGTCGAGTGGCGCGCCAGACGTGAGAACGAGTTGAAGGGAATCTGACGCACTTCGAGCTCTAGCGGCCTTACAGGCTTTTGAGTTTCCCAAAGCCCGCAGCATGAGGTCAGTTTTTTGGTCTCGTCGAAGCTTCTTGTCGCCTTCGAGGCCGTTCATCGTGTACTGATGAAGTTCGTCCTTCGTGTATTTGCTCAAGTCGAGTTCAAAGTGATTGGTGAGGACATTGAAAGTGTTCTTGGAAAAGTCGGGTCGTAAAGGAAAATCATCCAAGTCCCCTAGTGCACCATGATGACGTTTCGCACTCTGCTTCTTTGTATCTTCAGCGTCATGCTTCTCGTCCAAAGAACGATCATCCACAGGACGAGCAATAGGTGTACTGGCCTGCCCGATTGTCATACTGAGAGTAGAAGAATTGGAGAAAACGTAAGAGTAGAACGTGTGTACCGAAGATCGGTGATTTGAGAAGTGGATAAAAGTCAAAATCTGGCTGCTGCGTTCTGGCACCCCCAAATTGAGTGACGAAGACTGAATTCGGATACCCCAGGATACTGGAAGACTGAGTATCATATATTACCTTCACTGCTCACTCTGTGCTTGCCTACACGCTGGCTTTGCAACAGTTTGGCGGTCATTGCCCATAATTTGCCAGTCCCACAATCGCAACGGCAATACAATGTCGTAGCCGATGATTGTGGACGCCTGAAACAAGCGCTTGACATGCAGAGTCAGACAAACGTGCACAGCTGTGCTCACAGTATGCGAGTCTTTGAATTGGGCCTGAAGATCATGGTTTGTGGTTGTCTTTGCGCTCTTGCCGTGGTTGCCTTGGACAGTTGGTTGATTCCATCCTGGATAGGTCGATGGTCGCATATGAAATGGACGATGTCGTTGGACAGCATTTCGGCAACGAGATAATGTGAGCATACCACCACTTCGCGCAGCTGTGTTTGCGGTGATAAATGCCGGTGATGTCAGTACGATGGAGGATGGTGGTGATGGAGATATTTACGGAATCTCCGATCGCCTAAATCCAAATTGGCTAGTCCGTAATCTGCCCGCAGAGCCGCACGTCCATCGTGGCAGGGCCCAGATCTCTGTCCCTGAACACCACAGACCCACATTGCCCAAGCCATCTCGTACGTTGCCTCATCCGGACGACGGTGGCTTCAGCCTCACCAACTTCCAATAGTGCATCCGCTTAATGTGTCTCCATTCGCAATGGTGAACTTTTCACATCTTCCATTCATAAGGATGGAGGCCCCCTTCTTTTGTCGGCCAACCAAACAGAGAACTCCAACTTCTACGCTCTTTTATCTCTTCTTGGTTGGTGATTGAAGCACTGTGCAGTATGAAGGGCTCCTTGTGCATTCTCCTGGCATCTGCCAGTGTTGCCTTAGGTCGCATCTCCAGGGATGGCTCATGTGGTGGTAAGACAGGCCAAACCTGCCTGAACTCTGTCTTCGGGAGTTGCTGCTCCCAGCATGGATACTGGTATGCACATGATTGATCTTACACCGCGTCAGGCACTGACTTTCATACAGTGGAGACAGCCCAGCCTATTGTGCCACTGGGTGTCAATCGAAATGGGGAACCTGTACGAACTCTGAGACCCCGCAACCGGCTCGGATCTCGAAAAACGGACAGTGCGGCAACGGAGTCACCTGTCTTGGCTCTTCTTTTGGGGATTGCTGTAGCCAGTACGGGTACTGTGGACGCACAAAGGACTATTGCGGAAAGGGATGCAATCCGCTCTTTGGAACGTGCACATCAGCACCTACAACTGGCCACACAAACAACCCGACACCTACGTCTCAGTCATCCGCTCCGTCGGCCACTGGAGTCGTTTCGACAAACGCTCGATGTGGGTATACCTACGATGCCATGCCAGGCGGCATGACCTGCTTAGGCTCGAAGTTTGGAGACTGCTGCTCCCAATACGTAAGCAATAGAGAAGAACGAAGCAAGGTGACAATAGTACTGACGAGCGTAGGGTTACTGTGGTTCCAGCGAAGGATACTGTGGCACTGGGTGTCAGAGTGAATTTGGCTCCTGCGCGGGACAGTCCTCCAGCTCCTCCAGCTCCTCCACTCAAGAACCGACCACGTCTTCCAGCACTGAAAACCCTACGCCGTCTACAGCATTGTCTGAGACTACATCCGAAGTGGCCTCCCCCACAAGCGAAGCTCCAGCCACTCCATCCTGCACAACGAACTTCGTCACCGATCCCGGCTTCGAGGCCGGCCAAGCATCACCATGGCGGTGGACTATCGAGGACGATTGGGGCGCCGCCGGAGTCGGTACTGCTCTCCCTAGCATCTCCGCCGACGCTGGATCCTCGTTCTTCAGAATTGTCGCAGAATCGATGCCGACGGCAGTGCTTTCGCAAAAACTAGTCGGTTTGAAGGCCGGCACTGTTGTCTCGTGCGGTGCGCGCTACGCCGTCGCCAATATCGTCCCGAATTACGCATCAATTGATCAGTCAGAGGTCTTCGTGGAAATATCAGTTGGTGGGAAGATCTGCACAGAAACTTCATCGACAAGCAATCATGAGTGGAAGATGACAGAAGTCAAATGGGGTTCGACGGGATCCGTGACGGTCGAAAGCGACGAACCCGAACTGGTCATCACCGTGGTGCCGCAAAACTACGGCTCCGACCTCTACGTCGGCCTGGACAGCATCTCAATCGTCGGTGTCCAGGCCTGCGAGGGTGGCAGCGAGTCGCCCACAACCACCGCCACTACTCTCGAAACCGTTGTTTCTTCGTCTACCTCCTCCGCCACTGATGCACCGTCGGCAACTCCGGAACCCACATGTACTCCTAATCTCGGGGCTTGCACCTTTGAGCGTCCAGACTTGTGCTGCGGCCAGATTTGTGTGGCACCAGGCTTTGGGGGGAACACGAATGCCTTTCCTGCTTGTATTGGTGCTTGATAGATGCGATAATGCCTCCACGGACTAGAATATCTTGTGTCCCAAGGCTATCTCTCTACATACCTAATTAATAATAATGATATCTTGAACCTGACTAGTCAATAGTTAGCTTGATGCACCTTCTGCCTCGTGACTCAATAAGATAGGCTGCTGACCGCTACAATCCAAGGCTCTCCATGCTCCAAGCCTTCAAAATAAGCGCCGGTAGGAGGAGCCCCGGTACCCAATGCTAGGGAAGGTGCTCTCCTCGATAGTGCCTTCTCCTCAATCCTCTGATTTTATCAGTTCATTCAACATCTGATGCATACGAGAGGTTGAGCCTATCTTTCATACAAAGTCCTCCTACTATGATTTCTGACACCTATAGACTCTGTTCATAGCGGCCAGTCGGCATGCCACTGAATACCATACACCAATTTGCCATTGCGTCCGCTCATGAGCACTTCCGCCCAAACACCGACAACTCGGTGTCAAGAAGATCAGCTTTCCGTTACTCCTCAGCCGCCTCCTCTCCATCATCGCCACAATCTTTCTCCCATTCCATCTCCCTGTCCTTCTTTCCACCCTTCTCGTCCCTACTCTCCTCCCCTTCCGCATCCTCCTTCCCCTTCACAGTCTTCTTCCCCGTCTTCTCCCGCTCCACAGGCCACCCACTACCACTCCTCCAACCCCCTAAACTAAACCCCGCTTCAACCTCTCCTCAGGCACCATCCATTTCTTATCCCCCTTCTGGTCGTGATGAATCCTGTGCCCATATTTCATGGTCTCCAGCAGTTTCTTGTATTGACAGACCTTCTGCTCCTTCGCATGCACTCTCCAACACCCGTTGTCACGGCACATATCATCCTCGTAATTCGTGCATTTACTGCGCCGGCAAAAGCGATGATTGAGAAGCCTGCATTGGTTGCAGCGCTCGTGACCGTCGCAATAGGACTCCCAGCGGTGGGAGTGGCAGTGGTGGCAGGGGCGGGGGCCGCGGGATCGTGTCTGGGATGTGGCGGAGACGGGGACGGTGGAGGGTTTAAAATAGGGGGATGTGGTGGGTGGTGGGGCGTTGTCGGAGGGTGAAGAAGGGGAGACAACACTCCTGCCTTTTGGAGTTTGTGGCTCTCTTGGGCGAATATGCGGGTGCTTTGGGGTGCGGGAAGGTGGCGGCAGTGAGTTATCGAACAGAGGGTTGTTGACCATCGGCGAAGCAGAAGTATCGTGAAAGGTGCCGGAAGACGCGGGGTACGGGCTCACTCCTTGACTGAGTTGCTGGTAGCAAGACGGCTGGATCTGTGAAGCCAGTAGATTGAAGTCAGTTGATGTTAAGCCTTCCTGGGTCGGTTGGGACTGAGAAGCTAATGAACTGAGATGATCGGACCCAAAACCTTCTGGGACCAATTGAGGCTGTGAAGACAGTAAATCGAAGTCATTCGCTGCAAAACCTCCCTGAACTGGCTGGAACTTTGAAAATAGGAAGTCGAAGTTATTCGATGCAAAATTTCCCTGGACTGGTTGCGACTGTGAAGACAGCAGTTCGAAGTCATTCGCCTCAAAACCCCCCTGGACTGGCTGGAACTGTTAACTCAACAAGTCAAAGTCATTCGACACAAAACTTCCCTGGACCGGTTGGGGCTGTGAAGACATTAGATCGAAGTCATTTGCCGCAAAACCTCCCTGGACCGGCTGGAACTGTGAAGAGAGTAAGTCAAAGTCATTTGATGTCAACCCTTCTTGGGACAGTGAAGCCATTGGACCGAAACCATTCGTCGCATAACCTCCCGGGACGCCTTGAGGCTGCGAAGAGAGCCCACTGAGCGCCACATTCATCTGAAAAGCCCTACAAGAGTTAGTCCCAGCAGCTCGCGTTTCAAAGAGTCAAACATACTGAGCAGCCTCCAACTTCCTCTTTTTCTTCTTCTTCTCACCAGCGCCTCACTCGGGCCACTGGGAAATCCATTCGGCGCAGCCAACGCCTGTGCGTATGCGCGTGACTGCGACACCAACTGTGTCTTTCAATACTCCCGCTGACGCAAAAGCTGTTTCAACTGGCGGTTCTCTGCCTGCAACGCCTGATCCTTGACAAACTCGAAATTCTTCTTCGAGCTCCGCAATTCCTCATTCTCCTTCCTCGCGCCCTTCAACTCCGCCTGCGTCTTCTCAAGCGCGATCATCGCCTTCTCATAGTAAGCTTTATACCCCAACATCTGGCTCTGCGTATTGTTGAGGTTCGTCTGGAGAGACTTGACTTGCTCCGTTCTGCGAGCTTCACTCTCTGCGTGAGACATTTGAATGGCCGCGATGGCGCCAGCGTGTTCGGCGGCTTGCTCATTCAGGGCGGCGCGGAGGTTGTTGTCATCATGCGTGCCAAGGGCTCCCGGTGTTTTGAGGAGTGATGGATCGTAAGCGGGCGATTTCTTGCTCGAGTTCGGTGTTGCGGTTGAGATAGAAGGCGAGGGCTTGTTTGAGGAGGGGGGGGTTGTTGGTGAGGTTTGGGTAGTCGTCGTTGCTTTGGTGATCGTGGTCGATGGGAGGAGATGGGGTCTCTTCGTCATCGGGTTCTGCGAAGGTGTCCATGGATATGTCGGGGGGTCTTGAGGACCAGTTGCGATTGCTTTGCGCCTGAGTATGGAGGTTGTGAACTTACAAGACTGGGTTATGATGGCTACGGAGACAGTTTCGGAGGATAGTGAGGGCGTATGTTGTTGCTGTGAGATCGCGCTCACGAGTTACCCCACAGCAGTAACAAACCGCTGCGAAGAACCCAGTGTGAAGCGTCCCTGAAAGGTGTGATCAGGGAGCAAATCTGCGCAGTCAAGCACAAGGCTCAACTGGCGGAGTTGGAGCGGATAAGAACGATAGTCGATATGGCTGAAGCCAGGGGGTTCGGATGTAGAGCGAGAGTGTAGGGGTGAAGTGCTTGAGAGAGCAGAACTTGTTGTGTTCATTGCAGAAAAGGCCGGGTCGTGCATTGGGGAATGGTGCAATGTGAAAGGCCGAAAGGGCTGTAGTAATGAGCAAGGGAAAAGGGGGATGAGCGGGAAAGGGACGTGGTTGCTGGTGAATCGCGCGCAGTTCGATATGAGGCGAATATGTACGGCAACAGCACATTGCGCATGGATGAGTAGTACTACTCGTAGTACATAGTAGCTTCTGGGCGTGGTGTTTGCGTGTGCTTCCTTCGGCGTGCAACATTATTCGCAGATGCGGCCTCAGGAAGACATCGGCGAGCCCCTAATAATCCCCCCTCTACGGTCTGAAGAGCGTACACCCACCTGACAATGTACGTTAGCCCACGAGGCTGGGTAACAAAGGGGTAGTGAGATGAAATAGCACATACATACATACACAGTACCGTCTACGACCAACACCCAAAATGCCAGGCCAAGGGGTCCCAAGAAAGACGCCAACCGAAAAGAATACTATACACAACCCCTCTTTTACGGAAACTTCGAATCAAACTCCTGCGTATCCAACCCCCAAATCTCAACATGCTTAACATCCTCCCACTCAACCCTCGTCAACCGTCTAATCGGTCCATGACGTCTCGCATTCAACGAGTTCTCTTGCCCGGGCGGAACTGGTGTCTCCGCGCCCTTTTTGGGATACACCACCTCCCCACACTTGAAAATCAGTTTATCCCCCAGCCCAAAATACTTCAGATTCTTATAATCCGGTTTCCAGAGTTCGGTCGCGAGCGCGAATTCGTGCATATCGCTTTCCATGCTGTCGATCTTGTGCGCGAGATCCGAGCCCGTGCGTACGAGGAGGCGGAGCGCGAAGAGTTTGGGGACGAAGGAGAAGACGCGGCGGAGGAAATCGAGCGCCGGCATCGCAGAGGCGAACCCGAGTTGTTCGAGGTTGCGGCAGTTTTGGCAGAGGCTTAAGAGGGCATCGTCGCTAAGGACCCAGTGGTCGGAGAGGAGGAGGTGGCGCATGGTGCAGTGATTGGATTGGATGACGGCGAGGTATTCGCCTGCGAGGCTTCTGCTTTGTTGGTCGCCGAGGGGGGCACCGTTCGCCGGTGTTGCGGGTTGAGAAGGGGTGGGTTGGAAGGGTGTTGGCGGGGCGTCGGTGATAGGTGTCGCTGCTAGACTGCCTGCTTTTGATGTCTTCCGCCTGTCTAGGATGTATAAACGGTCCATGCCGTAGTGTTGTGCCATCATGGTTGCTATCTCTTTCTCGATTACGTCCATGCGCAGCATTTTGAGGTTGTAAGGCACGTCGTGCGCCTTTTTGGTTTTCCAGGTGTTATCCAGGAATACAGTCATGGGGTCTGAGTTTCCCATGCAGTTTATCATGGTGAGTTCCTCCATCTTTGATTGATCGGCGATGTGGTCGAAGTCGTCACCCAAATTCCGCGCATAGAGGTTGTACATTGCCAGGCGTTTCACCGATAACTTGTGTCCGGCGGCTATGCAGCGTCCGAAGTAGTTCATCAAGTTGACGGATTCCTCGCCGCTTTCTCGCATTCGCGGATTCCAATGTAGTTTCAGATTCTCGAGATTTTTAGACAGGAAAAGCATGGATATGTCGTCCGGGTAGCAAAGCGGGTCTATATCATATACTACGAGGGTCCGGAGATTGGGAATAAGTGGTATTAGAGTGGTCGGCCGCGGTATTCGTCTGGTCTGGGAACGGAGTGTGAGGGAGGTTATTGAGGGTTTCGTCATGATGCCCTCATACACCGTCTGCATGGGCTTCGTGCTCAGCTCCCAGCTACACATATCAGCAGCTCACTCGAATGAGTCAGGCCTCGATGGACGTACGCAAACGCCTTCAGTTCCTTCATCCTGTCCAGTGCAGCGCGCATGGCGATCTGCAGCATCATGCTATTGTCCGGCACGCGGCCTTTGTTGTAGTCGTCCACATCGTGCTCCCGCCATTCGCCCACCACCCGGAACGATTGTACGTATTCTGCGAGCGGTCGCGAGACGAGTGTGTTGAGGCCCATGGCGAACGGGCTGCCGTTCCCGTAGCCTTCCGGTTGGCCATCGATGTACCGTATCTCAGTGTAGGAGCGCAGTGTGACTTCTCGATAGAGCTGTGGGAGGCCCATGTAGTAGAACAGGCGCGACGTGCGCGTCACCCGGGCGAGGTCGCCGACATCGTCAAGCTACATCTCTGTCAGTCTCAATTGCATGCGACACGGCGAGGCTGTCACAGATGACGCCATACATATGAGAGTATCAAAGCGATCAGATGCAGCGGAAGGTCTCTGCCATGTGCTTGCGCAGCGTGGTGCCGTGCTGGCGACTTGAACCAGCCTTGCTGTGGAGCTGTGGGAGGCGGGCCCGCTCTGGCATTGCTCAGCATTGTTGGTGAGCTCCCCGCTGCGGGCGCAGCTGGCGTGCGGCGGAGTGGAGACTGTGAGTCGGCCACAGGCATCCTGGAGGCCGTCGAGGTGGCGATCACGGTGGGCACATGGTCAACAGAGCACGGCGTGCGCTGAGGGTTGGCGACGTGGATGGAATTTCTGTAAGCAACAGCTCTCCAAAGATAGTCAGCCACCTGCGTTTTCGACAAAGTCCGATCGCCGACGTTCCGCTTTGGTCCGCCGCCGCCGCCAACGCGATCTCCGCAGGGTTAAACGCGTGCAACGCGTCACATGCCAATCATAATCCGCGCTATACGAAACCGACCATCTCGCTCGGCATCGTCAACTTCCGTCCTATTCTTTGGGCGCCGTTTCCTGGAAGTCTCTGAAAAACCACGGCTGCTTGTCGCCATAAGGCTCGCCCGGAATATGGAATGGAACCTCCAGAACGTCTTTGAAAACCCATATGGGCGGCACTTCTCCGTCCTTGAGCGCAAGCGCCTGCAAAATCGCTTCGGGAACGGGCACGACAACACCGCACTCCCAGTTCCTGACTGCCATCTTGCCCAGCTTCCCCGACTTTAGCTCCCTCTGGCTGCCCCACGCGGATTCGGATAGGTTTGCCGAACCGACATAGGCCCACGCTACTGGAGTTCCATCTTTCTTGTGTCCTCGCGCAAGCAGCAGCTTGTTGTGAGAGAGGAGTCCTTGTCTTGTTGACATGTGATTCCGCATGCACTTCTTCGGAAAGCTCGCATTGTTGTAGTAGGACCGGTTCAAAGTGATGATTCCGCCGCAATCAGGACCGCCATTACTCTTCTTGACTGTTTCGTCTGTGGGAAAGTATATCCTGAAGTGGTCCAAGAAGTCATCGGATATCGCAGAAACCGGTCGTCCGCAAGCAGCAGCATACAAGCTCTTTAGAAACGACTCTTTCAGAGCTCCCAAGGAAGCGGAGGCGTAATCCAACTCCATCGTCTCAACATCGTCCAATCCCAACTTCTGCACAGCCGTTCTTAGTCCTTCGAGCCCGGTATGGTCTGCGTATTGGGACGTCAGAGTGCCAGGTCTGTTTCATTAGTATCGAGTTGTCGACTGTGCAAAAGTACTCACATTGCATGCACGAATCCAAAATCTTTCGTCAAGCTGAAGTCAAACTTCAGGACACCATCTACTGCATTCTTCCGCATACCCATTGCCTCCAAGAACTCAATCAAACTCTGTCCAAACGCAGTCAAGTCCTCTTTTTGTCCCACAGCACCAACAGTCCCATCCTGGCGACGTGGGAGGTCGATCAAGAAGGCGGTGTTCTCCAATACCGCTGGCTGCCAAGATACTCCATCCTTCGTATTCGTCTCACCCCATTCTTCTTTGATCATGTTGGCACTGGGCACAACGATCCTCAAAAAGTCATCATGGAAGAGAAGCATCAGCTTGCTGTGCATGTGTTGGACATTACCATCCATAGGTGGAAAATGCGGCCGGAAGTTGGGGATACGAGCCTCTGTCGCCTCGCCTAGGAGCTTGTTCTGCAGCTCTTCCCCTTTGGCGCTCATGACCCAGATCTGTTTTGTTTTCTGGGGCGGGAGTTTGCTAAACACCCACTCATCGTTCCAATGTAAGGCGCTCAGGATGGCCGTTTTGGGGGCAGGGTCAAACACCTCCTCAAGCTTGATGTCGTTGGTTCGAGGATATTTGTGAGCCCAGGTGCGCTTGACTACTCCCAAGGGAAATCGCATGTCAGCTAGAGTGTCCTCTTCCTCTTCCTCTTCATGACCTGCGCGTCGATTCGGCGGTCTCCGGAACTTGTTTGGCCGGTAATCAGGTGAAGCAGTCCGCGTTCTCTTCCCAAGCCTGGCAAGTCGTTCTTGTTCCATTGCTTTCCGATCGATTCCAAGTAGGCCTACCTGGAGGCTCTGTGTGGGCGGTCTGTTTGAGGATGCTGATGCCGGTTGAGTAGGCGGCGCAGAGTTTGAGGATTGAGAGCCGTACTGTCCGTTTTGGGTGCCTTTGACTGCTTCTGAAGTGCTGCTGTTGTTGACATTCCCCTTTGCGTCTTGAAGTGAGAGTGCAATGGCGCGCCGCATGTCCTCGTCGTCATCATCCGAGTCGTCCAGGACGATGGCGGGAGGTGATGAGGGCTTGGTATCTTGCAGAGACATCTCAATTGCGCGTTTGAGATCTTCATCTTCGGAAGATGCCATGTTGTGTTTGTGGCGAACATTGAAGGATTGTTGTCGTGCAGATGTAGTCGCGGTTGCACGTCCTCACGTGGGAAGGTGCTAGGGCTTGGCGTCCCAACTGGGTTAGAACTAAACTATCTGGGGTGATTGCCTCGTTGCCAGCGATTACAATCAAACTTGTAAAGAGGCTTACGAAACCTTCGAAGCAAACATTTGAAGAGAAAAGACATTACAAACGGCACCGCGACCGGCTGCTTCGCAGATTGAGCTCACGCATCAACACATTAAATTCTTGAGATGGAACTACAATTGTTTATCATCTGTACTTCAAGATATAATCAAAATATAACGCATTACGGTCTACCTATTTCACTCTCAGCACCCTCACGGAACTATCATCACTCACAACCGCCAACTCCCACCCCTCCTCTTCACTCCCACCCGGCCTCCACGCAACCCGATTAACCGCCCTACCAGGCCTCATCTTCTCCCCCACCATCACAATCTCCATATCCTCCCACCCCTCCCCTTCCACCCTCGCAATGCCAGTCTCCCCACCCTCCGTCCCAAATGCAAACACCAACCTCCCCTTTCCTGTCCAAAAATTACACTGCACAGCCGTCACCGCCGCCCCCACCGTAACACTCTTAACACACACGACCTCCTCGCCCTCCACCCTCCAAACCTTGACACTCTTATCCCTCCCCGCCGTCAAAAACACACCTTCCGCCCCCGTCCACGAACACCCCAAAATCATCCTCGAATGTCCCTTAGGGTTACACCACCTCCTTTCCCACACCCCCTCATTCCTCTCCCAAACAACCCACTGTCTATCCCGTCCCACACTCAACAAAAACCTCCCATCTCTCGAAAACTGCAAATCCGTCACCGTAAGCGAATGCGCCTTCAACGCCGGCTTCACCTCCAACCACTCCTTCGTATCATACAACCGTATCACAGCGTGATCGATAGAACTCGCACGACATGCGGTTGCTACGACCGAGCCATCGGGGCTCGTACTAACGGCTGAGATCTCGTAGCCGTGGCCGTAGAGTTTTTCGGTTTCGGGCCAGAGGAGGTGGCGCGCGAGGTGGTCTTCGAAAGGCGGGTGGGTGATTTCGAGGGTGGATTTGCGGATGACGGAGGATGGGTCGATGGGGTCTTGGTCACCCTCCTCGGTGTCGTTGGATTCTGGTGCATTGGTGGGATCGTCGATGGCTTGGATGGCTTTGTTTGAGAGGCCTAGGACGGGGATGTTCGCGGCGTCGGGGAGTGCGCTATTGCTTTTGGACGCGATACCGCAGAGGTTGTTCAGTATATCGGCGACGCCTTTCGGTTCGTCGAAGACACGGAGGAGTTTTTCGTCGGCGCCGGAGATAAATTGTGAGTCGGTGATGGCGTCGATGCAGTTGAGGTCGTAGCCGTGGATCTGCGGGCGGGAGAACTCGTGCCATGAGGTTTGGTTATCGTGTTTCCATTGCGCGAAAAGACGGGTTGTTTGATCGGACCCTGTAGACAGGAGATATGAGCCCGTGGTTGACCAGCATATGCCCTTGACTTCGCGCACGTGGCCGGTGACGGCGACTTGCTGTTGCCACATGTCTTGGTCTGCGGAATATGTCCACCTCCTCCAACTACCTGTACGCCCTAGAGATACCACGCTGTTGCCGTCGGGCGACCACAATCCGATCCAAAAACCGCCCGCGCTGCCTGTTGCTGTGGTCGAACCCTTCTGTGCGCTGATTTCACCTAGCCGCGTGATGCAGACCCAGACACCGGAAGACGGGTCTGACTCCCAGAAAGCGAGGGAGTTGTCTTCAGAGGTAGAGAGAAGCTGTAATTTTCCGTTACGGTGTCGCCAGGACGCTGTGTATATCCAGTCTTCGTGCCCTAGTAACAAAGCCTCAAATGTGATCGAGTACTTTGCCGACGCAGTCGCAAACCGATGTGCCTTGTTGGATAGCGACTTGCCGAGAACTCCTAGAGAGGGGTCGTTCAGCGCGGCGCTTGCGGCGGGAAGCTCTTCGCCTCTGTGTACTCGCCAGAGACGGATATACTTGTCTTGACTTGCTGATGCTAGTAGGAGATCACTGTTCGGATCTGACGTCTCGCGAGTGAAGTCCAGAGCCCTGATCCATCCTTCGTGTCCAGTTAGGGTGGCCGCGAGTTCGAATTGCGTGTCTATGGAAGTGAAGATAGAAATCGTACTCCGTGTCCCAGCCACGGCAAGAATGATGAAGGAGTCGTCCAGCGCAGCAAGTGCTATAGCCAGAGGAAAATGTCTTGGGGTGAGGGTGATGGTTTGGACGAGCTCAACATCTACATTCGAGAAATCGGCATCATGGACGAGCTTCCAGATCTTGACTGTGCCATCCGAGGCACCCGTGGCGAAGATGTCGAAACCAGGCAGTGTAGCAATACGAGTCACAGGACTCTTGTGCTCAGAGATAGTCTTGACAAGATCGAACTCAGGGTATTGGCCCCGCCATATCCGGATGGAGTTATCAGCGGACCCGCTGATCAGAATCGAGACATCCCGGGAACCTGTTTGGAAGAACCTGACAGCATTGACAGTGTCAGTATGTCCATTAAGCAGTGACCGTACACCACGAAATCCACTGTCCTAGTAATGTTAGTACACAATCTCCGGTAGCTAGGACCTGCCTACCGAAGGGTCCCAAAGTGCAATACTATTGTCCGCCCCAAATGCTAAGAACTTCGAATCCCCATCCCAATCCGCCGCAGCGGGGTTTCGATTGCCTCCAATGGAGATATATTCCGACGATATATGCATTCTCGGTGTTTTGTTGTGGATGGCGTATGCTGCAAGGGCACTCTGGAGGTCATTTCTTTAGCACTAGCCTCGCCTAGCGTACCGAATGTGGATTAGCGCATAGTAGCCAACCTTAACATCGCCGCAACCCAGGTCTCCTCGCAGGCCATCACTTCGAAGAAAGGTCGAGATGGCTGATCAGAAAGATGCGGAGACGATACCGATAACGGTGGAGTTCAGGTACGTGTCTTCCGCCAGAAACGGAAAGGGAAAATCTGACACAAAACAGCGGCGGGCTGGAAATGCTTTTCGCCAACGAACGCAAACTTTCCTTGTCGCTGCCTACAAAGGACAAGGAAGGGAATCATGTTAATGTCGCGTACTTGATCGACTATCTATGCGAGAAAGAGATGAAGGACCCGCGGAGAGATCTCTTTGTTCTGGACGGTTCAGTGTTAGTTGCTCTTCGACTTTCTACTCCGCTTGGGAACTAATATGTATACAGGCGTCCGGGAATCCTTGTGCTGATCAATGAAGCGGATTGGGAGCTTGAGGGCGAGGACAAGTATGAGCTGCAGAAGGGCGACAACATATTGTTCGTATCTACTCTGCATGGTGGATAGAATATGAACGGTTACATTCCGACATGCGAGCCACCTGGGTTATGGCCTTAAATCTTGAAAGGCACAGTGCGAAGAAGATGTGTTAACCATCGTAGCATGTATGATACGAGATGTGAGGCCACTTCAATTCATTGCACAGTGCGAATACATGCCCTTGTGGTAGATCGCACGAGCTGCAATGAGCATATCTGCCCTGGACTTTTCGAACTATGGGCACCCGTAGAACCAGAGCGATATTTGTTCATTTACCTGTACTCTTCCAGTACTCCTGATCCCCCATGGATACCCCGCCACCTCAGACAAGGTCGATCTCTTCCCATGCGAACCCACCATATTCAGGCGGATCGCCATGGAATATGCCTAGCCTTGAGAACCTCCTCCGCCTGCCCATAATCGCCCTCTCGTTTTGAGTAGCAGCATAATAGCATGCCCATTTTCTTTCTTACGTCCAATATGTAGCAAAGCCACCTGGTTATCAACGTATCCAGTTTCGGAGGGCTCATAGGGGCAGTCAAAATCAAGCATAACCCTTTCGTGGATGGTGTGCGGCCTTGAGGAACCGTCAGGATTTCCGATCCACCACCAAGGATGATCGAAATCAAGTGTGCAACTCCTAATATGACCAGCGACTGTTAACACAGCGGACTGGAGTGGGCCGTAGGGCGCAAGCGCGCTTTGGAGCTCTACCTTGAAGTCAACCAACTGGATTTCCGAGTTGCTACCACGACGCAATTCATCGAAGAGACCATAGTCGATCGCGCAATCAAGTGCGCTAATCCAAGACCAAGACGGACCATGATAGCCCTTAGGCCGAGATTCATTAACTGACCCTTCGGAATGAGCTGGTCTCCCCAAAAGATTAGCCGGAAAGCTTGAGAGCCAAATTCCTGCGATGTAGACGTCTGTTCCGCGTTATCCCAGCGCCTGTGCTATACCTGATATAGCAACAGCTCGGTCTGAAGGAAACGTCAACCTCCTCTTCGTATACTCCTCAACGATCCCTTCCCAGTAGCCTCCACTGGAGCGTGGCTTATGCGACACAGCTTCAGGTACCGGGGTCCAGCCGTCGGTGAGAAACGTCCCGCCTTGCAGACCATCGCAATGCCACCGCAGCTGTCGAAGACCAAAATCGAGTATGCGTTGTGAGAGTATTCTCTCCTGGAGGGCCCATCCGCGAGCTTCCAAGGGTTCCTGTCCGTAGTTGTTAAGAGCAATGCCATGAACTTTGCCAGAACCAGATAGCCTTCCCCTGTTGGATGCCCACCGGGCATCGAAGCCAAAGACGGTATATTTAGGTCGGGAAAGGAACCCCTTTTCCACTGAGTCCGAGCATTTTGCTGCAATCGTGCAGAGGGCGTTGCTATAGATGGAAGGCATTTTTGCCACCTCTTCCACCATCTCTTTTGCGTCATCTTGCACGATGCACATTGAGTCAACCCAAAGGTGCTCATATCCAAGCCCGAAGGTCGTGTGGACTGCATCTCGAGTCGTCCTTGGAAGAATATCATAATCGAGGCTTTGCATATAGTTTTTGAGGTTTTCTTTGGTGGTCTTGTGCAATTGATGTCCACCCTAGCAGTACGATAGTGCAACGTAGGACTGGTCGTCATCTGCAGGCACCAAACAAACACTGTAGCCCGAGTTCGACTTGGAGATCTGAATCAACCTGGCGGGTCTCTCATCATTCCGTCTCGAAGGTTCTTGCCCATGCTTGTGTGTCGACATGCACTGTTACAACCAAGACCTGCCTAAAGCAAACATCTTGTCAGGATCAACGGTGGCATCATCTAGTGAGGCCTCAGTATATGTCCTTGCAAGATCGATTTAGCGCTCTTACGTGAGGAAAGTAACCATACCGGCAAGCGCAAAAAGATCGAGTTCCAGTTTCAGACTTCTGTGTTGCCCGTTGACAGGGCGCCAAAACAGAGTGAGAGTGTACCATTGGAGGCGATACTCTCGAACTGCAGCACACAGAATATTTGCGTCAGCAAGCTGCACGTCGCTCGAAGAGGGACCGGTAATGAGCCTTTTAAACAGTACGCATCCATTGTCGACTGCACGACGCGCTGTAATTCCCGTGACACTGGTGACGGTAGAGTACAAAACCACGTTATCGTAGATTGGTCTGGACACGTTCAGGTCAATATCCAGCTCGCGCAGCGGACAGTATTTGCAGGCGTGGACTTCCATTTCGCATTCTGAGTAACCGCCAAAGTACGCAGTGGAATGAGTGAGGTGTGGTGGATGCCTGACTTGAGCGATCCCTTATATATCAGCCTTACCACGCTAGCCGCTTTGGGAACTCTACTGATCGCTTTTCTGATTCCAGGGATTTTAAGATTCAGCTGCGCTCTATGCACTCCTTCTATGCTCTATCACTATCCACCAAATCTCTCCCAGTACCTCTACGCCCCATTCACCTCCTCATTTTCATTCCCCTTCCCCCACTTCCCCAATCTCTCCTCCGCAGCCTCCACCAGCACCTCAAACACCCTCTTCAAATACTTCTCCTCCGCACTCGGCGTCGCACTAACAACCCTAATAACATACACGCCATCCACCACCGTACTCGTGAGGAAGAACTCCCCCTTACTATTCACAAGCTCATACACCTCCTTAGTAAGCTCATCCCGTCGCTTAGAAGTCTCATACACCTCATCTCCCATCACCTCCTTCCCCCTCGGCGGATTAACATGAAACGTCGTAAGCCCAAACGCCGGACCCGTAACAACAGTGAAAAGATCCGGTCTCGATTCGATCAGTCCATGGAAGTACTCGCCCAACTGCACATGATTCCTGATGAACTTGCGGAGACCATTGACACCGTACGTCCTGAGCACGAACCAGACTTTCAGACTCCGGAAGCGGCGACCGAGCGGGATCTGCCAGTCGCGATAATCGGTTACAAGGCCTTTGTCTGTGAAATTGTTGCGCAGGTAGGACGGCGTGAGGGTGTAAGTGTCTGTGAGGTCGCTCCGTTTGCGGATGAAGAAGGCGGAGCAGTCGAAGTTAACGAGGAGCCATTTATGGAGGTTGAAGTTGAAGGAGTCGAAGTGCGCGAAGTGCTTGCAGTGGTGTTGGTACTCTGGACATACTAGGGCGGAACCGGCATACGCGGCGTCAACGTGGATCCAGATATCGGGATAATCCTTTGCGACTTCGGCAATACCTTCGAGGTCGTCGATGGCGCAGGTGGCGGTGGAGCCGAGGGTAACGGTGAGGTAGAATGGGATCATGCCTTTAGCGTCGCACTCTTCGATCGTCTTTTCCAGTGCTTTGGCCGTGACGCGGAAGCCTTTTTCTTGTGGTGCGGGGATGGATCTGTACCGCGTGCCTGCGATGATTGCGGCCTTCTGGGTGCTGGAGTGGGCGTGCTCGGATCCAAGAGCTACCAGTTTCCCTCTCATTTCGGCGGCTTTGTCGAGTTTCTCTTCGCCTTCTTCCATGTCGGCCAGCTTTCTGCGGATGATGCGTTCACGTGCGGCCACAACAGCAGTAACCACAACCTCACTAGCGGTACCCTGGATGATTCCTCCTCCTTCGCCTTTGCTAAGGTAGCAATCAGGCAGATTCAGCATCTTCGCAACCCAGTCCATGACAATCGTCTCCAGTTCCGTCACAGCAGGCGAGCAGATCCAGTTGAAAGCGGCCGCATTAAAAGCCCCAGAATACATGTCACCCAGCATGGCCGGGAACGAAGAATTGCATGGAAAGAAGGCCATGAACTTGGGCGACTGCCAATGCGTCAATCCGGGCATGATGACTCTGTCGATGTCGGATTGGATTTTGCTCCATTCTTCGCCTTCTTCTGGTGGTCCTTCCGGGAGAAGTGGATGTAAATATCCGGGCTCAACTGAAGAGACTACGGGACGCTCTGCTATAGTGTCATAGTACTTGACGACTGGTGGTATTAGCATTGCATGCGTTCTTTGATATCGGCGAAATGTACCAACTCTCTTCAATTGCGGAGTGCGCTGCTTCACGAAACTGGGAGGAATCCATGTCTGGGAAGCAATGTCTACGGTCCGGCTTGCGAAGATCCCAATGCGATTTTATATAAAAGATCAATAGACGCACCGCTTACTGCAGGGTCGGCGGCATGCCGCGGGTGGACGGTGGCGGTAGCAAACTATTTCCTTTTCGGGTTAGCAACCTCCGCCGCGGAATCGGAAAGTTGACCTGACATGAAGGGCGCAAAGCCGATGCCGGCGAACAAACCAAGGTCTCTTCCGAGGTCTGTACGAATTATGATTGATTGATCATTGCTGTCACCGAAATATGAAGGCTCTACGAACCATTTCGTGACAACCAATGATTGGAAGTGTGTGAATTCTGTTGTCCAATAAGTGGGTGCAACCAAAGTATGGGTATCTGAGTTTGAGAGTATGACGAGACGATCCAGCAGACCTTTTGACGCACTGTAACGGCGGCAGCTGGCACGATGCTGAGTTGTTGAAGTTGAGCCTCCAGCTCAGTACCGTCGTCCAACCTCTACACCCAGGTTCTCGTCCGGATTGATGAATCCCCTGGCCTTGGGCGTGGACTTGCCCACAGTGTGATCGAGCACTTCTCCCCTATACTCCCATCCGCCATCCTGAGAAAAGAAGTCCACCTCATCGATGATATCCCAAGTCACGTCCTCCGCAATCTGCTCCTTGTAACGCTCGCCAATGGCGTGAAGCTTTCTGCCTTCGGGAGCAGATTGCGATGCACCGCCTTCGCGCGCTTGAGCGAGCTCGGCAGGCGGGTACCAGAAGTCGGGGCCAAAGTTCACTTGCGCCATGCCTCCGTTGAACGATGCTACAGCAGGGAAGTAGCCCACCATGCCGTCGTCGTAACCAACCCTGGCTCCGGTCTTGATTGCCTCTGCAGATGGTTGACTTGCTGGCGGAAGGAAAGCCAGTATGCTCTCGAAAGCAATCCCAATCTCTTGACCGTTCTTGTAGACCTTGATGTGGGAAAAGGGAAGGGAGCGCAGACTGACTTCGTCATGGTTTGGAGACGGTTGGTGCTTCGCTTTCTCCCTGTCGTCGAGAGAGCCGCGATCTTGATAACCATCGACGGCTTTGGTGACTGTGAAGTCCTGTTGCTCAAAGTAGAAGTTGCCTTTGTACGGCACAGGGATGCGATCGCGGATGATGTCAACAGGCTTGTCTTGGTCGAACTGATCGCGCTTGGTTGGTGCATCAAATCCGTCAGTCAGATCGACTGCCGGGTTGTAGATGCCATCCACAACCTTGCGGTGCAGCGAGAGTGACGGGAGTTGAATCTCCAGCCCGATCACATCTCCCTCGCAGAGCTGCTGATCGGTCACGTACTCCACAGGCATAGGCCTGCCATGAGGTGGTCGCGGCTTCATGTGCTTGCCTTTGCCCTTTGGCATAGGGCGAAACAGCTTCGAAGGCCGTGACCGATGCATGGCTTCGAAGCGGACATCTGTGATGCCGTAGCTGTAGCCATCAAACCCCACTGGGGCATCCAAAGGAGCCTCTCTCCTCGCCCAGCCCATGCGTATATGCGGCCCGGGCAGTACATCGCCTGTACGTGGGTCCACAATGTCCTTGGGCCCTTCCCGCGGTATCCCCTTCAGTATCTTGACCTCGTAGTACATCCTGCCCTCCCTAGCAACCACGTTGCCCCTCCCCATGCGCCAGCCTTTGTCGTTGCTCACTATGGTGGCAGTATCGTCGAGGTAGAACCACTTGTCGGTGTCTTCGAAGCTCATCCTGGGTCCATATGGCCTGACCTCGCTTTGTCGGAAGAACTGCTTATGGCGGAAGTAAGGATCGGCCACGCAATGCGTATAGCGGAAGCCTTTCTTATTCCAAGCATGGTCGACAGGCTTCTTCAACTCCTTGGATCCATCAGGCGTAAACAGCGGGTTCGGCTCGTGCGATGCGAAGATGCCGTCCTTGGGCGGATCGTAGTCTGACGGCTTGGGTTCCGGTATGGAGTAGCGCATTGGATGATCTGCCTCCACCACCTCATTCTTGTGCTTTGAGTTGGGCGTGCTTCCACGATTATGCGACTGGGCGGCTTCCCTCTTCTTCAACGTCTCGCGCTTCTCTCTCTGTTCTCGCGGAGGAGCTCTGGGACGGGTGCGAGCTCCCGCATCGGGGTTTGGATTGAGCGGCGAAGAGACGGCAGGTGCATGATCCTGTTCTTCAAGCTTCCGCTTCAACGGAAGCTCTGCCACGGGCGTATCAGGGCGCGAGTGAGGCTGTGAATCGGCCATGGTAGGAGTGTTGTGGTGGTTGTTGAGTGGAAAGTGACGAGCCCAAACAACAATCACAGCTCTGGAAGCTCAGACCGCGTTAAGGTTGGCGCTAGAGGCAGCCCTCGCGTAAAACTGCCGTCTGTAAACCTCTCCACCTTAATTTTTGACATCCCCGCCATCGCCCTCCTCAGAACCATCTACACCTCAGCTCTCGTTCAGCAGCACAGTCATGCCGAAGACTCCGAGGCCAGCTAATGCGCGCGAGGCGCAGCGACACAATCCCCTTGCCGAAGAATATGTGCCTTCACATCCGTTCAAGCAAAAGGCCCCAAAACGCCAGAAGCGGACACGAGAGGAGGGCGACGAGGAGAACTATGTGGACTCAAAGGCATCGCGGAAGATTCTTGAGATTGGTAGAGAACTAGCCGAAGAGGAGGAGCAACAAAACCAGGCACGACGCCCTCCTGTGGCGAACCCCGCTTTCGACTTCGACTCGCGCCTGGGAGAGGACGCAAATGACGAGGAGCCGACCGCACAGTACGATGACGAGGGCTGGGGCGACGAGCAGGAAGAGGTGGAGGAGATTGAGATTGATCCGAACGACCTCGCAACCTTCAACAAGTTCAACCCCACAGACGACAACCCCATCGTGTGGCCGGGACAGGAGACACAGCCCTCGGGACCTGGCACCGACCTCGCCGCATTGATTCTCGAGAAGATCGCAGCCCATGAAGCCGAAAACCCGTCACAAGCAGAGGATATGGGACATCCTGACGACGCCATGGAACTACCCGCCAAGGTGGTCGAGGTGTACTCAAAGGTCGGCCTCATTATGTCGAGATACAAGTCGGGGAAGCTCCCAAAGCCCTTCAAGGTGCTGCCTACGATACCGGCGTGGGGGACGTTGATTGGCGTGACGCGACCGGACCAGTGGACACCGAACGCAGTGTATGCGGCGACGAGGATTTTCATTTCGGCGAACGCTGCAACCGCACAGGAGTTCCTGAACGCGATTCTGTTGCCTGCCGTGCAGCAGGACATTTTGGAGGCGAAGAAGGACACGCGGAAGCTCAATGTCCATCTCTACAATGCCTTGAAGAAAGCGTAAGTGTGCCAATGCTACATTAAGACATCTCTAACAGGTCGCAGCCTTTACAAGCCTGCCGCCTTCTTTAAAGGCATCGTCTTTCCCCTGCTCGTTGACGGCGCCTGCACACAAAAAGAAGCCACCATCGTCGCAAGCGTGGTCCGCGATGTCAGCGTCCCAGTGCTACACTCCGCCGCCGCCATCAACCGCCTGTGCGAATTAGCCGCCGAACAGATGAGCTCAGATCCCGAGCGTGCTGGACCGGTCAATATCTTCATCAAGACGCTGCTGGATAAGAAGTACGCGCTTCCGTACAAGGTCGTCGACGCTCTCGTCTTCCACTTCCTCCGCTTCCGCGCCGTGGGTGCGAGCAATGACGACGCTATGGATACCGAGTCAGTCGCGGGTGACCTTGGAGGCGTGGGCAGGCTGCCGGTCATCTGGCACCAATGTCTGCTGTCATTTGCGCAGCGATATCGCAACGACATCACTGAAGACCAGAGAGAAGCGCTGCTCGATCTGCTCCTGACCAGGAACCACAAAGACATCACACCTGAGATCCGCAGGGAACTGCTTCAGGGCAGAGGACGTGGCGTCGTTGTGGAACCCCCGACTGTCGGACTTGATGGCGACGATACGATGGTTATGGCTGTTGACGCATAATGCAGTTCTCCGGTGGCGTTTTCGGCGATATTATAGACGGAAGATGTTGGGTTGAGATAAGGGATAGCAAGAAAATATACCCCGCGGTTTTGGCACGACCTTAGTCTTTTCATTACGCTCAGCAGAACGGTGTTACGCTGGGTGATGACTAGGTTTGATTCAAGACATCTCGCTAAATGTCTTGGTGAAGGACGGCATCGCGACTTCCGCTGCTTCAGCATCCTCATACAATTTCCCGACTGCGGATCACCCCAGCATGTGTACCAGCACACGATTTCACGATACTGTCTTTGCGTCGAGGCGAAGCTATCTTGCCAGCTTGCTCACACAAGCGCCGTCGCCACCTGTCAAAACCTCATGTTATGCTCACCACACTCAGACAGTGCACACCATTTTGTACGGTCGTTCATCCCTATGACCTATGACAACATACTAAGCCCGCTGCCGCACGGCGACAACGTATTAACACGTGGTACTGGAGCGCACATGAGACACGGTATGGCTCAGCGGCGCACAAAGTTGTGGCGCGCAGTGCTTCACCTACCAGTTTGACGCAACAACCCCTGTCTCATCTGACGTTACAGGCTTCCGGTCCGCGACCCTCTCTTATACTGCGCATAGCTGGACCTACGAAAGTGGGATTTCTGGGTTCCCTCATCGTACGATTTTCTTTCCTTCGTTCTTTCTGTTTCCTACGTCGAGTTTTACGAACGTCTTGTTTTTGCTTTCGTGGTGGGCTGGCTCACTTGTTTGGTCTTGAGGACTTACATTCTTTCGTCGGCCATTTCGAGCGATACCAACAACTTTTCTTTCGTCGGCCATTCTATCGACTATTCCGACATCTATATCCATCCGCTATACGATACCTCAACCACACAACCACACACCTCACCAAACGCATCAACGCCATGCCGACCCTCAAGACCCTCCTCATCCCCCTCCTCGCCCTCGTCACCCTCACCCTCTCCTCGCCGCACTACGCCCCAGGCCCCATCCTAACTCCGCACCTCACCCCCCGCCAAAACACGCCGACAACCGCGCAAACCCCCCTCCTCTCCTGCCTCGACTACTCCCGCATCGCCAACCTCAGCACCGTCGGCTCCAACTCCTCCTACCGATCCCCCTTCTACCACCTCTCCAAAACCGGGTCCATGTACGACAACCAGATGTTCAGCGCCGCCATTGCCGCTCTGCCTCCACTCATGATGGACGTACAATTGAACGCTCGATGTGGGAATCTGTCGCAGGTTGCGATTGTCGAGGCGGCACGGAATTTGACGAATGGGACTGTTTTGCAGTTTGATGGAGTGCCGGTTATGGGGATTAAAGCGGGTGTGGAGGTCGTGGTGATTGTTAGT
This sequence comes from Sporormia fimetaria CBS 119925, assembly GCA_010093795.1. Taxonomy (NCBI): domain Eukaryota; kingdom Fungi; phylum Ascomycota; class Dothideomycetes; order Pleosporales; family Sporormiaceae; genus Sporormia; species Sporormia fimetaria. The sequence continues at coordinate 17,223 of MU006597.1, read as the reverse complement.
GCGATTGTCGTGTTGTTTTTTGGGGTGTGGGGGTTTATGCCTTAGGGGAGGGGAGATGGGAGAGGGGGAAGAGAGGGAGAGGGGTGAGGAAAGTGGAAGAGGAGGATGTTGGAAGTAGTATTGATGAGCTGGGGGTAGGTAGATTGAGTCGAGTCGGGGAAAGGAAGGAGGTCCGCATATTCGGTCATGTCCATTGCCAATTGGTGTTATGTGTAGGAAATCATTAGGTTCATGCTACTGCAAGATCAATCGTGGTCTGTCCAGTCGATATCCCGAATCGGCCAACTCCACGTTGTCATCCCCGCCACCAATCCAGCAAAAAAGCATCACCAACACCACTCAAGAGCTAAAAAGTAGACATCGTGACTCGGCCGAGACTTGAACTCGAGACCTTCAGTGAAACTAACAAGTGTTAGACTGACGTGATAACCAACTACACCACCAAGCCTGTGATATCTTTTGACTCGGCCGAGACTTGAACTCGAGACCTTCAGTGTAACTAACGAGTGTTCATGTTAGACTGACGTGATAACCAACTACACCACCAAGCCAATTGATGGAGATTTTTGCGGCCGTAAAAGGTGATGTAGGCAAAAAATTGGGAGAGAAAAAGTTGAACTTGAGGTCCAGAGTGGTTGAGAGGATAGTTTGGAGGTTGAGGCAAAATTATCGAATTGCGGTGTGCGCGAGAGTGGGGTATATCGAAAGCGGAGAAAGACGTATAAGTTAGGTGCTCGGCGCTACGTGGACATCATCGAGAAGCTCTTCTGTATAGCTTTTCGAAGACATGTGAACCAGGACCTTTCGATTTTGTGAGGTTGCTTCAATTCGACAGACAGGCGATAACAGGAAATAGGAAATCATGTCTCGGAATGTCTGTGTTTTCTCAGTCAAGCATCAACATCGAAGCCAGCTTAACGAGAGGGGTACATAATAGTCGCAGACTGCTCTTCTGGCCTCCCACACAACCGCCGACTTCCGGTGGAATTATCGGCGTTTCCCTTTCCAGCGTGGGTTTTAAGCTGAGCCGGTGGCCTACGGCTAGCTTTGGTGCCCGCAATCGGATCCACATGGATTCTGGACCCTGGCTCGCTGTCGACGGCGTCGAGGCTTCAGGAACGCGGGTGTTGAAGACTTTTCAGCCCTTGGCCACTCGAATATTCCCCCAGAGAGAGTGAACTGAGGCAAACAACTATTTTCAGCTGAGTTCTGTACGGCAGAAACGAACGAAGGAGAAAGGATAGGCGGCGGCGGTAGAAATCGGAATGCTGTGGCTGATTAATTGGCGTGGAATCGGCGTGGGATTTTGTGTAACCAACAAAAGACGCGCATGCGCACGGGCCTTCTCGCCCTTGCCCTTGTCCCTGGCTCCTGCTTATCGGCCTGAGTCCGCACTTCGTCATCGCAGCAGAAAAAGTCAACTCACCACCAACAACTCTCCCTCGGTTCTCTGGAGTTGTCGCCGTCGTCCCACAACCCCATTGCGTCCTCTGTTATTGCTATCTCTTTCGCAATGGCTCCCTCCATGCGGCCACTCGCTGCCTCGGCCCGTCTCGTGTCACAGCAGCTCCCTCTCGCTGCTCGCCGCTCCTATCAAACATCGCAGACGTCTCTGCTCGCCAGCAGGGCACGATGGGCATCGCGGCCCGTCTCTCATCAGATCGCACTGCGCCAGTCTGTCAGACAGCAGTCGACTGGGGCGACGCCGCCTCCGAAGCCGAAGAAGCGCTTCCGCATGCTGCGCTGGACATGGCGCGCCATGTACCTTTCCGCCATCGGTGGGATTGCCTACGTGGGATACAATATCTGGGAGATGCGAAACCCTCACGATCAGCCCAATCCTGACCCGAGCAAGAAGACGCTCGTCATCCTCGGTACAACTTGTTTCCTGGATTTGCTGTTCGGGCGAAGAACTGACTCTTATTTTTAGGAACTGGATGGGGGTCTGTCTCGCTGCTCAAGAAGCTCGACACTGAGAACTACAATGTGGTTGTAGTCTCGCCGCGCAACTATTTCCTCTTCACGCCCCTGCTGCCCTCATGCACCACCGGCACCATCGAGCATCGCTCCATCATGGAGCCAATCCGCAACTTCCTACGACACAAGAAGGCGGCCGTCAAATACTATGAGGCTGAGGCGACGAAGATTGACTACGAGAGGAAGGTGGTTGTCATCAACGACGACTCGGAGATCAAGGGCGACGTTTCCTCGACTGAGGTGCCCTTTGACATGCTGGTCGTAGGTGTAGGCGCTGAGAATGCCACTTTCGGTGAGTTGGAATCGCGACATGTCCAAGTGCTATGCTAATGTTCCAGGCATCCCCGGCGTCCGCGAACACGGCCTGTTCCTCAAGGAGGTCGGCGACGCCCAGCGCATTCGCAACCGCATCATGGACTGCTGCGAGACCGCCACCTTCAAGGACCAGGACCCCGAGGAAGTCAAGCGGCTGCTGCACATGGTGGTCGTTGGCGGCGGACCGACTGGCGTAGAGTTCGCTGGCGAACTCCAGGACTTCTTCAACTCGGATCTGAAGAAGTGGATCCCCGACATCAAGGAGAACTTCCACGTTACTCTGGTCGAGGCGCTCCCGAACGTTCTGCCCATGTTTTCCAAGCAGCTGATCGACTATACGGAGAAGACGTTCCAGGAGGAGACCATCACCATCCGGACCAAGACCATGGTCAAGAACGTTACGGACAAGTACATCGAGGCTGAGTCGGTCGGCCCCGACGGACAGAAGCAGCTTGAGCGCATTCCCTACGGCCTTCTCGTGTGGGCCACGGGTAACGCTGTGCGCCCGGTCGTGAACGACCTCATCAGCCAGATCCCTGCACAGAAGAACTCCCGTCGCGGCCTTGCAGTGAATGAATACCTCGTCGTCAAGGGCACCGAGAACGTGTGGGCTGTCGGTGACTGCGCCGTCGCCAACTACGCTCCCACGGCCCAGGTCGCAGCCCAGGAAGGCGCGTTCCTCGCCCGCATGTTCAATAACATGGCCAAGACGCAGGAGATCCAGAGCCAACTCGCCGAGCTCTCACAAGCCCAGGAGGTTGCACCGACCAAGGAGGCCCGCGACGAGATCTTCGCCAATATCAAGGACCTGCAGAAGAGGCTCCGCCGCGTCCAGAGTATCAACCCCTTCGAGTACTCTCACCAGGGCTCCCTCGCCTACATCGGCTCCGACAAGGCCGTCGCAGACATCTCGTGGTTCGCCGGCAACCTTGCGTCGGGTGGCACCATCACCTACTTCTTCTGGCGCAGTGCCTACCTGAGCATGTGCTTCAGCACCCGCAACCGCGTGTTGGTGTTCATGGACTGGCTCAAGGCGAAGGTGTTTGGGCGCGACGTGTCGAGAGTGTAGTCATGTGCACTTGAGCGTTGTTTGCGAAAAGTCCTTCCCCGTATGGCGTCTACTGTCACGAGTACCCCCTGTGTCTTGTAATATTTTTCCTTTGTTCTATCTGCAGTCTCGAACTCTAATGTGGTCATAGTCGAGCATGGCGTTTCTTAGGGTTGTGTTTGCGAGCGATAGATCTCGTGTAGTTTTGGCATGTTGGCTGCAGAGCTTTTGTAGAGCACGAAGGTAGAGGATGTATACAATTGTATATTGATGGCATCAACAGCTGCACTCTATTGCATTCGGATCTTTACAGTATTCGGCACCAGACCCACGTACAGGCTGTTACCTCCGAGGGTGGTGAGAGTCTATGACGTCTAAATCCGCTCGAAGGTTCGTCCCATCTGTTGTTGGCTTAGGCAACCCCTTAGCTCCATCTGGGGTTCCGTGTGACGATGGCTGAACGGGAGGAGGGGTCAGCGCCTACATAATTCGAGCCTTTGCAACATGATGCCTCATGTGTTCAAGAAACGTAGAATGAGTTTTATAGTGTTTGGATGTGTATATGGCTTGGTCTTCTGCGTAACGAAGTCGCACGAACAGACCCCGCTACTGGCCGGCTGTGCCCGCTTACCGGTAACGGCGGTTCTCGACCTCCCTTTCATGTCCACCACACCTTGCAGATAAGCTCCCGTTATCTTTCTCTCCGCTCAGCCAACACAGACGTCCCGCTATGATGCATCTAGATAGCGGACGGACCGAGGCGCGGCATGCCTCAAGCTTCCATCGGCGTGGGTCATCTGCCATGCGCCGTTGCTCCGCATGCCACTCCGCCATCCACCTGCCCACTCGCCGTGGGTGATGACGCTCGACATCCTCTTCTACAGTATTACTTGTTGTGTCTCTTTGTACCTTAGAGTAGAAGTGTACTCGTTTGATTCTTCGTTCCTATTCCTGGCCTCATCTCTTGCGTCGGTTTCCGCCTCTGCCGCGTCGCTGAGTGCTCACATAAGGACCCCCGCACTCCAACCCCGACCCGCACCTCGACCGCCTCCGAAGAGCCCCCCTTAAAGAGCACACGTGTCTGAGGGTTGGAGCTTGACCGAGAAAGAGCTGGAGAGCTTTGTCGACACGTTCCCGTCAGCCGAAGCTTCGAAGCTGCGCCTTTGTGGCTGGGTCCTGTTACTCACCACCTGGCCGCTACGCGTGACCTCTGAGTCCCACTCCGAGGTACCAGCAGGCAGACCCTCCGCGCATATACTCCAGCGGAGGGCGGAGGACGCCTCTTTCACATAAACAGGTCACAGGCAGCGCTCTTTATACCACGGCGCTGACCCAACCGCGACGCTACACGCCATTTCTGCGTCTATGACGCCATGCCCTACCATGCACTCTTCGAATTAGTCCAGCCCTCACTACCACCGCACTGCGAACCCACGAATGCATTCCTATACCACCTGTCCTCGACGTTTCACACCTGCGTTCCTACGAACCTCGCTTTCCTGTCGACCGCACTCGGTACCTGCAGCATCGTTGCATGGTTGTTCGCACAGCTACCGCAGATATACAAGAACCACCAGTTGAAGTCTACCTCGGGGCTCAGCTTCTTCTTCCTCGCAGAATGGCTGCTAGGCGATGTGTCGAACCTGCTGGGATGCGTTCTCACAGGCCAGGCGCTGTGGCAGGTCATCATTGCCGCGTACTATGTCACCGTCGACTGCGCTTTGGTGGGACAATGGATATGGTACGAGGTGTTGAAGCATGGGAGGCCTCTGCGGTCGATATGGGCGTCACGCGTGCCCTCGGAGAACGGCCCGGGAGCAGGAGGCATGCAGGAGGTGAATGAGCGCCTTGGAGGTGCCACCGAAGGGCCAAAGAACGTTGCACCAGGGAGTTCGAACAGCAGCGCAGGACGCTATATACCACACCACTCCAACCCCATGGACGCTTTCAGGATACCTAACTTCGCACGCTCACCACGTCCGAACGGAAACTCCGTAACCACACTCAACACGCCACCCTCAGGCACCCCTCCCCACCGCCAAATCCGCAGAGTAGCAGGCTCGCCCATGCCCTCACCAAAGACCGTCCTCTACATCTCCATGCTCCTCTGCATCCTCTCCACCACCTCCACCGCAACCCCCGTTTCTCCCTTCGCCCCAGCACCTCTCCCTCACACACCTAGACACTCTCTCACCGCTTCCTCAACTACACCGCACACGCCCAGCACCTCCGAAACCCTCGGCACCCTCTCCTCCTGGCTCTCCACCTTCCTCTACCTCGGCTCGCGTCTTCCCCAACTGTACAAAAACCACGTCAGAAAATCAACAGCCGGCCTCAGTCCAACGCTCTTCGCAGCCGCCTTCTTCGGAAACCTATTCTATTCCTCCTCCCTCCTGTCAAACCCGTGTTTTTGGTCGTCGTACCCCGCGGGCAACTACGGCCGCGGTTGGATATCCGACCCCGCAGGTTCGAATCGGCGTGACTGGGCATTACGCGCTGCGCCGTTTTTCCTCGGCGCTGCGGGTGTATTGCTCATGGATGCGTGTGTCGGCGTGCAGTTCTGGATGTACGGGAGTAAAGACGGTACGATGGGAGGGAATGTCGAAGAGGAAGTCGTGATCATCAAGGATCATGGGATCAGGAAGAGAATTCATAGACGCTGGAGACGGGCGAGCGGCTGGATGAGAGGTTGGGCGCCGAGTGTCAGTGTCGAGGGCACGCCCAGTGTGAGTCGTGTGGGGACGCCTGTCGGGACGCCGAGGGAGGGGAGTCCGGGGACGAGTCCGAGGGCTGTGGGGAGGGGAAGCTTTGGGGGAAGGGAGGGGAGAGAAGGGAGTATAGGTGGAAGTTGGGGAGGGGGGAATGCGTTGGATGAGGCGAGGACGTTGCTCTTGGGGAGTAGTCCGAAGAGAGGGTATGGGGGAACGGGGTGGGAGAGGTAGGTGAGGAAGAGGGAGTTGCATGTGCATGTGCATGATGGCGTTTGCGGCATTGCGATTTGCATGAACTCATGAACGGTTGGTTTGGTTTGCATGGCGTGTCGGGTTCTTGGTTAGTTCTTGGTCGCGCATTGCATATATGAGATACGATTACCATATATTCTTCCAACTTCTGATTCTTGCGATGATGATGATGAGCATAGCCACCTCAATACCCATGTTGTATTTTTTGTGTCATGAAGTTATCTCAAGCTGTTTCTCGTGTATATCAAGCTACCTTCTTCGCACTGCACTCCTCTTCTCTACTCACATATTCGGCTGCTCGTTCTCTAAAACAGACAGACTTAATGTCGATGTGCTTTCTTCTAGAATCATTGTCATTACAGTTTTATGAGCGGTATTTGTCTTTTGCGCGTTAGGCGAGCATGTCGAGTTTGTGAATTAAAGGTGGAGGATGCTAGTAATGTAGTGATAGTGATAATCACGTTTTTCGAGACAAGAAGTGGAAGTTTTGTAAGATTACTGTGTTTCTTGCGCGTTCTTTGCGTATATAAACCCACCTCTTGCGCGAACCTCTGCTTCTTCGCATGCTCTCTGAAATATAGGCAGGTTCCTCGGCATGTGATTCCAGTCTCTCCATCGCCCAACACCCCATCCCCATCTCTATATTCCGTTCCTACACTCCCACCTCCGTATGCAACCTCCTCACCTCCTCACTCACCATCTCCATTGCCCTCATCAACAACCTTGGCCCCACACTAATCCTCGCAACACCCATCTCCCCCAGCTCCTTCACACTCAACGCCCCCTCAACCCCCAATTTCAAACTAACGTTCAGCTGCCCATCCAGCCCCTCCACCGCCTTCTTCACCTCCTCCCCACTCATCCCACCCCTCTTACTCCCGCCCCAAATAAAAACATTATGAGCTCCAGCATCTAGATACGCTTTCCCCCGCGCGATAGCTTCGTCGATCGAGCACCCAGCAAGCAGAGCATCCGTCCTCGCATTAACAACGAAATCCGGCACGCCCATCTCGCGCGCCGTCGCAAGTACCCGACGAATCCGCTCGCAAGCGCGTTCGATTTCGTACAGCCCACCTTTCCCCTCGGCCCCCTCTACCTCACGTCCCCAGTCCTCGAGATTACACCCCACCGCGCCCGCAGCAATCAGCTCTCGGATTCCCTCCTCGAGCCTGTCGCCGTACCCATCCTGGAAATCGACAGTCAGGGGTTTTCCATGCGCTTGCGCAATAGGCGCAATGAGGCGCACGGCTTGCAGGTTTAGCTCGAGGGTTAGATCGTCGTCGGTGAGGTTGTAGGAGCTAGCGACGGCGGCGGAGGCCGTGGCCATGGCGCGAGTTTGCGGGAGGGGCGCGATGGCAGTTGCGGAGAGGGCGGACCAGATGTTTGTGAGGAGGAGGGGGGTGCCGGGTTGATGGAGGGATTTGAGGGTAAGCGCGAGGGTGTTTCGGGAGTTTGGTGAGGTGGAGGAGTGGGAGGTGGACATACTGGTTGGGACGTGGTTACTGGGTGTTTGGCAATGAGAGCGGGCTGCTGATTGTAAGAGTCGAGACGGCGGGACTGCTTTGTTATATGTGAGACGGACGGATTATAAGTAGTCGCTGTTGGTTGGAGTGCGGAATATGTCGTGGAGTCACATCGATGCTTTTAATGTGGCCAATCATCCTTCGGCGTGTCAGCATGCCCCAGGGTGAGGACAGGTTCTGAGCCCGCATCGCAGGAGAGTTCGAGAGCGAAGAGGTTCTCAAGCGCAACGGCTGCCTGTGGATGTTCACGGCTATAGGAGGTTAGTCTGTCTCGTATCTCGTATTGCTCTACATGGGTCCCTTAATTACTTTACAAAAATTGCGTAACTATAATTGCTATGCTTTACTTGTGCGCTTACTATTTTGTTAGTAGAACTATTTTAGAACTAGTCTATGTTTGCTAGTAGAGGAATCTATATAGAAGTAGAATAACTAGATGTTTACAGAAAGTTATATAGATTAACAAGGGCATTGTGAAGGTCCAGCGGGTATGGAAGTACCGTTTATGGATCTCGGTTGGTTCTCGGGGATGAGCGTCAGGGTTCTTTGCACGGGTGGTGATATCAAGACAGTAAAGAGTAGACTTTCTGAAAAGGATATCGTGGATTGAAAACCAAGTGTACTAAGGAAGTACTTGATTGAAGGTTGAACACGATGAGCTGTAGGAGCTCATCGTCTACTATTATATACTAAGGGATTTCATCCTTGCCATCCTGGAATATCCTGCCATCCCGTCCCTCTTGGGATGTCCTGCCATCCAGGGATGTCCTGCCATCCCGTCCATCTTGGGATGTCCTGCCTTGGCGGGATGGTTGATCACGTGACTACGTGATACGGAATCTCATCTGGCGTTACCCCGCTCCAGTTGTGACTTGTCAGGTTCGCTTCATGGCCAGTGATCGTAACAGGCATCTCTAAAACTGTTTGCAGTTTGTTGCTTAGCTATTTATTAGGTTTACCCGTCTTTAAAGTAGAAGGGGTAGATTAAAATTGTAGATCGAAATATATACTATAAAAAGAAAGGAGGTGTAGTGGCTATGCTATTTTCTTACTCCCCTCTACGCTTTGCTCAAATCGTCTTGCAAGCTCCAACATCTCCGCATCAAGCCTGCTGCCGCTCAAAAATGTAATACTGAAAGGGAGTCCGCCCTCGTCTTCTTCTACGCCACTCAGCTCCTTCACAGGATAAGTACCCGCGGGCACCGCCACCGCACAAAGATCCAGGACGTTTCCAAAGTGGGTGAACTCCCCCAAGTGACTGTTCTTCCTGATCGGATCCTCCAATACTTCTGAGATCTTCCAATGTGTCGGTGCTGTAGGAACTACAAGAACATCGATGCCAGTAGCGGAGTAAGAGAACACCGACCCCGCCTGTCGGGTGTAAATAGCCTTCGCCTGCATGTCCCGATACGCTTGGACGGCTGTGCTCTGACGAGCAACAACTGCATCCATAAGCTCGACGATGACTGGATGGAGTGCGTTCCGGTTTCGCTCGAGAAAATCCGCCGGCAAAGAGGCCAGTCGCTCCGAGACGAATGTTCCGTCGTAGAGTAGTCTACCTGCTTTCTCAAAGGGAGACCAATCAGTCGGCGTGAGCACGCCGCCGATGTCCTGCAGCTTTCGTATGGCCTCATTGAACATACGCCGAGCGGGGAGTGAGCAGAGCAATAGAGCCTCCGCCGGTGGGACGCCGAACTTGAAGGTCTTGGCTTGTCGTCCGATGCTGTTGATATGACGTTCGAACGCGATAGTAGGCTTGGAGTAGGGGTCCAAGGGATCGTGATCCTCTAGGACTTGCCAGAGAGTCCGCGCATCCGCCACTGTCAGCGCAATGAGGGATACACAGTCCAGCGATAGGCAAGCGGGCGTTACACCCCGGAAAGAGAGAGTGCCACGAGTAGGTTTATAGCCTACGACGCCGTTGAAGCCAGGCGGCACACGGCCCGAGCCTGCTGTGTCAGTAGCAAGCGAAAAGGTGACGAGCTGAGCGCCGACACTGACGGCGCTTCCGCTGCTGGACCCACCACTGATGTAGTCCTTGTGGAATACCGAGTGTGGGATACCGTAGGGACTGCGACAACCTGTCAAGCCCGTGGCGAGTTGATCAAGATTGGTCTTGCCGATGAAGAGCGCCCCCTCGGAGATGACTTTGTCGTATACAACGGCGGACACTGAAGGCACATGAGCTAATGGAGGGCAAGCGGTCGTAGTTGCTAAGCCAGCAATGTCAATCGAGTCTTTTACGCTGAATGGGATGCCGAACAATGATGGTAGAGCGGAACGGTCCAGATACTTGGTCAAAAGTGCTTTCGCAGCCTCAAGAGCATTCTCTTTCTTTTCTAGGTATATCCATACCGCTGGGTCGATCGACTTGTAGGCTTCTATCTTGTCGTAGATTGCTTCCACTACACTGACAGGCGAAAGGCCGTCTTTGTAAGCTTTCTGGAGACTGAGAAGCCTGAGATCGCCATCGAAAGCTCTCGGAGTCTGTGGTGGCGTGGATCCAGCTGGATGTGCCGGTGGAGAGAGAGGCGTAAGCACGTCCAACAGTGGCTGGAGATTGGCGACGAAGCCAAAAAGTCCTTGCGACCAATGGATCATGTCCAGTGTAGCCTTTTTGAAGCAAGCGTCGTTGTAACCACTTGTGGCCTCCTCGATGCCGCCTGAAAACTGTTAGTACATGCCCACGAGTTCGCCTTCGACCACGCAACAACCAGGTCGGCAGAAATGGAGCCATGTGCAAAGAACTTACAGCACTCGAAACCCCGATCATTCGCCTCCCGAATCGAGGTTGCAAAGCAACACTCGGTCGTGACGCCGGAGACAATCAGATGGGTAATAGCCCGCGCCTTCAGCATGTGAAGTATGTTTGTATTCCAGAAGGTCCCTTCCTGGATGTCAGTTATCATCGGCGTCGTGGAAGTAGGGAAATCACCCTTTCCAGGCTTGTCAATCACCATTTCTCCAGGAAAAGGTCGTAGTTCGTCAACAATATCATGTCCATATTCCCCGCGAACAAGCAGCCTGCCCATTTCCCCCTTGTCACCGATGACAAGGCTAGGCTGAGCGTTGTTCGGCGCCGCGGACTGTCTAACTAGCTTTGACGAGGGGCAGTCAGAGAGGTCTGCTTTATGACCTTCGCGAGTATGCACCATGGTCATGCCAGCCCCTCTGCAAGCTTCGAGGAGCTTTTTGGTAGGAGCAATGGATGCTTGGACTGCTTCAAGGTTTCCTCCCTGGATGTCACCGAAGCCTTTTGCGAGCAAGAAGTCCCTTTGCATATCTATCACAAGCAAGGCTGTATGTTTGGGATCGAAGGAAAACGCATATGGTTTCGCGTCAACTGAAAGAACGAGTGGATGATCAACTGCGGAAGACATTTCGACCAAGGCCAAAGATGAAGAGATTGGACTGAAGGATTCGCAGAGGGTATCGTGGAAAAGCTGAAACTGGAACGAAGACGTCCACGAGCTCCCCATAGATGATACGCAATTCTCCCTGTTACCTAGAGCGGATAACCATGATTAGACCGCAGCGGCCCGCCGGCGGGGGCCTACAGGCCATCTTCTGGGCAGACCGGGGTCGGCAGTAAGGCGATCAACCAACGGTCAGCGGAGAGATACACGGCATGCAGTAGGTTGATCTTGATACGAGAAGGCGAACAAAGTTCCGAAGGATGATGATTGAGGGGTCACGGACGTGTCGTTCATCATGCAGGCGCCGGGGAAGCGACATCGATAACGCTAGACTGGTTAGGGCCATAGCGCCTGCTGAAGCGAGACTCCCCAATTCACATCCCCCAGCATGAACCGTTGTGACAACCAATCTTTCTCACCAGATACCAGCTGACGCCCAGGTTTGACGCCAACCGATGCGCCGACTTGCATATTGTGCGGGCCTCATGCGGCCCGTAGGCTTCTATCCCCACATCTCTTGGAGCTGAATGTGAACAACTCGAAAAGGACATCTTCTATCGCAAGACCAGACGACTAGAACACGATGTAGTCCTTGATGAAGACTATATCTAGCTGCAGGGACCCAGGGAACAATGCACCTCTTCTGTCATCTCAATCTGTATCACCCCAATAAATTTGACATTAGGGTACATTCATCACTCAGTACTGCTTTGATCGTTCTGCTGAGACGAACAAGCCATTTTCAACATGTCTGTCCTCAAGGCCCGCCTTGCTCCCCATTTTCGGTTAAGGGTCCCCTTTGAGAGTGGAAAGTATGCTTCTCGCTGGTCAAATCAAGGTGCGGTCCAACAGCAACGAGACAATTCCACGCTAACGGCGACTCTCAGATCTCGACCCTGTGCCACCTGAGGAGAGGACCTGGGGAGCCGTTGACTACTGGGCATACTGGTGCTCTGACATGCTGGCACCACCACTTGCTGCGACCGTGTCCAGTGTCATGTCTCTTGGCTTCACGGCAAGAGAGACGATCCCCATTGTCTTCTTTGGGTTCGCTATCTGTAGCGTTGTCATCACCTTGACTGGCAAGATGGGCGCCACTTACAATGTGCCCTTCCCTGTAATCATTCGCAGTATCTTTGGCATGTACGGATCCTTCCCAGCCATATGTATTCGAGGTACGTCTGTTTCCCGATGTACACCGAACGGTGCTGATGTCCATCCCAGCCTTTGTCGCCCTTATGTGGACCGCAATCCTTACAGTACAGGCTGGGAACTTCCTGCAGCGCTGCATTGAAGCTATTTGGCCTAGCTTCATTCATTTTCCCAACCACCTCCCGCAGAGTGCTGGTATTGAATGTACGTTAACTCCCTTCCTGCACTCCATCCCGCTACGTGACCTTATGAGGTTCTTTTGCTTACGATCTCGCAGCGGCGGCTTTGCTTTGTGTGTTCCTCTACTGGTTTCTCCAGACCAGCCTTGCCATCATGCCGATATCCAAGCTCCGCATACTGTTCTGGGTTAAAGGCGTTGTCGTTCCACCGACCTTCTTTGCACTCTTTCTCTGGGCAGTGATTATTACAAAAGGGTAAGCAGCACAGCTTGATCCCGCACTTCTTGACTTTACTAACACGATGATACAGGGGCGGCCCTCTTGTAAAGGGTCAATACAAGATCACATCAACGTACATGAACACTGGCTACTCAGTGATGACTGGCCTCAATGTTATAATTGGTCTATTCAGCTCCTTGGCCGTCAACATGCCGGATTTTGGCCGCTTCTCGAAGAACCGGTTGAAGGGTCCTCACCAATTCCTTGCACTGCCTATCATTGGCACGCTGGGTGCTCTAACCCCCATCTTCGTCACGGACGCTCATTCTGTCTTATGGGGCGAATTTGAATGGTACATGCCCGCGGTCATCGCGAAGTTTGATTCACGCGCTGCGAAATTCTTCGTAAGCGCCAGCTTCATACTTGCTACCATCGGCAATCAGATTGCTGCTGGGACCTACCCATTCTCCAACGACATCACCGGAATGGCACCCAAATACATCAACATCTCCCGGGCCACCATCTTCATCTCTGTCTTCTGCATTGTCTCGACCCCGTGGAACATCATCAAGAACGCGGAAGGGCTGCTGGCCTTCCTGTCGGGCTACTCCTGTTTGATGGGTCCCTTGGCCGGAACCATAGTATGCGACTACTATCTCATCAAGAAGCGAAAGCTCCACGTCGACCAGCTTTACACGGATCGCGGCATCTACTGGTACTCTGGTGGTTGGAATTGGCGGGCATACGCTTCCTTCGTCATTGGCTTTCTTCCTCTTTTACCCGGATTTGCGAAAAGCATCGATCCTACACTGAAAGTTGGTGGTGCTTGGAAGATCTACACATTCGCGTGGATCTTTGGCTTCTTCCTGTCGATGCTGGTTCACTACGTCCTATGCACGTATTTCTCGGTACCGATTGAGTCCATGATCGAGGAAGCTGTGTATCCCCCACAGAAAGGTGACGATAGTCCACTAGTTATCGAAGGTGAAGACGCAGAGACCAAGGACAAGGACATATATGTCGCCAAAGAAAAAGAGGTCGGGGACATGGCTTAGGGAAGGACGTGCACCATCCGTCGACCCAAACGCCTCGCTGTCGAGATATGCTCTTTTCAATTGGCAATGCTCTTTTACAATAACTTGCCGCAAGAGGGTTTTCCATTCACCGAAGGTAGTGCTCTAGTACTTATTTAAAGCTAGCGTGCCCCATTAGGAGCGTGGCTGAACCATGATGAGCAATGATTGGCCACTGCATCTTCCTTATCGCAACCTCGCAGCTCCTCCACTAACATCCATGATCGACCCACATGGCTGAGTGTGCCTGCGGCCCTGATCTCCCTGCCAGCGGTCGGTATCTCGCCTACGTGCATTTCCTACCCCAGATCGACTCATGTGCAAATCCCATGGTTCTCCCCTCACATGGTGGGAGAGCAACCAACACCTAGGTTTATCCTTCATCGTAGGTACTTCGTGTGATGCTGCGGCCACTGTTCCATCATATATCGCTAACGAATTTCCCTGTGACCGGACTTGCGAAGTGCTCTCTGCTTCGGTTCACGCCCTCTCAGTCCCGCCATCTTCATGGTGTTAGATTGATCTCGCCATAATCCCGAGGCGGCATGACTGGTGCCCCACTAGGAAGCTACACCAACCCGAGTACCACCACACCGGTAAGGATCTTCCCACATCTCCCTATTGGTATGGAAACTGATGACGCCCCCAGCCTTATCATGAACTTTAGCCCAACCCAGAGTTTCATTCCTAACGACTTGTTCGCCTTCGAATTGGACTCCTTCCAGCCCGATGCATCTGCCAGCCAGACCAAGACCCGGGCAAGGCGTCCGTGTGACGCTTGTCGACGTCGAAAGTCGAGATGCGAAGTAGACAGTGGCTTGCCATGTGTCCTATGTCGATTTCATCACCAGGAATGCACCTTCTTCGAAGATCCACAGCCACGGAAGCGGAAAGCCACCGGGCTTCACGAAGAAGATACATCTTCCCCGGGCAAGAACGCCCCCGTTACGGCGCAGTCACCTCCAGATGTGCCGAAGATTCGTCAAGACCTGCCCGTTAGTGACTACGCAAACTTGCAAGGGCCCTCCCTCCTGAAGAAGACACTGGGCCTGCAGAACCACAGGCATGGCCGAGTGATTGGATCAACTTCAGTTTATGAAAGGCTTGTCCTGGAGCTGAACAATGACCTGGACATTGTGGAAGTCCCAGTCGGCCAATCCGCACTGCGGCTTGTGGATGACCTCGACACCGCTTTCATCATGTCTCCCGATGCCGCCACAAGGAACTACGAAGATGACATCCTAAACCTCGACGCCATCGAAACTGTGGTGGCCCCTCACGGACGGGCTCTGATCAACTTATACTTCCGCATTGTTCACCCAAGTTTCCCAGTCTTACACAAGAAAGTGTTCCTAGAGAAATACCAGCGCACTCATCGCGAGTTCTCGCCGCCGCTTCTGGCTGCAGTCTACATTCTGGCCCTGAGCTGGTGGTCGTACAGCAGCGACCTAGCACTGCTCCCGAAACCCGACGGTCTGCAATTGGAAAAACTGGCGTTCAAAACCATGAACGATATCATTCATCGACCGAAACTATCGACCATACAAGCCGGGCTACTGCTTCTGCAAAAGCCCGAGGGAGATTCCTGGCCCCTCACTACGCAACTAATAGGGCTTGGCCAAGATCTCGGTCTGCATCTCGATTGCTCGAACTGGAGAATTCCTGATTGGGAACGCGGACTGCGCAAGCGGCTTGCCTGGGCTCTGTTCATGCAGGACAAATGGGGGTCGCTCGTTCATGGACGACCATCTCATCTCTCAGGATCAGATTGGGAAGTCAAGCCGCTCAACAACGACGACTTCCCCGAGAATGCGGCAGATGAGGACAACGAAGACGGCAGCACTGAAGTCGAGAAAGGGCGCACGCTCTTCTGTGAGATGATTAAGCTCACAGAGATCCTTGCTCTAGTTTTGTCCACGTTTTACACTGCCAAATCAGAAGCGGAATCCGCAGAGCACGCTGATGAGGGTGTCCGTTGGATTCTCGAGAGGGCGAAATCAATACAGATGTCTTTAAAAATGTGGTATGCGAATCTCCCGACCTGTCTACATATGGGAAACCTGGTTCAGAGGAAATTGTGTTCATCTGGTACGTCTTACTCTCCAAACGCCCCTTCCAACACTATGCTAATATGAGCTTAGGCTATCTCCACATATCGTACTACGCGGTAGAAATAACGCTCCACCGCCGCATTCTCCGCGACCTCTCCTTTAACGACGACCCCACGCTCCGCTCGATATGCCGTCAAGCAGCCCACGCACGGCTCACATCGGCGATCTCCTTCATACAGTCGCTCAAGCCCGAACACCTCCAATCGTTCTGGTACTCGGCGTCAAAGTACTGTTTCGCAATTGTCGGTACATTTATCTCCTTGCTCTGGGTTACAGCGTTACAACAAGAAGAGGCGGAAATGTACAAGGGGCGGCTTGACGAGTATCGGTGGATGCTGAGGCTGAGTTCGAGGAGTGCGGAGTTTTTGGAGAGAGCGTTGGAGATGATGGCTATGAGTACTGGTGTTATCGTTAAGGGTATTGGGGGAAAGAGGGATGGAGAAGGGGTTTAGGAGCAGAAGGTTGCGTCCGAACAAGGCCGCCGCGAGTCGAGGACGACTTCGGTTGTCGGGTCGTTTGCAAAGGCGCGAAGCCAAAGCGCGAGCTCTGTACGCCGAGCTCGCGGCGAAAGGCGAGTTTGAGGGTCCGCAAACCGTTCGAGAAAAAGCTTCTTGATTTTGGTCGCGTGATCCGATGCAGAGGCGGTGAGACTTTGGTGCTGCCTCTGAACTGAACTGCAGAGAACTGCACACAACAACTATGCAAAATTAGGCATTGCCGTAGTAGAATAAAGCACTCTGTAGTAATAAGTGTTCGCCTGCGCGGCTAGCGGCCCTATAGCACCTCTAGTAGCACCTCTACAACCGCGAAAAAAGGCACTACTATAACGTGTTTCCCCTGCGAGCGGGACAACCCAAGCGAGCGGGACACCCCACCAAATTTCTTCACCCATCCAAATTTAACCACAATGCCTCAACAACGCGACCTTCCGAGGGCCTACAGTGAAGGCACACTGCAGCTTGCACTATTATCTATTGAAAGAGATGAGATTGAGAGTGGGAGACGCGCTGCAGCAGTCTACGAGGTTCCCAAAAGTACCCTACACGCTAGACGCGCTGGCCCGCCTTCCCGAAGTGAATGCGCGCCCAATTCGAAGAGACTGACTGAGCTGGAAGAGGAGTCAATTGTCACATACATTCTTGATCTGGGCTCACGAGGAATTGGGGCGACAAGAACTATGGTTGAAGATATGGCCAACAATCTGCTTGCAGAGCGTGGTGAACGGCCTGTTGGCAAGCACTGGGTTG
>MU006596.1:199445-242748 GCA_010093795.1 Sporormia fimetaria CBS 119925 | reverse complement strand
TCGAGTCAATTGGGCTTTGAGCTCATGCTTGCGACTGACAAAGGCTGAAGCCCATTTTGGGCCAACAGGCTTTTCACCACGCGCAGCAAGCAGTTGATTGGCCATATCTGCCACATAACTCAATGTAGGCGCGAACCCTCTTGCGTCTTGCTTCTTTATATTCTGAATGATTGTCTCCTCTTCTTCTTTTGTAAGCCTTGATGAGTTGGGTTGAGTGTCGCGTCGTGACGTCGTCCCAATGCATCGGCGGTGGAGGGTCACTCGAGACACGTTGTATATGTTAGCAGCGCGTCGCTCGCTTAAATTTTGAGGTCCTTTGATTGCTTTGATAGCCAGGACGATTCTGTCCTCATAAGGGAGCTGCTCAAGGTCGGGGGGTTGAGACATTGAGGTTTGAAGTGTAGAAGTGTAAAATGTTGGTGGGGTGGCCCACTCGCCGGGGTGGCCCACTCGCCGGCCGTTCACTGTTACTGAACATTCTCAATCATTTTAACGTAACAACCTCGCATTCCCGGATTCTGAGGATGACTACCCGGAACATACTGCCACCTTTCGAGCTGTTAGTGCCTGAAGACGCAATTGTTCATGTAAGCATACTTATCGGCTATTCGGGCATAGTGTATCCAAAAAGCTGAACCTTGATTCAAGGATGCTCTTTCCAGTACACCGCCACAGCTGCTTCGCATAGCTCTGTTATCTATCTACACGGCCTTAGAGTAAGAGAAGAAGGAGTGGGCTGGAAAAGCTCGAATCGCATATCTTTAGTTCAACGCCTGACTCCACGCTCAAAGAAAAGACGAGCAACAAGCACCTCGTCAAAAAGACATCCCAGCTCTCCTCATGACATTCTCAAACTCTTCGAGGCCGACACCACCTACACTCGGGTTGCCTTTTGCGGCACCGTTCGCCTCTCTGATCATATCCCGCAGCAATTCCTCGGGAACATCTTCTCTCAACTCCTTCGCCACCCGCCTGAGATGCGCCAGTGTTATCGGCCCAGGTCCGCCATGTGTGAAGAGCTTGTATGCTGCCCTGACCTCTTCCATGTTGCTAGTTTCCCGATACACCTCCTCATCATCTTCGCCGTCGCCATCGTCCTCCTCGTCCTCGTCCTCGTCTTGGGAGTGCATCGCAATCGCTGCGTAGGAAAAGAACGGCTCGAACGGGACAAAGCCCGTATTCAAGGGGTCGATTGTGGATAAGATTTCCGCGAGTTCAGATCGCTGGGGTCCTAGGTTCAGCGAGCTATGCGATCGTAAGCAGATAGACTGAAAGCACTCTCGAAAGACCCCTCACATCAGACACCTCCGCACATCATCACGACGTATGACGCCCTCCTTCGAGTCCTCGTGATCTGGATGCTGGATGGCAAAAAGACCAAAAGCCTCCCTTATTTCAGCCTCTTGAGCCGCTGTCAGTCCATGCTCTTTCGCGAGTCTCGAAGGCCGTTTTACGGGAGCGGCGGCTTTGTTGGCGGCGGCGCGACGTTTCGGAGGCTGCCACGTGTGAGCTTAATGCGTGAGCCGTTGCTTTGGCGAGTATACCATGTCTTCGAGCGACTGAAACTACCTATGCAATCACCTTGATCAGCAACATAAGTCAAACCCAAGCCTCCACATCCAGGCGCCGAAGGACGCAACGGTCCCGGCGATGACGCGTTGCGCTTAGTCGCGGCGCACATGCCAAGCCACTAGCAACGACGCGCTAGTCGCCATTACTTATTGCAAAATTGCGGCCTTCACATTTCTCTCTCTTTGTAGAACGATCTTTTCAACATGTCACCGGATTTCTGTATTGAGCCCTTGTGGCGACTTTCTCTCTACGAGGCGCAACTATGTTCCTGTCTATCCATTCCAGAGGTCCCTGCCCAAACCGTTGACCATCGGGCCACTGAGCCATTACATGAGGCGCCGGCCCATGCAAACATGCCCAGAAAGGGCTGAACTCAGGTAATAGGACTGACAGCAGGACCTTTGAGTAGGGGTTACCCCGAAGCCGGGAAGCGGTCCTGGCGAGGCTGGTCCCTTTCAGCTGACTGAGGGCTGGCAATCTCGGAACTCGACCTGGTGGAAAGAAGCCTACAGATATTGAGTGCCTTTTGGTAACTCTGACAGGCCGCAAAGCCCTTGGCATGTCTTGCTCAGATGCACCCTGTGTCCCCAACTTACTGGTCGGCCCGGGTCGAGTGAAAAGCTGTGTGCAGAGCATTACAGCCAGACGAAGGCGGCACAAGCGGCAGAGCGACCTGCACGGTACGAAAGATGTACTTGAAGATAAGCCATTGGATTCCGATCGCAGCGAAGGTCTTCCCTGAAGGATCCGTCCAAGATCCGGGAAGGAGACGCGACTCGAACACACCATCCGTCCCTCCCCTTCCAACGAGACCTGGGGTCCTCGGTCAACGTCTGGCGTCACGCGGTGACGTTCACGGCTCGAACACATTTCAAAATACCTTTGTACACCGTCTCCCCGCCTTCCGCAGAAAGTTTTCACCCTGGAAAGTGACCGGAGGTTGAATCTTCTGGCGCTGAGCATTAGCCACGCGCCGCCGACGGTGCTTCAGCGGCTCTGGTTACACCGCTGGCCGGCCTCTACAAGAGTGCCGAGTTGGTGAATGAAGCACTGCCCCTCAATGAGAGGACAGCGGCCTTCATGGAAACCGGAGACCAAGTTTTCCTTTTCCAAAGTGTGCTCACTACATCCATCACTTCTATGGACCAGGTTGACGTCCCTGGGTGTGCGAAATCGTCAGTGGGTTTCATTGGTTTCTCGATTGCTTCTGCGATCAACTGTGGCACTGGGGGCTCATCACGTCGTCGGCGAATCCTCTCTCTTCTCGGGGATACGGGCCCACCGTCGGCTTGTCTTACTCCCCCGAATATGCTAGAGCACTGCGTTCAGATAATTTCTACGACGACAGTGTGTGGACACGGGGGAGAGAACAATTCCAGCCATTGCTCTCTTCAAGGGCGATGGTGCATTCACTTCTCGCGCACTGGGGGTCTTTGAATCCCTAGTGATGAGGAATGGGTCGTACATATCTTCATTTATTTATTATTCAATCTATTCATTTTCCACTCAACACATGTCGTCTTTCCTTCAGTTTGCAAATATCGTCTGTTATGATCGCGGTAGCCTCTGTTCATCATCCGCCTTAAGTCATAGTGTGTGGTCGCCCTTCTGGAACGTTTCTTTTCGCCTGTCCCTCCATTCCAATGGGACAAAGGAGAACGACAATCTGGATGTACAAACAACAATCGGTTTCATACGGGAAGCGTTCAAAGTTTGTCTCAGAATGCGAGCTTCACAGACCATAGAGCCTTGTGCATACTCAGGCTTCCCGTAGCCCTTTTCAGTCTGACAATTTCTTTCAAGACATCCCGACACAGATCTCGTCATGCCTTTGTTCTGCGCCCGCTGTCAGCGCAACTTCCGGACGTCCGATGCTCTGAATCAACATCGACGAAACTCGTCCTTCCACCATGAATGTCCCAACTGCGACTTCGATGCGACCAGCTGGGAAGAACTTCTGCAGCACTGCCGGGAGACAGGCTGTCGAACAGCGTGTCAGGGCTGTAACGACGGCGACGGAGAGTTATGGGACTGGACTGTTAATAACCAGAGGAAAAGATACTGGAGACACGTTCGACGTCACAATGTCTGCACTGACTGTGAGCGTCACTTTGAGACGCCCAACAGCCTTGAACAGGTGGGTGTTCGGTGCGCGGTATTGATAACGTTATCGGGAAAAAGGCTGACCAATATAGCATAAAATCACACATCGGACTGCGGACTATGAGTGCCTTGTATGTGATCGCAGTTTCAAGACGTATAGTGGCATGGTGAGTAATGCACTGCGGGTGTCATATGTGACCAGAATATGGCAATTAACTTGCTTGCTCTCAGATCTTGCATCTTGAATCCGGCGCATGTGAATCAGGTCACGATATCATCGATGTCAACGAAGCGGCAGCAACCTGTGATACTCATCACTGTGTCCAGTTTCTCGACCACCATTATCGGCAAGCGATGCTTGCCCGTCAAGACTTGGAAGAGATCTACAACGAGCCGGTCTATCCTTACGAATGTCCTCGTTGCGACACTTTCTTTACGAAAGCGTCCAGTTTGTTTCAGCATGTGGAGTCGTCTGTGTGTGTACAAATTCTGGATGATAAGCCGATTGGGGCGCTGAGAAGGAGTTTGGAAAGTTGGCTCGGGTAGGGGTTATCTTCTCAAGGAGGTCGTAAGGTAGAATGGCCTCGATCATATATTTTGAGGGAATGGTAGGTATACCAATGAGGAGGGTGGTATCCCGTGTCTAAACAGATTGATCTGCATATTACAGTTGAGCCGATCAGTCAAGCCTGCACATACATTCATCTCTCCACAATGCGGTTTCCTCAATGGGTTTAAGGTGAGTGATGGCCCAAGCGTTAACCGCGCGCCAACGCCCATAGGAGGAAGTACCAACGTTTCTAGAAGACGGCGACACGACAACCAACCACAACGTAATGGTACTACTGACCCTTGGGAACTTGAGGTATCTCAAACTCTGAGCGTGTCACATGTAGCCAAACCCGCGCCAGCCTCCAGGCCCCGGGGGTATGTCTACATTGACACCACCCAGGAGAAACCATAGCGCTGTGCGAAAGCAGTCCCCGAAGATTGGTGAATATTTAGGTAATTGCTTAGGGGGGTAGTCAACACCCTGTAAGTTCCTTAGGGCAAGTCTTCGGCAGATGGCCCCTTTCTTAGGTCTCATCAACAATCTAACAGTCCTCGCAGGCAGCAAAGGCAGGAGGTACAGCGGCTCAAGAAAGCTTACCAAAGATGCCTTCGCCCATGCATGACCTCCTCAGTGGTCCCTCGCAACAAGTAGCCCACCTTGTGGCTAACCTAGCTCAAGCGACCCGGCACCCTGATTTTACAATGGAACCCATCAGGCAAGCGCAGCGCATACTCGCTTGCATGCTCTTGCCTATCCACAAAGTCAAAGAACGATGCATACACTGCTTCGAAGCCTTGAAAATGTCCGTTATATGGATCATAAATTTGCCAAAGGCCGTGGCCAACGTAGTCTCGCGGTTCCTCAACAGGATCGACCTTGCCATCAGGGGTTTTGCTCGAGGGACCATGGCATTGTAAGGGCAGTTGCCAGGGCAATCAAGACTCTTTTGTCACTTATGGTGCTGGCAATTGTCATAGAGCGTTATGGAAGGCCTACAAATACTACCAGGAACAAAAGCGGGCTCAGCGCGAGAGAGAAGCGTATGACCAATACATGCGTGATCTTGAGGAGGCAAGCCGAATTCGGGCAATCAAGGAGGCGATCCGGAGACAAGAGGAAGAACGCAAACGACAGGCAAGCGAAGCTGAGCTGCGGAGGCGACAGGAGGAGCTCAGACGGCAGAAAGCTTTCAACGAGCAAAGGCGTACTGCTGAGGATCTCAGGACATCCCGCCAATGGCTGGCCCAATGCGAAACACTGTTCGCTCGCCGGGCTACGATGACGAGGATCCCGGATCCGCCCTTTTGGCGATGCTCGTCTGGATGCCCGGATAAAGGTGTCTGGAAAGCTTGTCCACATACCATCGCGCGAGTTTATCAAACGTCAGGAACCAACCTCCAAGCAACACTGCATAAGGAGAGACGCAAATGGCACCCAGACTTGTTTGAGAGATGCCCAGAGTCATTTCGTCGGCGAATCAAGCCGCAGACAACAGAGATGTTCAAGATACTCAGCACTCTACTCGACAAATCTCCCTAAGAAGGGTCTGTGACTCAACCTTCAAAAAGTGAGCCATGGTTGTGGTGCTTGTTTGAGCCAAACACTCACGCGCAAGGAACAAAGGAGATGTTCCTTGTCTGTAGCCCCAATGTTGTCTGAAGAACGGCAGGCGATACCAAGAGGAGTGGCACCCAACAAGAAAACAGATGGATCACCCGCGCTATACTCGACGCTTAACGGCCCTGAAGAAGGCTGTTTCGCAACTAACGAGACCCTATCAGAGCTCGCTGTACAAGATTCCTGTTATGCACTTCACAGCCAAGCTTATTGTCTTCTTTCAGGAACAATGAATCTCGACTCTTTGTGTCACTCAAAGAATGCGCCCATGTGAACAGTGCTGAGACAGTTGCTCTTACCTCAGATTGACCACACTGATAGTGATATAAGTAGTCCTATCCGCATAGGGTGTCCGAAATTTCCCTACAACCACACCGAACCCGCTGCGAAGAACACTTACATATACACGTTTCCGACAGCATATATATATTGAATTCCGACAACAGACAGAATTGCAAAAATGCGTTCAGCACTTCTGACTCTAACACTCACCCTCCTCTCCCTCGCCTCAGCCTCCCAACTCCAGGCCACCGCCAACTCCGCAGTTGTCAAAAACTCCTGCACCTACCCCATCCACATCCTCCCCGTCGCTCCTGGCACCACCCCCAAATCGGAGATCATCCAACCCGGCCAAACCTTCACCCGCCCCCTCCACATCTCCCCGAAATGCATTCCCGGCCATCCCAACGCTCTTTGTGGCGGCGTCTCGCTGAAAGTAAGCCGCCACCCCAACGACAACAACGTCATACAGTTCGAATACACGGCCGTCGATGGACTGGTGTGGTATAATCTGAGTTTGATCGTTTGTATCAAGAAGCCTGGGGGTTGTGTGGGGCATGAGGGGGGTTACAAGGCGGTTGCGGCTCAGGCTCAGGGGTGTAGGGAGTTCAAGTGTGGGCCGAGTGAGACGTGTGATACGGAGGCGTATTTTATCGAGGAGTATGGGTATCAGGACGGGGCGCCTGTGGGAGCTTGTAGGCTTGATGGGGGTGTGGCGTTTGAGGTTTGTGCGGGGAAGTAAAGGGGTGGGAGGTTAAAGTGGATGGGTAGAAGGTTGGGAGATGAGTGCGCGGGGCTCGAGCTGTTCTGGGGCTGGTATTCCTTCTTTCTTTCTTTCTTTTGTGATTTGGTGGGGTTTTTTTGGGTTCAGGAGATCGGGACTTGGTGAAGTTTCGGGTTCGATGCAGGTTTCTGTTTCTTGTAAATATTTTCATGTTCCTTTGCTCACTTGTCTATATAGGAGGTATGTCGATATAGTCGCGGTTATTGCGATATGATTTCCCTAGCGCTCTATTGTGACGTAGTATTTGGAGTGGGATAGTACCTATGCATGGAGAATGACGGGTAATGTGGGAATTCATGGAGGAGTACACAATCAATGTACGCCTGCGAGGGACACATTCCGCTACCATGGGATCAGGGTGTCGGGGACCTTAGCATCCTGCGTGAAGGGTCCTCTGCAGGGGGTGATCGCCAGGGACTGGTGGCCAAACATAGTAACAAAGTGAATGTACCGGGACATCCGCCGACCGGATATCTTGCATCATCGGGTCTCCGAAACGGGGTGCCGTACGACGTGTGTCTGCTTGCAGAGTGAAACAGAGGGTTATTCTGAAATACAGATCATGTGAGCTGCAGTGAAGATTGTATTGGTGAGCAGCTCCAGCGGCTTCGATGGTCTTCGGCGGCGGTGAGTGGCCCGTGCGTGCGCAACCTGCGCCGTGGCAACCTAACCCGTTTCGAGCTACCGCCTGCCGCCTCTCTAACATCACCACCTGGAGCTACTTAACCTTCCACCTTCCTTCTCGCTGCCTCCATCAACACCACAACCCCACCCCGCATACCCGCCCCCGCCTCCGTCTGCAGCCATATCCCACGTCCATTGATACATCTCACTCACTAAAAGCCCCGTTCTCTCACTTTCCACCACCTCCGATATGTCGGCTGAGCCTGACCACGCCCACAAGAAGGTGGATCTGTCCAAGTACGTAGCAGCCACGCCACTGCGCTCTCGATTGTGATCGCAGCCGCTGACCGACTCTTAGGGATCCATCTGGCGCCGAGCACAAGGATGTATGTCTTATCGATGAAGCGTTCGCGATGACGTCCGCTGACAGACCGCCACAGAACGATGAGACCGCAACGGCAATTCTCAAGAAGAAGAAGAAGCCCAACTCGCTGATGTAAGTATACTTTGGGCACATTCAACTACCTGGAGACGTCTAACGACCTTGCAGCGTGACCGATGCCGTAAACGATGACAACTCCATCATCGCCCTCTCCAACAACACCATGGACACGCTCCAGCTGTTCCGTGGCGACACAGTCTTGGTGAAGGGCAAGAAGCGAAAGGACACTGTTCTCATCGTGCTCGCAGACGACGAGCTGGACGACGGCTCCGCACGGATAAACCGAGTGGTGCGCCACAACCTCCGGGTCAAGCACGGCGATGTCATCACTATCCACCCGTGCCCCGACATCAAATACGTGAGTTTTGCGGAAACACTATTTAAGACTCTTACTGACCCCCGTAGGCCAAGCGTATCGCCGTTCTTCCCATCGCCGATACCGTGGAGGGCATCACCGGCTCTCTCTTCGATGTCTTCCTTGCTCCCTACTTCCGAGAAGCCTACCGGCCCGTGCGCCAGGGCGACACCTTCACAGCCCGCGGTGGCATGCGACAAGTAGAGTTCAAGGTCGTAGACGTGGATCCTCCCGAGTTCGGCATTGTCGCCCAAGATACCGTTATCCACTGCGAAGGCGAGCCTATACAGCGCGAGGATGAGGAGGGCAACCTCAACGAGGTCGGCTACGACGACATTGGTGGTTGCAGGAAGCAGATGGCTCAGATCCGTGAACTGGTCGAGCTGCCCCTCAGGCATCCGCAGCTGTTCAAGTCCATCGGCATCAAGCCCCCGCGTGGTATTCTCATGTATGGTCCCCCCGGTACTGGTAAAACGCTCATGGCTCGTGCCGTTGCGAACGAGACTGGCGCTTTCTTCTTCCTGATCAACGGCCCCGAGATCATGTCAAAGATGGCAGGAGAATCCGAATCCAACCTGCGCAAGGCATTCGAGGAGGCCGAGAAGAACTCCCCCGCTATTATCTTCATCGACGAGATCGATTCCATTGCACCCAAGCGTGAGAAGACGAACGGCGAGGTCGAGCGCCGCGTTGTCTCCCAGCTGCTCACCTTGATGGACGGCATGAAGGCTCGCTCCAACGTTGTCGTCATGGCAGCCACCAACCGCCCCAACTCCATCGATCCCGCTCTCCGTCGCTTTGGCCGTTTCGACCGTGAGGTGGATATTGGTATTCCTGACCCCACTGGTCGTTTGGAGATCCTCCAGATTCACACCAAGAACATGAAGTTGGGCGACGATGTGGATCTGCAGACCATCGCTGCCGAGACCCACGGTTATGTCGGTTCTGACTTGGCTTCGCTCTGCTCTGAAGCAGCCATGCAGCAGATTAGAGAGAAGATGGACCTCATTGATCTTGACGAGGACACAATCGACGCCGAAGTGCTCGACTCGCTGGGTGTCACGATGGAGAACTTCCGCTTCGCTCTTGGTGTCAGCAACCCGTCCGCTCTCCGCGAGGTCGCCGTTGTCGAGGTGCCCAACGTGCGGTGGGAGGATATCGGTGGTCTGGAAGACGTCAAGCGCGAACTCATCGAGAGCGTGCAGTACCCTGTCGACCATCCCGACAAGTTCCTCAAGTTCGGTCTCTCGCCATCCCGTGGTGTTCTCTTCTATGGACCTCCCGGTACCGGTAAAACGCTCTTGGCCAAGGCCGTGGCGAACGAGTGTGCCGCCAACTTCATCTCGGTCAAGGGCCCTGAACTGCTGTCCATGTGGTTCGGTGAGTCCGAGAGCAATATCCGAGACATCTTCGACAAGGCTCGTGCAGCTGCACCTTGCGTTGTCTTCCTCGATGAGTTGGATTCCATCGCCAAGTCTCGTGGTGGCTCAGTTGGTGATGCTGGTGGCGCTTCTGACCGTGTTGTCAACCAGCTCCTCACTGGTAAGTGCTTAATGAAGCTTTCAACGCAATAATGCTAATTTTGTTTCAAGAAATGGATGGTATGACCTCGAAGAAGAACGTCTTCGTTATCGGTGCCACCAACAGGCCCGAGCAGCTCGACAACGCTCTCTGCCGTCCTGGACGTCTGGACACGCTTGTCTACGTTCCTCTGCCCGACCAGGCTTCCCGTGTGAGCATCCTCAAGGCTCAGCTCCGCAAGACCCCAGTCGCCCCTGATGTCGACATCGACTACATCGCGGCCAACACGCACGGCTTCTCCGGTGCTGATCTTGGCTTCATCACTCAACGTGCAGTCAAGCTCGCCATCAAGCAGTCCATCTCCATGGAGATCG
Source organism: Sporormia fimetaria CBS 119925 (assembly GCA_010093795.1). Classification (NCBI taxonomy): domain Eukaryota; kingdom Fungi; phylum Ascomycota; class Dothideomycetes; order Pleosporales; family Sporormiaceae; genus Sporormia; species Sporormia fimetaria. Next base: position 232,524 of record MU006596.1, on the reverse strand, counting down.
AGCGCCAGAAGCAGCGCGAAGCAGCTGGCGAGGATACCGAGATGGAGGATGGCGACGATCTCGTCCCCGAGCTGACCAAGGCTCACTTCGAGGAGGCCATGCGCTCTGCCCGCCGCTCCGTCACCGACGTTGAGATCCGCCGGTATGAGGCGTTCGCTCAGAGCATGAAGAACTCTGGCGGTTCCAACTTCTTCCGCTTCCCTGAAGAGGGAGAGCAGGCCTCCAACAACAACAACTTCGGGCAGGCGGGTGAGGACGACGATCTCTACAGCTAGATCTAGGTATGATGGTATAGCTCGCGCATATGGGTATTCGTTGAACGGACTGGATGGTTCACTGGCGCCTCCCTACGGTCATGTCCCTTGAGTGGACAGGTCACCGTGGGCTTCGCATAGATTTGAGGCGGCGGGTAATTTCTGGGTTATGGGGTAGGTGTACCTAGATAGGAGTCACATGGTTTTAATGCCAGTAACGTGCATGAATGGAAGTGGTATGCAAAGTTCCCAACCCCATGTGAGCAATATTGTGTGATACAATGTTAAAAGCAGAGTCGCATTTTGATAAGAAGACTATGATGGTCTGTTATGCACCTGTGGGAGCCACGAATTAAGGCAGAGGGCAAGGCAATGAATAGATGATGTTGATCAACATTCGAATTCGGGCATTATTTGCTGCCAATAAAGCTGGCATGTCTCATGCTATTGAATTCCGTAGCATCATACCGGATGTCAAAAACAGACTTCCTCCTCTTCGGGTTTTACAGCATGAAAATACATGCAAACCGACTTCTTCCTTTCTTCTTCTTTTCTTGCCTTCCTCGTTCTGTCACGCGATAACTATAAATTTCGGGGGGCAGTGATACAAAGCGTACTCAATTCTTTCGTTGCAAATTCTTGATTGCTTCGAGGCTTTGGGCGAAGTCTTGATTTCGTATATTTTGGATTGTTTCGAGGCTTTTGTCGAGACGCTCTTGATCACTTGTAGGCTCTTGGACGCTTGTAGCCTCTTGGTCGCTTGGAGGCTTTCGGTCGGTTGGAGGATCTTGATCGCTTGTAGACTCCCGAACGCTGGTAGAATCATAAAGGATTGGAGGCTCCGGATCGCTTGTAGGCTCCGGATCGCTTGTAGGCTCCGGATCGCAGGTGAGCTCTGGGTCGCTGGTACGCTCCGGATCGCTGGCATATTTATAAACGGTGGTAGGATCATAAACCCTAGTGGCCCTTGTGGGCTCCTCATCGCTGGTAGACTCCCGAACGCTGGTAGAATCATGGACGCTTGCAGACTCATGAACGAGTGTAGGTTCCTCAACGAGTGTAGGCTCCTGCTTGTGTGAAGGCTCCTAGTTCTCATCATCCACGACTTCGCACACCTTCTCCAGTTCCTCCCGGATCGCAAGTGTACCCTGTGTGATGGCTTCTTTCGGCACTTTGAGATCGGGTTCGTCGGATGCGAGACTCGAGTGGCCGTTGACGCCGTTAACGCCATTTGTAGATGCCCAGGCCCCGTTTGTATTCTGCGCGGAAGCCGGTGCCTTCATCTTTTCCTTCACTTTGGCCATAATCTCGTCGACGGTGGTGGCTTCCCCGGTACGTAAGAGGTAGGTGACATATTGGCGGAGGTTTGCTAGCCAACCGGTACGTTCAAGTTGGTCGGTGAGCGTGGACTCGATGTTTACGATGCCGCCGTCGGAGAGGAGGGCTGAGTAGATGGCGTTGCGGGTTTCGTCGGAGATGCGTTGGGTTTGCGAGGAGGGGACGGAGATGGGGTTGGAGTTGGAATTGGCCATGATATGGATGGTGGAAAATGACTGTCTCGAGCTGGTGGTGTATTCTATGTGGGTTGGGTGCTGGTAATGTTTATGTGTTTGTGCACTGCAGGTAGACATTCACGTCCGGGAGTATCCGGACGCGTGCTTAGTCATCATCTCAAGCCACACCAGCTCAACAATGGACAGCCAGCACGGCGGCTATACCCAACGACACGACTATTGATTCGATGCCCACACGCTCGGCTTACGACTGTTGCACGGCCTGAACCTACTCCTTTGACGGCCGCCTGCATTCTCGGTGTCGACCCTCGACGTGCCTATCATCGCTCTGACCATTAACCGCCCGCGTCGTCCTGCCTGCGCCCGCCCACGTATTACACCATACCCAACCGTGGAAGCCTGCCCAGCTGCTCAATCTCGCTTCGCCCGACCGAGTCTCACCAGGCCGAGGACGCCGCTCTGCTGGAGCTCTCTCTCAGGCTGGCCCTACACCAACCTCGCCCCGTCTCCTCGTCCTGACCCGCTTCCCTCGAGCTTCCACCCCCACGCGCAGGTCCTGCTGGACCCTCCATGGCCATGGCATACCGCTCCAAGTACCATCGCGACGAGGACTTCTCCGACGCCGACGCCGACGACGAGTACGAGCGCAGTGTTATCCAGAGCCCCACCCTGCCCGCCGACTACCACGAGAGCTCCCCGACAGACTCGGGCCCGACCAGCCCAGAACACACGCCCACCACCTTTACGCACTCGCGCGACGGCAAGAACAACCCCGCTGGACTCATCACAGACTGGACGGAGCAGGAGGCCGCCGACTTCATATCGAACCTTGGCCTCGACCAGTATGCGCAGACGTTCGAAGGTAGGTGGCACAGCTGGCCTGTCTTGTGGCGCTAACACGGCCGTGTGCAGATGAGGGCATCACGGGCGAGGCTCTGGTGGCATTGCAGCATGCCGACCTGAAGGATATGGGCATGAGCAGTGTGGGCCACCGTCTTACAGTTCTCAAGGCCGTGTACGACCTCAAGGTCAAGCAGAACGTTCCTGTCGATCCGGACCACTACGTCCCTCTGTGTAAGCGTCGAGCTGTGAAACTTCTACACCGGCGCTGATGTTCGCTGTAGCTGCAGATACATCTGCACAAGATGCGCCGCCGACACAGGAAGACTTTGCAAAGGTGATACGGGTCGTCCAAGCCCGTGACGAGCGGATACAGATTGCCGAGGCCGAGCTGCGGCACCTGAAGAACGATCTCAATCGAGCGATAGAGGAGAACAAGAGGCTGCGGGAGGAGTTCGCGGACGCGACGACGAGACTTCGAGAGGAGTTCCTGCCCGTAGTGCGCATGCTGAAGGACAGCCAGCAACCCTTGCCTACACCCCACGAGCACATTACGTCTCCCCCCTCCGAGCAGACGAGGACGACGGGCCCGAGCAGTCTGTCACGTAAGTTTTCTACTAAGAAGCTTTTCCTTGGCTCGACACCCAAAGTTCCTTCCCCGACCGTGCACGACGGCCGGGGTTTGGTCGACAGCTCGTCTCTCGACCCCTCCGCAGCCGCTCTGGCAGCGTCCTCACACCTGACAGCATCGATACCGGGCACGGGACCGCAGATGTCGCCGAATGCGCCTGGCCAACCCTCACCCACCTCCCCCGCTTACACTTCCTCGCGCTCGCAATACAGCCGCCCTGAAATGTCATCCCGTGCCGCCCACCAAGACCACGACAACTCCAACACCGCCAGCTGGAACAGCGAATGGTCCGGCTCGACGGTCATCTCCCGCGGCGACGTCCGCTCCACCCCGCAACAACTCTCCTCCCGACCCATCCGCAATAACACACAACCCGCACCCACCACACAAAACGACCCAGACATGCCGCTCACCGGCAACGCACTCAACCCATCCAGCGCGCCCTCGAGCGCCCCACCCTCCGGCTCCGGAGGTCCCAATGTCGAAATCTTCAAATCATTCCGCGTCTCTATTGAAGACCCCTGCCACAAAGTTTTACCTGTTGCGTTGAAGAAATACAACATTACTGCTGATTGGCGGCAATACGCTTTGTATATCGTACATGGCGATCAGGAGAGATGTCTGGGGTTGAACGAGCGGCCGTTGATCTTGTTCAAGCAGTTGGATAAGGAGGGGAGGAAACCCATGTTCATGTTACGCAAACATGCGGCGCCGGCGGAGGGGCACTCGAGTACGATCGGGGGCGGGCAGAATGCGGAGAGGGGGGGAAGTGTGGGGTGGGAGGGGAATAGGGGGGTGCAGTTACCTGGCGGTGTGCTGTAAGAGGTGGGATTGTTGAAATCATCAAACTTTGTTAGATGTTGATCGAAGGCTGTGACGAGGAAGAAGTACCAAGGGAGAAGACCTGGATGGTATGAGGCGGGGACTGCGAGGTTGAAGGAATCGCCATATATCCGAAGGGGCACGACACAGGGGAGAGAGAGTTCCGAGGAGCAGGAAGAAAAGGCACAGAGCGGACGCTGTTTGGGGCGCGCTATCAGCGTACCTTCTTCGAAACTCCGTTTCGCCCCGGAGCTCCAGGGCAGAGGGATGTCGTCCCAGGCTGAAGGTCACAGCGCGGGATCATCCACCGGCTCGATCGTTGTACAGCTGTTGATGCGAAGGCGTGGATGGATTTTTTGCATATATGTTCCCCCTACGAGGGCATCTTCTGGGCGTTCAGTAGTGTTTGGTGTTTTGGCGAAGGTTTGGGTGTTGATTCCACCTAGGTTTCTTTTTCTTTTGTATGTAGGAGCGCAGAACTGAGCGTTTTCTGTTGTTTTGGAGATATGAGTTTGAAGAGTGTGTTGGATGGAGGAGGGCATGGACGAGGAGGGAGGTGAAGGAGTGGTAGCGGAGTGTAGGGGCGATTTCGATATAGAGAATGAAGGATGACAGGAACCTGCATGTGTTTACACCATGGATAACCAAGTCTCATGTACATCTACACAAGAAATTCGCCCAATGCTAACGTCAACACCGAAAGAAAATCACACAGCAAACGCCCGGAAAAAATAAAGAACAACGCATTCTCGCTTCATTCCATCCAAACGCCGATATTGATCGCCCCGTAAAGTACCTACAAGAAAGCACATCTCTATGACATATTAACCACGTCACACCACCCCTACTTCTTCTTTCCAAACTTCAACCTCAACTTCCCCAACTCAACCGTCTTCTTATGCTCACTCCCCCCTTGACCTTGTTCCTCGACCTCCTTCTCCGCCATCCTCTCATCCTTGGTCAAAATCCTCGGCTCCTCTGCAAACCTGATCCCCGGCCGTGTGGTTCTTTCCTCCTGCTTCTTCCCTTTCGCCGCTGAAGCGGAACCACTGCCGCCGCTTCCCTCAACAGGAGACTTGCGTGCTCCCAGTTGTCCGAGCGGGTCACTGGCTTCGTTGTCAGAGTCCGAGGAAGAAGGCGAATCGTCGTTGTCGTCTCCGATACCGAGGGCCCCGAGACGACGCTTACGCTCTGCGGCCGTTTCGCCTTCGTCCATGCGGCTTTTCGGGTGCTGGAGGGATGAGGGCGAAGACACGCTGGCTCTGGACGGCGATGAAGGGCTGCGAGATATCGTGGGCCGGTCCATCGTGTCGGAGTCTTCGGAATCCTCACGGCCAGCAGCCTGCTCTGCCAGACGGCGCCGACGCTGCGCCGCGGTTTCGCCCTCGTGCGAGTGCTCGAGTTTGTAGTTCGCGAGATCCTGGCGCACGGAGTGGAAAGGTACGGGCTCGTCGTTGCTATCGATGAGAGCCAGGCCGCCGGGTCCTGTGTGCTCTTTCCTCGCGCTGGAAGGCGACTCGATCTTCTGGATCTGGGCTTCGCCTTCGTCGCCTACGACCGTGGGAACTTTCTCTTTGGCCGCCTTTTCCCTCCGTACTGCGTCTTTTGCGTCTTGCTTTGCCTCCTCTTTGACCTTTTGGGGAACGTCGCTTTCTTCAATGAACTTGGCGCGGGACTTGGGGTCCATGGAAGACATTTGCTGGATGAACTCGGCCTTGCTCATTCGGCGGCCGCCGGCTGTAACTGTGAAGCGGATGAAGTCGTCGTCGTCGTCATCGACGGTGGCCTTCTTCTTGCCCTCGGCACCGGCGGACGAACTGGCTTGGGATGCGTGCTGGTTGTGCGATACCATTTTGTAAAGACTCTTCATGGCACGCCCGCCAGCATCGACCACGGAACCATGGCGTTCGACTCCAGGTCGGTCCTTTGGTCGGCCTGGGATTTCATACTTCTTGATCACCTCGCCGTCTTCGTCTTCAACGATGATAGTGTTGCCGAATTGATAAGCAAGTGCAGGGCCGCGCTTTTGAGCGGGTTTGTAAGCCCTGGATGGCTCTGCAAGCTCGTCGCTGTCCCCATGATGTCCATGATGGGCAGTGAAGCTCTGCATCCGTTTGCGCATGTTCCACCTGCTCGGGTGGTGTACGCCCTCTTTGACGGCCTCGACCATCTCACCCGGGGCACGCTCAGCCTTTCCTCCATGCTCTGTCTGTGCGACGCCATGCTGCACATCCTTTTCCACTCCAAGGCGAGCGGCCTCGCGCGCATCCGCCTCGTTGCGTTGCTGTCCGGTCTCTCCCGGTCGGCTCTGCCTGGTCCCGAGGACGTTACCCTCTTCGTCTTCTATGACGGTATCTTTGCCTTCTTGGAAAATCTCCTCCTCGTTCTCCTCGTCCTCTCCCGGCGCGTGACTGCTCTCCTTTGTCAGCGAAGCTTCGTGAGATTCGTCGCTTGGGCCGCCCAACGTATCAGAGTCTTGCATGCTTGGTTCAGCCTTCTCCCTGTTACTCCGAATCGGCCCAAAGGCGGACTGGGACACGGGGCCTCCAGCTCCTATTCCTGACTCCCGTTTCCTACGTCGAACCGATGGTCGCAGTGAACTGGAACGCATTGCCGCTTCTTCTTCCTTCTGTCGACGCAAGAATTGTCCAGGCACGCCTGCTGCGAGGAGGCCACCGCTCGAGTCTTGTTTCTCTCCAAGCTCTGGGTCCGACGGGTTGCGGGCGAGTGACATAGACGACTTGGAGCGCGATTGGATGCGGGGCAGTCTATCCATCCACTTTGGCCCGTCCTCGTTTGCCGTAGTATATGATAGTGAGATGGTAAGGGTGTTGATATGTTTACCCAGCGTGAAGACGGCAATCGAACTGCCATGGACCAGGATGCTCACAATGACCAGGAAACAGGTTATTGGCCATATCATCTCGATGATGTTCAAATGCTCGAAACCTTCCGGTGGCAGAACCGCTAACGGAGTCGTCGATTCCGTCTCCAGCTCGGCCCGAGCAAGAATTGCAACGAAAAGCCCACCTACACCGATGGGACCAAAATGGCCTGCAAACAGCGCTTCTCGCCACGTCTTGAGGTCCGGAAGGAATGGTTTGAGGAGCAACATGATGGGTATCCGGCGGAAGAAGAGAACCAGTATACCGAGGACCACTAATTTCCAAGGCGTGATACCAAGAATCTCAGGGGAGTTGAACTGCTCCCACGGGATGATGGTGCCGAAGTAAACAAAGAAAGCCAAATTGATCAAAAGATCGATGACGTTGGAGACGTGAGACTCTTCAGTCTTTTCGAGGAACCAACCGTCGTTCGAGAATCCTACTCCGCAAGCGAAGCCCACGAGTAAATCGTCCAACCCAAGCATACTGCCTGCACCGGCGCAGAAAAGTGCCAGCACAAAGTAGAAGACGAGAAAACTCTCTCGGTCGATCAGATCTTTCTCGTGAGCGTAGCGGATGGCACGGCGGGCAGCGTATCCGATGAGAACGCCGAATATGGCCCCGAAGATACATTCGTACAAGACGGTATAGCAGAACCAGTGAAACGTGACTTTGCCTGCGTCTGGACGATAGCGGATAGCGTATACGGCCAGATAAACAAAGGGAAACGCCATGCCATCGTTGCACCCAGATTCAGCGGAAAGCAGATCCCGAAGATGTTTAGGGATGCGTTTAGCAAACTTGCCCTTGCCGACAACGGAAGAGGCCAGGACAGGATCGGTTGCGGTAACGCAGGCGGCAATGCAGAGACTGTCGAGCCAATTGAGATGAGATTTGAACAACCACCAGATGAAGAGACTTGTGATGAGCCAGCCCCATGCCATAACCGGGATCAAGAGAAGGGTCACGGATCTCCAATGCTTTTCCATGTAGGCCCTTGGCAATTCGACCCCGACGGCAAAGCATTGCACAACGAGGACGATGCGCGAGAATTCCAATGTGATCAGATCCACGTTGCCCCATGTTGCAGGGTCGATTAGATCGGCCGCGTGAGGTCCAAATATGATGCCGCAGATTGTTGCAACGGTGGCCTCGCCAATGTACAGCCGTTCCTTGATTACGGACGAGCATAGCATGAACAAACTCGTGAAACCGCCTAGGATGATGTAGACCAGATGCGGCTTCGTGACGGAAAGGTGGTCCCAGGCCATGTTTTCAGGTCAGCTTTGTCGAAGCTTATAAAAAGAATGTATATTGTTCCGAAAAGAACGTGGGCTTCGAGAGCCTAGGTCGGCAGGACGGGGTTTCTGGGAGAGTGTCTTTGGGCACTGAAGAGTAGATGTTCGCCTGGATGCATGTATGGAAGGTGCGCCCAGTCGCCGCTCCAGAGTCTGCCTTCGAGGGCGAGTGCGAGTGAATGGCTATAAGCCCGAAGCGCCTACGACGTACGTTTGGTTCACACCTAAGAAAAGTGTCAGCGACATATATTATTGAAATTTATATGTAAATAGTGCCGGATCGGTATGATCAACAATGATTAAGACTTCCAATGTGGAGAATCAAGAGAAACACAGCGAGCTTACAAGAACTAAGCCGGGTCTACCAAGTCTTTGGTGATGCTTGATCCGCGATCCCAAGATCGCTGAGCGAGAACAAGCAGCACTAGTTCGGGCCGACAGTCTTGACAATGCTCAGGACACAATTGCACACGGTGGTCTTGCTCCAGGGACATAAAATGCGTTTTGAGGGAGTGCGGACGGCTCTACAAAGACGAGCGGACGGGAAGCGAGCGAAGAGAGTCGCGTTGAGACGGAGTGAGGGTGTTATAGCAGACCTCCGGGGAGGTGACGGGGGCAGGAGTTGCGTTGGAGGGCATCTTGGCTGAGCCTTGGCTGGGCCTTGGCTGAGGTCAGTGCCCGGGACTCTTTTCCTGCGTCGATAATATATGGCCGGCAATCAGAAGACGGCATGAATATAAGGAGCCTGGACCTCGCGCGTATACAAAGATGTGTCTCCAGTCTGGAGAGCCTGAGTAACGCCCCAAAGGCTGTCGAATGTTGCTCACGCCAACTTCTAGGTAATCGCGCCCGTCCAGATGTCCCGGGACGCACCGCCTACCATCGTCCTCGACGTCAACACGCTTTCATCACAGACGCACATCGCCCACGTCAAGAAGACATGAATTGTTCGTCCCGTATAAATAATCCATTTTTACGCCGAAAGCCATCCTCACTATTTCCTCCGCGGGCCACGGCGAGGGTATCAGAAGCCCATGCAACTATCTACAATGCAGCAATGCCCCCATGGTTTACAATTTTCCTGCCAGCCCTCCAACCCCCCTTACCATTAGAGCCTCATGACATCTATATCAAAGTCGTAAAAACCCGCTCTTGAACGCCATGTTGTGAATCATATGCCCTCAATGTATCGAAATGCAACGCCAAAGCCATGCGCCCAAAACGTTTGTGGCCTATGCTGCAACGCAGACCCTGTCCAAAACTACCATAAATCTTGTAGTCCGGGGCAACCCATCTCTCACTGTACCACCTGCCTCGATGTCCTCGGCGCGTCCATACTCCTACTATGTACGCGACTCCCTGGCGTAAGTGGGATCTCGACTCGGCCTCTTCCCCGCTCCTCATCACTATCTGATGACCCCTCGTACGTGTCTGAAAGTCTCGCAAAGTAGTCCGCTAACCCGCTTGTCGGCGAAGCGATCGTCTCATAAAGTGGGGGAGGCGTTTCCAGAGGCGGCGGTGGCTGCTCTTCTTCGAACGGAGGCGGGTTGAACGAAGGCGCCCGCACGAGATGTATTGGCCGTGGTAGCATCGTTTCACCAGGCCCTGCAATGTGCGCCTGCTGAGGTCGCGCAAGAGACGCACCAGTCAACGATGACTGTGAGCTATTGCGGGACCTGGTGGACGAGACTAAGGGGGGAACGAGGCTGGTAGGCGTTGCGCGGCTGAGGGGTGCACCCGGACAACCGCAATCTGGTCGTCGAGTATCGTATGAGGACGGCTGGGGGGATGAATATGCAGGCAGCGCTATGTTTGCTTGCGTAGCGTGACAGGAGAGAATGTGGAACGGCGAGTCAATTGATATTTCAAAGTGTCGTCTCTTGGCAGGGTTGTTCGGGTCCGGCTTCGAAAGGCGCATGACGATCTGACCATGTTAGCACACTGGCAAGCTATCGGACCCGCGGTGGAACTGACCTTGATCCAGTGATGCACCCGTATGTTCTTGTATGTTGTATCGAAATGCAGTCTCGATTGCTTATCCTTATCCTTCATGTTGTGGCAGCTGGGCAGCTGGACCATGAATTCCATCTCGGTGGGCCCAATGTTGGTATCTGTCTCCAGATGACCAAGCAGGTTTGTAGAATCCTCCACAGGCACATGATCGCCTCTTGCAGCAGCAGCCCTCAGATCGTAGGGAACACCACCCCCAGATGTAATCCTCATAGTGCTGCCGGGATATGTGCTTGTCGGCGGACTATCGGCTCTCTTCTCGAACAATAGTACCTTCCGCTGGTTTTCATTGCGAGTGACACGCTTATTTTGGGCAAAGTATTGAACATGCTCCGTCACAAAGACCTTGATCCGATGGCATTGCACTTTGGCGAGCGGCGTGAGTTTGAAGGCAATGGGTACCTGTGAGCCGAGCGGGAACGACTTGCCAGAGATGACAATGTCGTAGTGGAGCTGATCCTCCCAACGCCTACTGATAGCGATGGGCTCTACTTGCTCCAGAGACCCTTCCGCCGGCACGCGAACCAGTAACACCTCTTTTGTCCCGACGAGGTTGGCACGGAAAGCGCCAGCACGCTCCACCACAGCCTGGAGTTCGTATTTGACCGAGCCCAACTCCACCTCCAGAGTTTCCGGAAGATGACTGTCAAGAGGAAGCTCAAAGTTGTAGATGTACTCTCCAGGTTGGAACGTCCTATATCCTTTCTGCGCGACTGAAGGGCCACTGGTCGAAGAATCACCCTTCCCGAAACTACGGGATTGGTTCACTTGTAAGGAGAGCCGCCTTGCTTCCTTGGTGTTCAGAGTGGTAGATGAAGGATTCGGGGATGACCCATTGACAGTCCTCTGTGTCACGATCGACGAGGCAGGCTTGATCAACTCGACACGATCTGCACCAGTGCTGGCTTCGGCCATCGTATGTTGGGCGTTGAAAAAAGGCCAGGCATGCCGCGATATGACATCGTTTTCTTCGAAATCGACCTTCTTGGGAGGGATACCTTTGATTTGTTAGCAAGGAAAGCGAAGGACAGGGGAGGTAACTCTCACCCTCGGGCCATTTCGTCGTCGTTATTCCTTTAAACTCCAACATGACTGCCTTGATCTTCGTGGGCTTCGTAACGCGCAGCTGCAGAGACCCCCGCAGCATTGCTGTGTTGCGTTCCGAAGTGTCCGTCTGCTCGAAACCCCGGAGGTAGAGGACGGGCTCCGTAAGATGAATGCCCACACTAACACCATTTCCGGAGGCAAGCGGTTTCTCGTCAGCCACGGATTTTACAACGCTGCTGACGATGCTCTTCGCGGACTGCCTGCCACTAGAGCGATTGCTGTCCGACAGCGCTGGGCGGGTTGCGCCCACCATGGTCGAGTTCCGTGGACTAGGCCTCATCTCCGCAACAGCCCAAGACAATCTCCTGCTTCCTAGAGGAGATGTGTCCGAGGGGCTGCGGGGGTGAGGGGGGGAAGCGGTAGGGGGCTCGTCTGCGCGGGGAGGAGCGGAATTGAGGTGGGTGTCTATGAGGGCGCGCAGGAACCGTTTGGCGTTTTCACGAGGGCCTGCCAGCTTTTCGACGAAATATAATTTAGGGTAGCTTTTTCTCTTGCGCACGCAGGGATCGGGATCTACAGCGACAACGCGGGTCCGAGGCTGGCGCCGGTTCCGTGCCTGGAAGAAACCTAGAGGGAATTCGGGCGGATGGTATTGATGGTCGGGTATGTATGCTACTCGACCTCGTTGCGAGTATACGTGGAGAGGTCGGGGTTCTACCATGGCGGGCAGTGTTAGTGAAAACGTAGACGACACGAAGAGCGAGAACAAGTATTGAAAACGCTAGAGAGAGAGGCAAAGCAAGGGAAAGACGGTGGTTAATTGAGAGGTTGTGTGCGACATGTGCCAGATTCTGGGTGCGGTACAAAGGAGTTGGTGGTTACGGTAACACGGGCAGGTGCCATGACGGGTGCAGCACGAAGGGAAAGCAGCTGGCTGCAAACAGAAGCGGACTCACAAGACAGGCAGTCTGACAGCACGGCCTCAAAGCCTTCGCGTCCAGATGGATGTGCAACCGCTCATACACTGTGAAAGGCGGCGGTGCAAGAGGTCGCTGACAGGCCAATGGTGGGGATGCGCAGACGAGGTATCGGAGGGCCCTGAAGATTATGAGGAGCACGCAGAACAGCTGTGGGGCATTGCGGTGGAGTTTAGTCGGTCGGCTCCCGGGACGCAGCGATACTGATACTGTCGGAAAGGGACGAAGCGGATGACGCGGTCGCTCTGTTGTGGGGAAGAGAGGGAGGAGGGGACTCTGCGACAGGGATGGTGCTGTAGGCGGGAATAACAGAGTCCAGACGGACCGACGAGCTTAGTCGAGCGGGCGCAGCCGGTGATGGCGATGGCGAGGCAGAGGAGGAAGAGAAGCTGATAGTGGCGGCGTCAGTCTGAGGTGCGCGTTGAAATTGTGGTTGTAATGGCAGCATCACAGCGTGCGCGAGAGGACCGGGTCGTGATGGGCAGGGCCGAGGCGCGCTCTGCCAGGGCAAGGCGGCGCGACCCTCCAGGCTTGTCGCAATATCCATGATGTAATCTATCGCAGCAGCAGGCTTCCGGCGTGGACGCGCAACGCACGCCCGAGTCCAATTGAATCCGCTCCGTCTCCAAGATGCCAAGCGGATGTGGACAGCGCACGCCTGGTCATGCGATCGGGCCTCTCGTTTTGGGCCTCCCCAGATTTCCCAGAACAGCGACCAAGCGGACCAAGCCTGGGCGGGAGTCTGTCCGCTGATCGCCACGGCTGCCCATCGCAGAACTGCCTCACATGGTACCGAGCGGGAGAGTGCCGGGCGCCGCAGCCCATCTTGAGTCTTGACGAGACGGAAGCTGGCAAGCGAAAGACATCGGACGTTGGAGCGGGCGCATTTCCTGGTTGCGGCCATGCCGTCATAGTGGAGAGTGGCTGCGGCAAGCGGCGATCAGGGCCCGGTGTCGGAGATTCTATCCGCCGTGGGCAAGGCACGTGATATCCTCCGCGGTCGCGACAACGCGACGGATCTTGGCGTGTCTCCCACGCGCCGGGTCCATTTCACAGCTGGAGAGCAGTAGCTGCTTTACTAACAACAACAGCCAACAATGAGCGCAGCATATGGTGAGTGAATAGATCTTAACTCACACCCACATGCTAACACCCCTCAGAAACCCGGGAGATGCCGCTGGCCGGCGCCATTGTGTGCTGCACTGCAATCCTCCCCGAACAGCGCGTACGTCTTCCATTGTTTCGTCTGATCTCGTCACATTACAAACGCTGACCGGCCTAGTCTCAACTGAACTCCATCGCTGCACAAATGGGCGCCGAAATCACCCTCGACCTGACCTCCACCGTCACCCACCTCATTGCCGGGAGCGTCAACAGCGCCAAGTACCGCTATGTTGCCAAATGCAGAGAGGATGTCAAAGTACTCTCGCCAGCCTGGCTTCACGCCCTCAACAAACTCTGGATGAAGGGAGGCGAGCCCGATATTGCTGCCGTCGAGAGAGAGCACCGTCTGCCCATCTTCTACGGCCTGAAGATCTGTGTAACCGGCTTCGACAACCGTACGGTACCGTACCAGTCGCCCCCTCGATATGCACGCTGACTGTAGTTAGCGGAACAAAGGCGATCGATACAGGAGCGAGTTGTGCACAACGGCGCCGAGTATCATGGCGACCTGACAAAGACTGTCACGCATTTGATCGCAGCGGTCCCGACAGGCAAGAAGTACGAACACGCCCTTTCCTGGGGCATGCATGTCGTATGCCTGGAATGGCTCGAGCAGAGCATAGAGAGGGGCATGTCTCTTGACGAAGCATGCTACAACCCGACGATGCCAGCCGAGGAGCGTGGAAAAGATGCATGGATACGAAGACAAGCCTTCTCCCCCGGCCTAAGAAAGCGAGCGAGGGAAGCCGAACAGAGCGAAGTACTGAATCCACTGAAACGCAAGCTGCGGAGGTCAGCCAGCTCCAAATTTGGCAGCCAGAGTCAGTCGCTGTGGACCGACATCACAGCTGGGGGCTTGGATACAGAGACCGCCGGCCATGAGGACTGGACAGAAGGAGATCTGTCAAACCGCAATGCGGCCGGCCAGGGTCTCAATCCAGCGAGTGACAAGCCTGAAAAGGGACAGGATGACCCTGAGCAGGACACACTCGATCGGAGCATTGTCAGTCTCCCAATTGTCAAAGGTATCTTCCAGGGACGGTTGGTACTTGTGCATGGTTTTGATTCCGCCAAGGTACGAAGCGTTCATCGGTCGTTCTCGTTATCCCTCGCACACAGCTGACGTGCTGCTAGACAAAGATCCTAAACGAGCATATGGAGCAAAATGGTGCAACTGTCATGCACACGCCGGCAGACCTTCTGCGCTGTACGGAAGCCGACGTGACTGCCGGCTTTCTAGTCAAACCGTACGATGCGAAGCCTGATCTCACGCTGCTCCCGAAGATGACCTCATCGATGACACCAGCAACCAATCTTTGGGTGGAGCGCTGTTTACATACGAAGTCATTGGTGAACCCAGGGGATCACATTCTCTGTCGACCGTTGAAGGCACTGTCGATAAAAGGTATGGTTTTTCCCCGGACTATGGACTCACCACACTGACTTCCCAAGGTTTCAGCGACTTGACAATCAACTCGACTGCTTTTAGCGGTATCGAACTATTGCATGTGGCGAAGGTAGTCGCATTGTTGGGTACGTATCCGGATAGTCACAGCTTGACGAGCCTTGCTAAGCCGAAAATAGGGGCAACCTATGATGAGTATCTGACGACCAAGACTTCAGTCCTCGTCAGTAATGCGACTACAATCAACCCAACTAAACTCAAATATGTCACAGAGAAGGGTATACCGACGGTGAAGGCAACCTGGCTCTGGGACTGCTTACGAACTGGGGATCGCCTTCCTTTCGATGATTATCTCCTCTATCCAGGACACTCGTTGGCCCAGAAGCCCGTACCGAAGGCGAGACACCACCAAACAGATGTACCTACGGCGCCCCTTGCCGAAGAAGACAGAGAGAGGTTACGTCGACAGAAAGCGCAGTCCATTAAGCATGACCCCCAACGGCGATCTCGCAATGCACACCAACGGCCTCTGCCGACAGGGGCGCCACATCCACAAGCAGGCGCAGCGTCTCACGAAAAGTGTGTTAAGGACCGATATGCGACTCAAGACCCCGACCATGCCCGTCCCTCAGACCCAGGCTCCACCCCTCTCCAAGACATACCTCCCGACGTCAACTCTCCGCGTCGCCGCTCCACGTCGTCCACTGCTTCCAACGCCAAGTCTTCATCACGAACAGCTAGCGAAAATCCCCCAGGTGCCATTCCTGCGGACCCCCCCTCGGCCGAGCCTCCGGCCGTACAGCAGAAAGACTACTCGACCGTCTTCTCCGACATCCTCGCACGGCGCGAAGCCGCCGCCGAACGGAACCAGCGGTCCGCCGACACTTCTAAGAAAAAGCGGCAACTGGGTCGTGCGACATCGAATCCGTCGACGGTTGGCGACCCGTCATCCTTCTCGAGAACGAGCTCGGCGGGTCAGGAGGTAGAAATCGATGCGGTGGAGCAGGATTCGATGCTTTTTGGTGGTGAGGAGGTGGTGAAACCGAGTCAGGAGTTAGGATGGGATGCGCCTGGGGCTCAGGAGGCGCGGGAGAGGATGATTCTCGCGATGGGAGGGACGGTGCAGAGGAGTGAGAGTGGGAATGTGGTGCAGATGGGGATTCTGAGAGATGCGAATGATGGGAGGGGTGGGGTGGGGAGGAGGCGGAAGGTGTGAGGACGGCGTGAGGGATACGGATGCAATAGAAATAGTACAAGGGTGATTCTCAATCTACCTTTTTGGCTTCCAGCTTGACTAGCTCTGCCTTTCCCTCCTGAAGACTACTTACTTCCCCAACCCATACGTAACCCCCAACCTCCTCTCCAAATGCTCTTTCGCCGTCAACTCTTCGCCTTCTTCCCAAGTAACTTTCTTTCTCTGTCCCTCTAACTCTTCTCTCGCACCCTCCCCCTCGACTTTCTCTAATCCCGGCACGCCCTCCAACCGCGCCTCATCAACCGGATGGCAGAAATACGCCATACTATACCTCTCTTCGTTGCCCGCGGCGCCGTCAAAAGCAACCCTGTGCACGGTGCTGCGCAGTAAGCCGTTCGTCCAGAAACTGAGCAGGTCGCCGATGTTTACCAGAATCGGGGGGTGGGCGAGGGTAGTAGGAGAGGGGTTTACAGGAACGGGTGACCATGTCTTTTGAGGTGTGAGGAGTTCGAGACCCGGTTGGCCTGGGAGACGGAAGAGGAGGGTGAGGGAGCCGTAGTCGGAGTGGGCGCCTGCTAGGACGCGTTTTTCACTGCTGTCTTCGGACGAGGTGCAGTGGGTTGCGGGATAGTAGAGCATGCGGAAGATGGTGCCGGATGGGGAGGAGAGGGAGTGGCGGTCTGTGAACCAGGTGGGGTTGGGGAGGGAGAGGGCGGTGCCGAGGTGGGTGAGGAGGGTGGTGCAGAGGGTTTGGCAGGATGTTTGGAAGCGGGTTATGAGAGAGGTGTGGGAGGAGAGCGGGGAGGGTAGGGGTTGGAGAGCGGGGATTGGGGGTGCGATGTTGAAGGCTCTGTTTTTGGGGGTTGGGGTTAGTGGGTGTGGAGGTTTGGGGGGGAGAGACAGACTCTTTAGGGTCGCCGTGCTGGGGGTTGTTAATTTGGGCTCTGTGGTGTGTGAAGGCTACCAAGAGGTCAAATGTAGTGTTACCTTTGTGCCTTCTGGATCAAGGGCTTCGCCCTGCATCCGCACCCAGCCTCGGTTGAGACCGCCTGCCTTGTCAGAGTGAATTGCATATTCGGACTTGACGCTCTCAGGCTGGGCGAAGAATGCTTTGGACTGATGGCGCTGTCACTGATGTGTGCGTCGAAGTTCGCCACTGCCGCTTACAAGCTCGAACATGGCTGCTATATCCTCAGACGGGATTGTCAGACCATCGTTCTTGATGAAGAGAAAGCCATGGGTGGATGCAGCGTCCAGGACTTCTTTAGCGGTCTCTGGTGACGGGTTGGACAGGTCGATAACGGGGATGTTCGCTTCAAGATGGTGTGAAGGGGCCATGGTGAGTGGTGGAAGACAGATACTGGATTGAGAGGGATGGACTGTGTCTTGCATCAATTGATCCGACTTCGCTACAAGCTATCTACGTCCTATGACATGTGGGGTGGCGTCGCGGTGAAGGGCGGGGGCTTGAGGCAGCCACATCCCTGCGAGTTCCGCGCAAGTTCCTGGCTATTTCGCATTGGGAGCGACGCCGTACGCCCGGGCCAGGCCGCGACCAAAGCTCCCAATTCTCCCCGCTGGTCTCTCACCAGGAAACTCACCGCAAACAATCCTCGTCCACCTCCAGCAACCACCACCAAGCTTCGTAGTATCCCCGTGACCATTCTTTGCGAACACACCTGGTACAGGCCTCACTCATTGCCCGATTACGCCACATACCACCCACTACCGCTCTCCCATCGCCATGACCCAGAACTACGAATGGTGGCTCAGTACTCTTGGAGAGACCGGTAGTCTCGACGACCTCAAAGGCGCCAGAATTGGCATTGATGCCGCACACTACCTCCGGACGCGAGTGATCAGAAATCCTGGCCCTCCGAACCCGTTTGAGCCGCTGACACCAGCCCACGGTGGTCTGCCCCTTCGCCTACGAGACCAAGTCGAGTCCGACCTCTATCAATTCCGCCAGCGCCAGATAAAGCCAGTCTTTGTTTTCCCCGGCATTGATGTTGACAGGCACGTCGACCCGTTTCAGGTGAGGAGGGAGGGTGAGGTAGCACTATCGGCTGCATGGAGCATTTACGAACGCGGCGACCCTGACAACTCCGTTACGAAATTCGGGGAGTCCTGTGAGCTTCTCAACACCTGGCTATCACCTACCACTAATTGAAGATCCTCAGCATATCCCCAACCAGAAGATGCTTTCCGTGCACTGCAATCGCACCTGCGTTCGTTCGATGCCGACTTTTTCGTCGCTCCATACAGCTCCGAGGCCCAGGTACGCCGCCAGCGTGTCCCAATGCTGCTTCAGGCTGACAAACCCTAGCTACAATGCTTTCTGCAGGAAAATATCGTCCAGGCTGTCGCGGGGCCTCTAGAGCTCCTCCTGTTCGCTTGCGACCGAGTGATTGCATACTGGGATTTTACAACAGCGATACACCAGACCGGAACCTTCAGGTTTATATCCAGGAGCCGGTGTATGGGAGAACTCAAAAAGGTCTCCCAAAACGGGTCATTGTCAGACGACCAGTTCATTGATGCCCTGCTACTGGCCGGCACCCACTTCTTCCCAACACCATTCCCTCCCCTGGACGCCGGGCCGCGAAGTAGGATAGGGCCCAAGCCGATCGTTGCCGCAGAGCTGATAATGCAAAGTCCCGGCAAATCAGGCGATGCAGTGGTACAAAGTCACGGCGAGGATGCCAAGGTGAAGGAGCTCAACTACCTGGACAACTACAGGAGAGCTCGACTTGCGGTCAAGCACCAGCCTGTCTTGACGAAAGACGGAGACCTCAAGCCCACATTGGATACAAAGCTTCCAAACGATGCACACGAGTTTCTTGTCCAGCGACTACCACTCGAGATCTTCCACTACGTTCGAACGGGTTTCATCGACGCTCGGATACTGAAATGGCGTACCACGAGTGAAATCATCGAATCGGTCCCAGTCGATGGCGGCTTGTCCCAGGACTACCAGACGCTCGTCAGCTCGAAGCTAACTCCCTTGCGCACGACAGCCATCAACCTGCTCTCCTCCTCTCTCCACAGATGGTATCAGCACAAGGACCTGACGCTAAAGTGCTGGTTCAGCGACTCTACCGGAAAGCCGTACACAACCACTATCCTTATGAGGGGCGTACCCGAGTCTCGTCTGATCGTGGAGAAATGGAACGTAAAGTCTGCAGTGTACAAAGAGCCTGTATCACGGCATTCGGTATGTATGACCTCAGGGACAAGTATATGTGCTCACGTATGCAGCGACGCAACCTCATTGGCAAGGCCATTCTCACATTACAGGATAGCCAGTTTGTTGCGAAGTCGAGCAGCAGTAAGAACGTCGAAGATGTGCGTAGACGTACTGCGTGGACTGATCCCGTACTTACTGAGTACAGCCCCTCGCTGAGGTCGACGAGATATTGCTCAACACGACATGGCGTTTCCTGACCCTTCGCGATTACGTGGACCTCAACCATGAACTGACGGCATGGGGTAAGATGCTTGTCGCAGTGATAAACGCTTTGGAAGACCCGAAGCTGGAAGAGGCTGCTATCGTTGCCGTGGAGCTGCTACGCCTCGGCATGCTCAACTGGGACGCGGATATGTTTCCTTATGCCGGAGCACCTGGGCGGGGAGACGGTACGTTACAGTCCTCAACTTTCCACACAGCTATTAATGTTTTGCAGCCCAGGACAAAAAGTACAATTTGCTCATCTCTCGTGTCGCCGGTCTGTCGTCGTTGCGACATCAGCAGATTGGATACACTGGACCGCTAAGTCGACATCTTCTGGGCTACAACTCGGTCATCAATGCGGTGCGCAGCAGGCTCCGCGACCTGGTCGAGGTGACGGCCACGCAGATGTTCCTCTCCGCCTGCGCCAAGCGCGACATCAAAGTCAAGGACATGACGCAGATCGCCATGTCGTACGTCCTCCACGTTTCTTGCACTGCTTCAACAACCCACTAACATGCCGCAGCCTCCCCTTCCTCGGCCCCGTCAACAGCCTTCTCAGCGTCGCCGTCAAGACGTATCTCGACGAACTTGCTACGGGAAGGCCCAAGGAGGATGTCCAAGACGACGCACGTCGGCTGTGGTTTCCGCGTGCGGAGGATCTGCTGGCGGACATGGAGACGGCGTTTAAGCTGTTTGATGCCGTGAACAAGGGGGTGCAGGCGAGTGGCAATCTGGTCAAGGAGTCGGAGAAGCAGGGGTGGAAGCAGGCGAGCGAGTGGTTGGCGAAGCGGAGGTGAGGTGGGATGGGGAGACGACGCAGAGCAAGCAAAGTGAGGGGAAGCTGGGGTGAGCATATAAAATTACATTGGACAAGCCCGAGCCACTGTATGCTAGCGTATCTCAGCGGCTTCACTGGCGCGGTCTTGGGGCGAGGGTTCTGAGAGTGATGGTTGGGTTCGATATCGTCTTGTCATGCCAGGCTCTATGACGAGCTGCGAAGTCAAGGGCGTTCGAAGCGATATGATGCAAGATTACCGATTTTGCTTCACTATCACGCATATCGTGACTATATACCAGAGCTCTAACGCCCCTAGAAGTAGAAAGAAAACCCAAAGAAAACCCCTTCATACACCTTCCCAGCGCCGACCGGCAGAAGCAGCAGAAACAATGAATCGCCAACGCAACAATCCTCTTCCAATCACAACTCCTCCGCACACACCACAATCCACACACAACCGACACCACCCTACCGCTCTCTAATCCTCACGGTATCCGCAAACCGCGGCAACGCACTCCGAAACACGGATCCCAGACTCCAGTTCCCCAGATCCCTTAGATGGGCTTCAAACTCCGGATTCATGATCCAGCGCTCCTCGTCCCCGTTCGGGTTCGGCTGCCCGGTAGCGAGGAGGCTTGGGGTGGAGGCTCGGAGGAGACAGCTATGTGGGTCGTAAGGCCAGTTGAGGGATAGGGAGGTTGTGAAGGGGATGAAGAAGGCGTCGAAGGGGGTGAAGGGGCGGGTGGAGATGAGACGGTCGCGGAGGCCTGGCCTGTGGTTGTTAGTTTTGACGATTATTACTGGGAATAGTGAGGTTGTAGGGACAGGGGGATGTATACCAAGGTAAATGGCTGAACCAGTACGGATGCGGGACGAAGAGTTGGGATGGGCGTGGGGTCACCCAATCTGGCATTCTCTCGTAGTTTTCCTGTGTGGGTTCGATCTGCCATCGCATGATCAGATACATGATGTACACGACGGCGACTTGTTCTGGGAGGCCCGAGACATCGGGGAAGGTGCGGATGATGTCGGTGAAGAGTTTTGAGAGCGGGTGATGGGATTTTAAAGGCCGGTCTTTGTATACGAGGGCTGTGAAGTCGGGGTATGGTGGGCCGGAGAGGGCGTCGAGGGGGATGCCGCCTTCGGTCGCTTGGTAATGCGCGTCGGCGAGGTACTTGAGGAGGATGCTGTCGAGGGGACAGGTGGGCTCGATGGTGCGCGGGATGATGAGGTGTGGAATCAGGATGGGAGCGAGTTGGCCGAGTGGTGGTGGGGTGCGAGGTCGTGCGGGAGGGAGATGCAGGCCGTCGTGGGCTTCTGCTCGTCGTTGACCGTCGTCGAGGAGGAAGTTGACGCCTAGGCGCTCGTCGAAGGGCATTTCGGGGGCTACGGAGGGTCGGGGTTGTTGGTCGTAGGGGGTTGGGTGCTCGCCGGACCATTGGCGCACATGTCGTGGTTGTGTTTCTGGCGCGTAGGCCCATTGTCGACTCGATACTGTTGGTGCTGGAGAGTGTACTCCGTTCTGGGGGAAGGGTACATCGGGGACTACAATTGGCATTGGACGGGGCTCAGAGGGTCGGATACCGCTGTCTCGAGTTGGAGGGACTGGCAACGGACTGCGCTCTGCTGCTGCGGCGAGCTCTGCAGACGGGTTCAGCGCGTCGCGTTCCTGTCGGCTGGGTGTTTACTTACCGTTGAGTCCGCTCCTTTTACCCCGCACTAGGGGCTCAATGATAGTCAGGACATTCTGCAAACGCGTCTTAATGTCTGTGTTCTCAGCCTGCACGGCCTCCTTCTCCCGCACGACGAGTTGGAGGTCATGGTACGGCTGCTGGCTCTCCAGCTCCTGGATGCGGCGGTTCAAGGCATCAATCTGGTTCTTGGTCCTCTCGCGGATGGCGCGCTGGGCCTCGCGGTCGTTTTGTCGCTTCCGTGCGAGCTGCTCGGGAGTGAGGTTTGCTACTCCGCGAGATGACGGTCCTGTACGACGTCGCTTTGCTCCAGCCGTGGCCGGGGCGGCGGGCGAGTGCGAGTGCGAGGCTTCAGGGGCATCGGGCGGCTTCTGGTCGTGTGTTGCTGGCGACGGCTGCGACGGCTGCGAGACACTGCGTCCGCCCGTGGTGTCAGATTGGTCGGGCTCGGGGCCGACCATGGCGTGTACCCTGGGACATCTTCGACCTGAGTCTGCGAGCGCAGCATCGAGGGTATATCGCGAGTCATAGCTATTGCGCTAGCCGATTAGGTTAAGGTTTGCGGGGTCTAGCCGGTCTGGGGAACGCGGGGAGCGTCTTAGCCAGACGTCGACCATCGCACTCAGCTGGAGGAGGGCAAACACTCAACCTCGGATATACATCCCCGCCATGGCAGTGCCTGTGTCAGTAACCCACGCCATGGCTGCGTTTTAAGGTCAGTTGCTCTTCCTTTGTCTGTACTCCTGCTCTCCCCTCCTTGCACAACCATCCACACTATGGCAGACCAGCAAGTTAGCAAGCTCGGCATAGCTTCAGTCACTGTCAAAGCGAGTCTGTTGTCTCTTCTCCATGTTGTAGTCTCGGACAGCTATACTGACCATATTTTGTAGCCCTCGCCGCCTTGTCTCGAGCGGTTGTCTCCCCTTTCAAGGGCGATAATGGCGCCCCCAAGTACTACAAGGATGTCATGTTCGCCATGATGAGGGCCCAGTTGGGCAGTCTCACGTTGGCTCAAGACCGATATCTTAATACAAACACCACTGATGTCTATCTTAAGTTTACAAAGAAACATGGCTTTGCTCCGGAGAGCATCACTCTGCCCAGTGGCACCCAGGCCCACTGGATGGGCAATAAGCACGCAAAGAAGGTCATCCTGTATTACCACGGTAAGCAAACACCAAGTCTGTTCCTTCTCATTGCTGATTTTGCTCTTAGGTGGTGGTTATGTATTGCCTGCATCTGATGGCCACCTGGCCATGCTGCACGACATCGTCAAAACGCTCCCTGACACTGCCGTCCTCCTCCTGGCCTACGACCTGGCCCCCGAGGCCCGCTATCCTACGCAGACGCGTCAGGGCGTTGAGGCACTTCGGTACCTTGTCGAGACGCTGCACCGAGACCCTTCGCACATCACCATCGGCGGCGACTCCGCCGGCGGAAACCTCACTGCAAGCGTGCTATCGCATCTCTCCCACCCGCACGAGGATATCCCAACTTTGACACTGCCCTCGAAACTCCACGCTGCCATTCTCATCTCCCCATGGGCATCATTCAACGCGCATACCCAATCCTTCAAGACGAACGCCGAGAAAGACATGTTCGACGCTCGAACTCTCACACGCTGGTCCTCGGCCTTCTTAGGCAGCGACTCTCCATTTGCCGGCGATTTCTATAGCGAGCCCGTGCTTGCCCCAGCATGGTGGTGGGAGAAGACTGTCGATGTGGTAGACGAGGTGTTGATCTGGGGTGGCGAGAACGAAGTTCTGATTGATGGAATCCAAGAATTCGCGAAACGCTTTGAGAAGGGATTTGCTGGGAAGGGTGGGAAGCTCACGACGATTGTTTCGCCCAAGGCGGCGCATGTGGAGATGATTGTCGAGAGCCTTCTGGGCTATCCGGGGGATAGTGGGACGGGGAGTAGGGAGGCAGTCAAGGGATGGCTGAAGGCGAAGTTGTAAGTGGAGAGTTCACGTACGATTAATTTACTGAACAATTATATCGTGTCATCGCATCTTGCGCATCGCTGTTAAATTTTGGAAGGCCGATGGATGTTCGGATGGCTTGAGCGCGCCTCCGCAGTCAACATTTAAGTCCACCATCATTCACTGTCCACAGTTGGGGCCGGCGCAGCAACAATATCCAATGCGTCATCGCCCTGCCACACCAGAACCCGAGCCAAAGTCCAAATTCGAGCCGCTCGGGGAGTATGTGTTCGGGGCGTAGCTTCGCCCGACTCAACTCCGACTCCAAGTCCAACACCACCGCACGGTAGGAGGCAAACTACAAAACCTCATCGCAAGCGCCTCGGATGAAACGAGGCGTGTTGTTGAATTCATGTTAGGCATATTCTGAGAATATGGCGTGCAGGTAAAGAGAAGCTGCAGGAACGCCTTGGAGTGTATTTAAGAGAAGGTGGTCGCGATTGATGGGCTTCCAACTCTTACCATCCTCGCGACACTCTACAGTTCATCCAGCACCGTCCGATTTCACACACAATGCGTCTTCCCACTCCTATTCTCTTCTCCCTTATCGCCCTCACCGGCACCGCCTTTGCGGATCCAGAGGTAACCCATCCCCTCATTCAACCTGACCCTTATCCGAAATGACTCTTCTAACACTCAACTACAGTTGAAACTCTACACCGATTATTCCTTTGGGGGAGACGACAAAATTCTCACAATTGAGGACGAAGGATGCCATACATTACCTGGTAACATGCTGGGAAAAATCAGGTCTGTCGTCATGTCCGACGACGCAAAGAACGAAGGTTGGAAATGTCATTTTTACAAGTAAGGCATCATTCCCCTCTTCTCGGGCCCAACCCCAACGAAGCGCGAGAAACATCTGGACCTAAGTAAGGTCGACTAACGATACCGCAGACGTGACGATAACTGTCAGGGCTGGAAAATATATAATGCTCTGCCCATATATATGGCCAATACTAATATCGAGTATCCCCGTTGTCCGTCAGGATCCGGCTATTGGACCGCAAAAGAACACAAGCATTGGGTAAGGGACGCGGTGTCTTGGATGTGTAAGCGGAAAACAAACCCACCGGGTGCTACAGCATGTGACAAGGAGGCTGGGAGCGATGAACGGAGGGTAACAGAAAGATGATATACATCCCTAACGCTTCGAGGGGATGTTGGGGCATGTTAGAAGAAGCGGTATCGATGTCCATAGTCTTGTGTTCTACCTTCTTAAACTCAATGCATTTTGTATACCTAACCTGCTATCTTGTGCGGAAAAACGCAATCAATACTTGATTCACCCATCATTCACTGCCAAGGTGCGCCCGACATAAGAAGAGCAGAGGATTGGTCCGTGCGCAGCTGCCCCTCTTGTTTAACTACTCTCACCAACCCTACACCAACCAGCCCTTCAATCCACAATCAACTTATTCTGAACGCGAACGTGTAAACGTCTTTCGATACTGCCATGCTGTATTCGAACACCCGTGCACTTTTACAAGCTAGTAAGCAGCATGATACGTCGCGCTCGAAAGTCGCTGACTGAAGACAGACTCAAAAGTCAGAGCAGAAGACCCCGCTTTCTGGCTGTGGCGCTCTTAGCATCAAATATAACACGCCTGGTTTTCTCTTCTCTTCGATACCTTCGATACCCTAGGGTACTTGTGATTCGTTTCAGAGAAACGACCCAAGCGGAAGCGGTTCAACAAACATGGAGAAATGGGCGAAGCACAACCAAGCCCACGGGAAAGACCGTCACCGCCTTGCCGCTCCGGAACCCGAGTCTGAACCCCAGGTCGTCATTCCGTTCTCAACCTTCCACCCCTTTCCTCGTCTGCCCTGCGAACTTCGACTCCAGATCTGGGAACACGCTGTCGAGCCGCGCACAATCGAGGTGCGATACAGAGCTTACAAGCCTGAGCGGCTGCTCTGCACGAACCCAGTCCCAGCAATCATGGAAGCATGTCGAGAAGCGCGAGATGTGGGGCTCAAGCTCTATGAGAAGGCGTTCTTGGACAGTATTCCCGGGCGACCTGATCTCGGAGAACGGTACATTTGGCTGAACTGGGACTTTGACGTCATTTCCATTGGAAGAACAAGACTCGAGAAGTTCCTCCCAGTCAAAACATTGATTCAACGCCTCAAGCTAGAGCGCAACCGGAACGATGGGTTCTGGGACGACTCCGCGGATTATACCTTAGGGCGTGAGGATGAGAATCCAGAACTTCGAAGCTTCATCAACGTCCGCGAAATCTATATCGTAATGGATAGTTTCGATATGATGTATGGCTTACGCTCGACGGTTGAAACTTGGCCGTGCGGCGCTGACAATGTGGTCTTTATTGACGGTGCCAGCGGCGAAAGCATGAACATTAATCAGATAGGAGATTTGAACAAGCGGGAATGGGACAGGACTGAGGCTGAGAGTGGGTATGATGCGCCTTCTAGATATCCTTATTAGCCCGACCGACGCATGTCTCACGAAGCGAGCAAGGATACGGTCAGAGTGGAGGTGCTTATTTACAAAACAAAACGTTTTCCTCTTCTAGCAAATGTCCAATGGGCATACCTCCCACTGCTTGTCAGCATTCGGAGGACTACGAAAAGTGCCGAAAGGAGTACGGCATGTACTTTCACGACTACCCCATGTCCCGCAAGGATTCCGAGGTTTTTAATCCCAAGAAAATGTTCGAGGCTTCGTATTCCCAGGCTGAAGACACTTTGGAGAGGATCAACGTTATAAGCGAGATAGCTCAGCGGGATTCAGACCGAAATGGAGGACATCGTCGACGCTACCTCACTGTCTTCTTCGCCGTCCAGGAGGCTATTGGAAGCATGCAGAAAATTGTCGAAAAAGCCGGCGGGATCAAGGACGAGGAACGCGAGGAACGCAAAGAGGCACTCTTGAGCTTCATTTTCGGCCTACTCTTCTTCATCCCAATTGCGGGTGAATTGGCTGGCGCCCTCTGCATGACGGCTGCTCGGTCTGCCATAATACTAATGGGAGTGGGTGCTGAAGCGGCAGTGACCATCTACGAAGTGGTTGAGAATCCTGAAAGTGCATACATGGCTGTCTTCGCTCTCTTGGCTTCCGCCGGGATCAGTCGTTCTGGGTTCAGGGATGCCGCCATCGCCAGACGCAATATCAACTCGAAGGTTCTTGATAAGCTGGGGCCCATCAAGGCAAACCTGGACAAAGTTCAGACTATACGCGCATACAGCTGTGCAATTTGATCAAAGAGATTGTGGAGAAATATCCATACAGTTCAGGAAAGCGTGGACCTGTATGCAATTACCCTTGTTGGGAAGTATAAGAGGCAGATAGATCGAGAGTCTTTTCCAAACGTACCTAGAGTAGCCACTAGACTAGACAATACTGGTAAAAAGGGGTTACACTTCACGATGGCTCTCATATAATGAATTCGAGGCACCGTAGACGTTAAAACCAACCTCAGACTCAACATCAGGGAATTTACTGCTAAGCAGCGTGCTAGTAATCACCTGCCCAAATGGAACATTTACCGAGGCGTAATTGAGGCACAGTCACCAAAGTCTATTGCACTGGTGGATCAATATCAATTCCCGGTAAGTCCGATTGAAAGGAAATTATGTGACTCCAGGGCAAATAAAAAGGCTTTTACACCCCACGAGTTGTTCGGTAGCATTCAATGCATCTATAAGCTCGCAGTTTCATAACATCGGTGTTAACTACTTCTGGTTTGGGCAGCTGAGTTATTGCCCCAGTGCGATTACTGCCCCTGCGTTGTCTATACCGAACCTGCACCGCGACATCTTTCATCAAATCACCACCGGACCTTTTGCAAAATGCCTTGCTGAAGGAATAAACACAAAGAGGTTGAAATGGACAAACAACAAAAGTACAACCACATCGAGAAACCCCGCCCATTTTCAACATTGCATCCCTTTCCCCGTTTTATTGGCGGTGACAGCCCTGGTTGGGGTACATAGAATATGATGAGATAGAAGCCTTGAATAAGGGAGAGTGGGATAGGACCGAAGCGGAAAAAGGTTATGGAGGGCCTTCTAGATACCCTTGCTGACTGGAACAGAGTTTGTTGGCCATTACATTGGAGAAGAACCACATCCAAATAACAGTTCTGCGTAACAAATTCAAGGCCGGCGAAAACCTGAACCCGTCTCCACGCCTATCGAGCTTGCAGAAGGAAGCATCCCATGGGCCAAATGTAATTTGAGTCTTTCGTGATGCTTTTTCAATGGATGCACATGCGAATCAAGAGCTGAGTCATTCGTTGTCACTCACTGTCCTTGGGTGGGAAGGCACGGACAGAAACCAGGTCCGGGCGCCGCTACTCCTTCTGCCTGGTATAAATGTACTGCTTTCTAACCACAACCTTTCAACTCAGCTGGCCATACCGTTCACGCTACTCATTATCTCCCAAGTATGGCCCGTTGCACAAGATTTTATCGATCGTAATACAGTCGGTGTTGGGGCCAATGGCGGAGAAATGATGACTCATGCACAGAGTCGGGAGTAAGCGCAATAGCTGGCATTCCGGCATCGTGACATCGTCACTCACTAGCTATACTACTGACCGTCCGCTTTCTCCTACGTCCATAGTCCTCCGCATACATTTCGAAAAGACACGTTTGCGAAGCCATTAAACTACGAGAAACACGACGAAACGCACCCCTCTTGGAGGATGGACCGTGAACAACTGTGTGGCGCCTTCCACTGTTTTCGCTGTCTCCCGTTCGAGCTTCGTCTCCAAATCTGGGAGTTCACTTTTGAGCCTCGTACGGTAAAGTTGAGATACAAGCACTATCATCCATGGTCCCAACTAGTTTGCGCGAATCCCATTCCAGCAATACTGCATGCGTGCCGCGAAGCACGCAGTGTTGGTCTCAAAGTCTACGGAAAAGCGTTGGCAAATTGTGGGTCGGAACTTCTCGAAATGAAAAAGGGACCTGGCAAAAAAGAAAAAAGAGCTTTCCATGCGCACGTCGCAAAACTTGATTTCTATATCAACTGGGATCTAGACACAATCTCTATCGGCAAAATGAGACTCGAATTCCTCTTACCCGTGAAGACGCGGATGCAGCGACTTAAGCTCGACCGCGACTGGGACGACTCGTTTTGGGAAGACTCCAACGACGTTGGCTATGAGCGCGATGAACACAACAAACTCGGCCATTTCGGTAACCTGCGGGAGATACATGTCGTGACGAAAGATAAAGAGCTCTCTTTACTTGAAGGGATACGTGGTGATGTATACTTTTGGCCCTGCGATCAACACAACATAACTTTTGAAAGCAAAGAGACGGGAGAGCTTTACAATATCGACCAACTGGAGGCTCGGCTCAGACAAGAATGGGATGAGGAGGAAGCAAAGAGGGGATATGTTGGGCCGAGCACATACCCTGTTATGGGGTATAATTGGGAGTAGGAGTCTAGGACAGGCGATGGTTCCAGAATTTGTCAAAGTGACCAAAGGTTTTACAAGCACAATGGTAAAGACTTCAAGAAGTACAGCGAGTCGTACGACTGAAAAGATATTGCGAGACTCCCCGTGAACGCCTTTGAAGCGTACTCGACGTTATACCAACCCAGCTCCTGCGCGTGTGTTTTACAATTTCGCTCCACCGTGGACACTTGACCCGATCGCCATTTGAAGGCGAACAAACAATTGCCGACAGTCCTGCGCAGTGAGTATTTTCGCAAAAGACCTTCGTGTTCGGGGCGTGCGTCGACGGTCGACCAAGCCCGACTCCAACACCGCCGGGCAGCGACAAACGCCGTATCCCCGTCGCAAGCGCCTGGGATGAAACCACGCGGGCTGTGAAAACTAAGGCTAGGCACATTCTAGGGCAGATCCGGGTTTGGTTTTTTGGACGAGGAATGATGTCAGGACCCTCACTTCCTAGATTCAATAACGGTACCCTAGGGTCGCACCGGTGGTTAGTCGAAAGTGGTTTTTCAAAAGTAGTTTTCTAAACTTGATCTGCTAAAAGTAGTTCATATACCGCTAGAGAAAAATGTCAATGTTTGTTTGAATCTCACGTTATAGGTTTTCCAAACAGTATTCTAAAAGCAAGTTCGAAGATACGGTCCTTAGACAGCCTCCAAATCTTGTTCCCTTACGCTGAGGGGAATAGGCACCCACCGAAGACAGTACAAGGATTCTAGCCAGGAGAATTTATAGTTGCTTTCTGCTCAGAATTCAAGGCCCGTGGGCCGTAGTCTGCAGCCGGAGCCTGGAACGCATACAACACCGACAGGCTATTGTCATTTCATACCTATGTCACCTCAAGCCCATGTTACCTCAAGCCCATGTTACCTCAAGCCCACGTCACCTCAAGCCCAGTCGTTCTGAGCAAAAACTCTACCCTGCGGCACTACAGACGGGGCTGGAGGATGTGAAAGCGGCGGGTACCAAACGGATGTGAAGGCGGCGGGTATGGAACTGGCGGGTACGGAGACGGATGTGAAGACGGCGGGTATGGAGGATGAAGGCGGTATAATCGGAGGATGTATTAATCTTCAAGACGTTAGCAAGACACCCCCAGGCTGACCCCTGTCTAGCGCCGCGGACACATCGCTATGCTCAACTGATATACGGTCCGGATGAACTTGAACCTTGGAGGTAGCTGTCAAATCACTGAGGACTACAATGCACACAATGACACTCAGGCGCAAACGATCCAGGAACCTCAACCAAGACGGCTCGCCCCGCTATCAAGAAGAAGGAGCGGTTGGTTCAGGCCCGCTCCTCATCACTGATCCAACTCGCTGAGCACACCATCTCCTTTGTCGGCACTTTGCCGCTCTGCTGCCGCTGGCGCTCATCCATTACTAGACCACCCTAGGGCAAGATCGCAGTAAGTTGCATCGCGCGGACAAGCGGACTGTGCCGCCCAAGTCTTGTGGAGCGTAGCTAAATGTATAAAGCAGACAAGCACCCCTCCTACCTACAAAGACAACTTTACTGCAATCCTGAAAGCAGCAACATGGGCCGTAGAGCTTACGACACTACTGGAACGCCCAAACCGCCTCCGCCCGAGCTCAAATCGTCTCCCCCCCAGCCAGCCCAAGGGGCAACGGGACTTGATCCGCATGGACTGCGAAATGTACAGCAGCCTTCTCAACTACTTGTCCTCCTACGACTAACGAACGTATTTAGTATCTAACGGATTAATCGACATTGAGCGAGTCTGCCGTATCGCTCGGCTTCACGTCAACAGTGAAGCCTAGTCTCGTCCCAAGGCACAAAGGATCAGCTGGGAGGCAGTGGATGATGGAGCGTGCATGGATTCCAACTTGAGCGGTAGACATGAATGTAGCGGCCGCAGAGGCAGGTTACTCTGCTTCACACATGTGCTCATTTATTTTTGGTGTCACGAATGAACTTGCTCAATCTCTGCCTCAGGGAAAGGGGCTGTTCCTTCGTAGGCAACTGCCTCCATACCTCCTGGAACAATTTTCTTCGCTCTCTGGACAATTTCCTCTCTTCATTGATTTGATCCCTTTTCTTTTCACATGTTTGCTTCAACACTTCGGGTCGGTTTTCCTGGCCATGGATTCGTACAAGTCAGGTTTGGCTTTGTCTAGGAAAGGTCAATGCAAGCTGTAGGACCCTACGTAACGAAATCGGACGTACAGTCGACCAGATAGATATCTAGATTCTTAGATTTGCCCTGTCCTTCCATTGAGAGCACAAGAGGGTGAGTCGAAGATTAGTTTCAGTTGGTAGGTAGGAGACACGGTTTACTTCGGCCTCAGCCAGCTGCTAGCAGCTTATCTATGACTTAGAAAATGCCAACAAATGCCCTGTGACTGCTAAGAAGACGTGGGGGTAAAGGGGGCGGGAGGGTCAAGGAGGAGCCAATACCGTCAAAGCAAAGCCGCCCTCCCAGCTTGATAAGAGTACGTCATCATTTCGGGTAGAAGCACACATTCAAGTGGCTTTCGCTTCAGTGACAAGGTTCCTCGTTTTTAAGGCGTATTGTACTAATTGGTCATCCGTTCTCAATGCGCTATTTGGGAAGCTTCCATAAGGCAACTTCCTCCATTCTCTCTTCCACCGCCCGCTGTGTATTGTACTCGTATGGTAACCGACATCCAACGCTATCCTAGTCGATGCAGAGAACTATGCCGTCCAAATGCTATTCACATGTTGGTGTTGGAAAAGGAACTGCAGAAGGTGTAGAAAGCCTAGAAGAGAGACGCGCCACGTCTGTAGACAGCTCATTTGGAAATCTCCGAAGAGCCTGCGTCCCATTAAGGCACTGAAGACTCGCGGTAGGGTCCCTCTCTGCCATATCCAACCTCTCAGGTTCCTCACTATCATTGCTAATGTCTAGCAATACGCAGGAGATAGTCTTTTGCCCAAGGCATCTCCATTGGATAGCTAAGGTACCGTTGGGGGAGTTCTGGGGAATAGGAAATGACGCAATCTGATCTCCTGCGCAATCCTCCGGAAACACGGTTACCGTAATAGGGAGGTGAGCAGGATCAGCAAAATTCAAGACTGCCTCACAGGTAGCATTCCTCGAGTTGAAAATTCTACGGTTGTTAGCACATCATCTTGCGGTACAGCACAACGTACCTAAAGCTGAGAAGATCGCCAGCTGCTGCAGGCAGCATAGGGTCCAACAAGCACGGTAAAGAGTGGTCGAACGGGAGCCAATCCGCTTGTGAGACAGAGCAGAGTACATATAAGGCGAAAAGCTTTCGATACATAGCTGGAGATGTTGGTAAGTTGTGCGCCTTATTGGTGGCCGCAGTGTCCGTTTATATAGATAGTCTAGGCATACAAGAAATTGATAGACCGCTTTGTTGAGGGGGTTCTCCACTTACACAGACTGTGGGTTGAATACGGTTTTCCGCTTTCGGGAACCGGATTAAGTTAGACATGTCTAAGTGCTAAGTTTCGTTAAGCTCAACTTGGCATAACCATACCCTTCCAGATCCAGCACCAATACCGATCAATTTCTCCAACACAGTTGAGCAGGTTGGACGATACTCTGAGGGAAGCCACAGGACCTTCTTTGAATTATATGTTATCCATGCATTATCCGAACTTATAGCCAAGTGTTGATACTGAGGATGTTGAGGTTCTGCTACAGCTGTAGCATTATTTGAAATAGTAGAGCCGCTAATAACGACAG
>MU006596.1:175220-195595 GCA_010093795.1 Sporormia fimetaria CBS 119925 | reverse complement strand
GCTACTAAAGGCTCAACGTCCTCATCTTCTATTCAAGCGGACCCAAGCCAAGTCCTCTGGCTTCGTGTACTATACCGTTAAGCCATTCTTGTCGTGATATCAACTGGGATCTCAGCCCGTCGACTAATCGCGGATTAGCCGTACGAGCCTGCCTCCCATAGGCCCGCACGACAGTCGTAGCCGTCGGTAAATTCTCTTATAAGGAGACAGCTCCATGAAGGAAAGGTGGTCCAGGATGGGGGAGGGGGCCTGCAAGGCCTTACTTCAGGCCCATTGACCCTCCATGCTAAACCTCCTAGGAAAGAAGTTTGTGAAATTAGCCGTTGCCATCGGCTGGCCCGGGTTCGATTCCCGGCCGATGCAATCTTTTTGCGTGCTGTGGATCGTGTGGGGCAGGTGCAAGGCCAGGCGTGGGCAACTGGGGGAGGTGCAGAATGAGGACAGGAAAGGGAGACATGAAGCCAAACGCAAGACCGTCAAATTTGGGAACTGGGAGAGACAGGGCGCATATGTGAGAACAACTTTGGTTCGTCGCACTTCATTGTGAGCAACATCAAGAAACAGTTAATTGTCAAAATCAACATCACTCACGCTCAAGCCAAAACACGCCAACGATCCGATGCAAAATCCAAGTGTGGGACGTGAAGCCCATGATATTAAATCTATACAACAACATGCTCTCATGCCTACCAATCTTTCGAGGAGCATAGCTCGACTCAACCAACAACAGCAAATAAGTAGGGTATTTTCAACAAAACGATGATAACCAGACCAACCATGTGCAAGAACGTGCGTGCTAATACAGACAGGCTAGCATGGGGTATATCCTCCGCCTTGAACCGAGAGTGAAAACGTAGACTGCTTTTCGACGAACTAAAGAAAAAGGCGTTGCGCTGAGTCCGCTGTGAACAAACGCGTGGGTATCTCATATCTTCACAACTGCAACGGCGGCGTCGCCGCCCCACTCCTGCTCTCATACAACCCCTCGGAATCGTAATCATCAATATACGTCGGCGGTGAGCAAGGCACGTCCTCGTACAGCGGAGGCTGTTCCTCATCCCAGCTAATCCCCATGCCGCAGCGCTCAGTAAGCACAATGTGGAATTGCGTCCGGAGAACGCGCGCAGCACCCGTAGGAGTCGCCTGATGCAGTTTCTTCAAGGGCGCCCACTCCTCGGCCACCACCATCTCAATAATGAGATTGTGTTTCACCGACATGCCCGTCGGGGCCTCCATATCGCACACGGGTTTCCGGGTAGGATCGACGGCAGCACGGAACTCGACGTCGATGTTGCCCTGTTCGAAGTCCGTTTTCCAGCCGTGCTTGACTTCTTCGTTTGCGATGACGTGGACGTCTTCGTGCAGGACGCCTTTGCCCTCGCCGCCGACTTTCGAGGCGTGTTTCGTGCAGGCTGGTGCGATGAACTTCTGCGTTTCTTCAATGCGCCAGTTGAGTTTGCGGAGTCGCCACCGGGTTTGCGAGTCGGGCATGTTTTGCACGATCCCGGAGAGACGGAGTTCAATGGGGAAGTCGCCGATGGGGTGGATGACGGGGGGAAGAGTGACAGAGGCGGTGAGGTTGGTGGGCGGGAAGATGCGGATCGAGTGTTTTTCATTGCCGGGGTAGATTGCTCGTTTGATGTGGAGGTCGCGTTTGAAGGTTATTTTCTCGCCCGTGTTGGAGACGGCGGCGACGGTGAGGTAGTAGTTTAGGCTCGCGAGACTGCCTTGGGTGGTTGCGGGAAGGTGGCCGGGGAGGAGGTGGCTGAAGGGGAAGGAATGCACGCCGTGGTTGAGCGTAAGAGAGACGGGCGCGTTGAGGAATTCCCATTTGTGGAGTTCGGTAGTTTGGGCGAGGCAGTCCGGGCAATGTGGCGCTACGGGTTTCTTTGTTGAGACGATGGCGATGAGACGCATGTCTAGTGATTTGAGCACCATGTGTGGCTCCACGACGTCGATCTTCAGCTGCCCTGATAGTAACGCGCCGGTCGATGCTTGCGGGCTGTTGTAGAAGACAATTGGCGGCGACTCGATCTCCATGTTGAGGTTGGCTGGCCGGTGTGGCTCAACCTTGGGGCTCTTGCTGCTGTGGCGGGCACCCAGACTGTGGCGCTTGAATGCATCCATGACGAGTGACTCCTGCGACCGTGTCCTGGGCTGCGGCTGAGGATTCGGGTTTGGGGGCGGGTCCAGAGAGTAATGCGGAGGGAGCAGTGTCGTGGGCGGGCTCTGGGCTTTATTCGCCTTGTGCGATGACGACGGCGAGGCCTTTACAAAAGAAAGCAGGCGGCCGGGCATGTTCTCTTTGCGGCTTCTGTCAAAGCAGGGCGTTTGGAAAATCCGGGGAAGCGAGTCTCGTGCAGCGGGAGGGTCGGAGTGCGACCAATGACGCGGGCTGGTTCGGTGAATGGCCAAGGCTGTTTACGAATTGCTCTTGTGGTGGTCCAGATGGTGGAGGAGTGCGTGTGGCAGGAACATGATCCGGGGAAAAAGCGGAGAATGGAGAGAGTCTCTTTGGGCGCACAGCTGGGCTCAGTGGTTTTATAGAGGTCGGCAGAGTGTGAACAGCTTTCCCATCGGTGCCCCGGCGGGTGTGGGTCGTGAAGTACGTTATGGAAACTCATGGTTGGACAAAAATGGTGATGCCATGGGTGGCCTTTGCCGAGCTTTTTTGGGTCACACGCAGGGCGACACCGACGCACAGGCTGGCGGCCGCCGCCGGTGATGCTTGGGCATTCTGGAAGCCTGGCCCTGGGTAAGACAGGTTGCTGTCAAAGAGTCTTGTCTTGTGCGGTGCTGACGGGCTGGACTCTTGGTAACCGGTAGATGAGGGGTCTTGGAGCTGGAGCACTACTAGCAAAACATCATAGTCCTTCAACGTGATGTGATCGAACATCGAGCCTGTGCCTGGCTGGATCGCCTTTAGCGCGGTTCCCCGAATTCCCCGCAAACCGGAAACCGCCAGACAGAATTGACTCAGTATGGCTACACGAGCACGTGACAAACATCTTGCATCTCCACGGAACTCCTCCCGCTTTACTTCTCAGTTGAGAGTCCTTCTCTTCCACCTCTGTCGTCATCATACCCCCATATTGCAAACAGTCTCACCTGCATGTCTGAGTAAACACTCGTAAATCCCGTAGCATGGTCGTCAGGGGTACATCGACCCTGCTAGCACATCATGCAGCTAAAAAAACTCTTGAACGAAAAAAACAAGTGGGGCCTGCCGTAGGGCCACGCCCTCCATCGGCCCATGGCCCGACAACCTCACCCCAGAACTTTTTCTGCGCTGGAAACAAGGTCTCTCCTGTTCCAAAAAACCCGCATGTGGATCCTGCAAAACTCCACGTCTTTCAAAACACTTGTTTCTGTCTCTCAACACCGCGTCTGCGGCGTTTGTACGCTGCCTGGCCTCATCCATCGGACTTGGCCGCGCTGCTCGATATATATGCGCTCCACCACCCATGAAAACTCGTCTTTTGCGCTTCCGTCGGCTCTCAAACGTCGGACGCTCGGAGGAAGAAAATGTTGCATCTTGCGGCTTTCGACGGTCATCGGCCCCGACTTTCTTGTGAGCAACTGTCGTTTATGATCGCCGTAGCTAACCCTCTCTACCGTTCCCGATGCGGGCACTAAATCGCAGACTTTGCATCTCCAGCCGGGGGCACCTGAGCTGCGAACTTCTCTACTCGCACGTGAGCTCTCTCTCGGAAGGATTCCGAACTGCGTCTTAACTTCCTAAAAGTGAGATTCTGCAGCATCGCACGTTGTCAACCGCCGGAATGCAGATGCCTGATGAAGTCATGGTGCTGACGCCACGCATGCTGTAAATGGCGTTTCGCTTATTTCCGCCTGTGGGCGAATGCGGTTTGTAGACTGACATGGAGAAATATTGTAGCTGTGAAAATGGAAAACCCTCAAGACCTCGAGGGGTTGCTGGATATTTGCGCCCCACTGTTCAAGTCGCTCCTGCTCCTCCGCTATATACAGACCATCACGTCTGGTAGCGGAAGGTGCAGCAGTTGGCAAAGGAAAGTGCCCCTCGACATGCGCCCCTGTCCTTGTCGATTTTGGAGCCAAGACTGCAAGACTACTGCTGCCATAAGGTTGCTTATATGTACATCCACCAGATTGGCCTCGTGGGCATGTATGCCCACCTCAAGATCCTTCCAACCCACTTCGTCTTGCCCCAATCCAAGATGATCCCACTCGGTTCTCCATTGTCACTGGTGCAGGTCTCAAGCGTTCTATGCCAGGAGAGCAGCCAGCAACACAGTCACCATCGCCATCGCCATGCCACCCGCATGAAGATGAGCACCCTCTGAAACCGGATTCTCGGCTTCTGACTTGGAATCCTGGCTCGTTTCATTTCCAGTCCCATCGCGAGTAGTGCTGTTGTCGCCGGCAGGCTGGTCGGCTGTATGGGAGACGCCATCCCAGGGGCTGAGCTCGGTGTAGGCCTCATCCTTCCCTAAGTGATAGACGTGCATCAATCCCTTCCCACCACAGAACGTCTTCTCGTCACCGATGCAAGGTACATTGCAGTTAGCGTCATTGCTTTCGTCAAACAAGCCGTTATTTTCATCGCCGCACCAACATTCATTCCCCTCTTGAAGTCCAGCATAGGTGAACTTGCGGACCTCGCAGCTCTCTTGACAGAACGGAACGTCTGCAAGGTTTCGACCGTCTCTGACAAGAACCCCGGTTATGTTTTCCTGGAGGATGTTTCCGTCGAGGGGAGTCACGCAGCCATAGTCCTCCCAGACGCTCGGCGCCGCCTCTACTAGGTTGTAGTACTCGTCGAATCGTTCTTGTGAGAGATAACAGTAGGATCGTTCGTTCCAGGGCTCGCAGTTGCTGTTGAGCGACGGGTTCCAGCTGAGAAATTCCTCTTTGGAGACCCATGAGTCCTCGAGCACGCGGTCGCACGTTAAGCCTTCGATATTGTTGTACCAGAATCCGCAATCTTTGATCGTACCCGGCTCAACAGGTGCCGAGGGTGCTAGAGGGAACACAAATACTCAGTCAAAGCAGTGCATAAGAGAAGCTGGCCATGGAAGGAATTCCTCTTCCGAGATGGTTCCGGAGACGGAGTGAGTACATACTGTTACAAGTTAGTAAAGTTCGTTGAAGCGAGATTGTACTTGTCTCTACGTTCTCTCTCCAGGAAGACAGAATAGACACCCAGTACTGGCTTACTACCATCTTGACACTTCGACCCCTCCAACTGGCGAGAGCACCACCAGAAAAAGCCAGATGAGGCGTTGCATAGCCAATCGAACCTCGTGCATTTTGGCCTGCTGAAACAGACTTCGCGCGTGTCTTTACGTGAGGCGTCAGAGGCAGTGCTTTCCCGGAAGAATGATGTCGCTGGAATCAAAGGACCCTGGATTTAAGCATAGGGGCCTTGGCATGTGAAAGGGGAAGGTACAGAAAACCGCGGCGCAGTACGCCCCGTAGGATACGCCCTGTACGCCCCATCGAACATTCTGCGCAGTTAAACGTTAACCATTATCTTGATTTCCAGGGGGTAATTCGACTCACTTGACGCCAGAAGTACCTCGGCAAGTGGGGTTAGAAGGAGATTGTACTACGAAATCGGCTAGTGTACGTTCACATAGTTACCGTTTTGGCGCAGCCTGACTTAGTTGAGGTTAAGCGACCTTTTAGCATCAAAGTATGTATACAAACTAGGCACTGTCCGAGATGTATTTAGGCACAGTCACCAAAGAATTCGCTCAAGTCCTCGTTCCCAGCAAACACACTGGGCGACCGCAGTTGACTTTGGCCACGCACCCTATCGACCATTGTGGTGCACTGCGGAAAACCTCCAAAGCTTAAGGGAAAGACACGGGGTGTGATCCTACTCTACTTGGCCTGGAAAATCAGAAGAGGATTGCTGGCAGCTGCCTAGCGAACACGCGAGAGAGTATAATGTTGCATTAAGATTAAGTATTGCCATCTACCTAGGTTCTTCATACTACGGAACCCTGCGGCACTTTTTTCATCGACAGAGTCATCTTACATCCCTTCCAACTCACTTCGGCGTCATGGTGAACCCGTCCAACCTGATGGTGTTGTACGAATATGTCGGGCACCTGATCTGCAGTTCGAAATCCGCCCATAACTCTGGACCCACTACATTTACACCGTTCCTCGCGCCATTGAAAGGCCCGACAGTCAAGCCTTCAAACCAGTTGTACCACTGCTCTGGGACCGACACCCAGTCGTCCGGACGCGGGACTGACCCTCTCGTCTTCTCTTCACCAGCCACGTAAACAGCGTAGCTGCACTCGGCATCAGCCACCCACACCTCCCTCCGCATCTGGAACTTCAAACGGTACTCTGTGCCTGGACACATCTTGACTTGCGTCCTCAAATTTGCACCGGTTTGCTCACCCCCTCCTATGAGTATTGGGCCAAGTGATATGGCTGCCGACTGGCCATCCGAAGCTTTGGGGTCGGGGCCAACGCTCCAGCTGTTCCTAAGCATACCAGGAAAGGG
Source organism: Sporormia fimetaria CBS 119925 (assembly GCA_010093795.1). Classification (NCBI taxonomy): domain Eukaryota; kingdom Fungi; phylum Ascomycota; class Dothideomycetes; order Pleosporales; family Sporormiaceae; genus Sporormia; species Sporormia fimetaria. Next base: position 189,090 of record MU006596.1, on the reverse strand, counting down.
TAACGAATTTTGCGAAGCAGTGAAGTGGTTGGTCCAGCCATCTCCTCCATTTGCAAATTGGCCGTTGCCGAAGCCCTCGCCCTTGGTGCACACGGCTGGTGGCGTGTAGATTTGTCCTTGCACACAGTACCCGGACGGCGAGACACGACCACATGCGCCGCAGTTCCGTGGATGTGACGCCAGGGTGACGCACCGGTCTCCGCACTGGTCGACAGGGCATCTGCAGGCACCGCGCTGGCACTTTGAAATGTCCGGGCAAGTCCGTCCGCATGCGCCGCAGTTGTTGTTGTCATTGCCGAGAACGTTGCGGCACTGAAATGCGCCATTGACCATGCAGCCGTGTGGGTTGTCGCCAGTACAGTAGCACTTGCAGCGGTCATTGTTTGCCTCGTAGAAAGCCTTCTTGCCAAAGTATCCGGAGACAACACTGTAGTAGAAATCGGCCGTCTTCTTGCAACCCACGTACAACAGATAGGAGTACCACTTGTTCAAGTGGTCGCAGCCGCGACCCTTCATGCACGAGCGGAACCGGTCGTTGCCTGTTTCGAAAGTCATGCCACAGTCGTCGAAGTCGTTGTCGTGCTGATCACAACAGCTGCCGAAACTCAGGTCAGGGACATTGAACGACTCGGAACCGCACTGGTTGGGGTTGTTTCCACGGGCTCCAGGGAAGACGCGTGCCTCTAAAGGCTTGGGATAGTTGTTGCAACGGGGCGCCTCACCCTCCTGAGACTTGCTGCGGCGACGGAGTGGCGCCGCTGGGCTGTTGGGAAGGGCATAGAAGGTTTCGGGCGTGCCCGACGCTGGTTCCATAATCGACTTGCCATCGCGCAGTTTCCACTCGAAATGCTGTCCGCCCTGTTGGATGGTAATGCGGCCCTCGCAAGTGATGTCGAAGATGGTCGTGGACAGAGACTCCACATCGCCCGCGCCCAGTGATTGCTCGACCAGGACCACAGAGCCATCGCCAGCCTTCGCAACATAAAGCCGCGGACTCTCGTTGAGGACAAGATCAAAGGCTCCATCAGCGCCGGGTCCCTCGAACGAGAAGGAAGCAAACTTGATGTCATCAATATCGCCCATGGCAAGGAACTCCTCTTCGGATTGTGGTGCTTTGGGGGCGCCAAGAGTATCACCGTCCTCACCGTCAGACAGCTTCACCATGGGGACTCTGTCATCGGTGTCCAAGAGCTCGAAAGTGACACTGGGTTTGGTAGGGTCGATCATGCAGGCCTGGACAGCATTGAAGTCGGCCGGCGATACACCTTCCATCATCGGTGGGGTACCCATCTCAATCGGCGTAGGCAGAGGCTCATCCATCCATGTGTATGTGGCAAGGAACTCTTCAACGTTCGTCGGCATGAGGACTTCTCCAGTTGGCGTATATGGCGGGCTGTCCTCAACGATCGGCGTCGTTGGCCCGACGACAATGGTTGTCGCCGAATCTGAGACGGAGGAGCTCGAGCTGGCGCTCTCAGAAGGTTCATCCGCCTCGGTAGAGGTCGAAGTAGCTGTGGCCGGAGTCTCTGTGGACGACGCGTCTGTTGGGGAGGCCTCTAAGGACGAAGCGTCTGTTGGCGTGGCTTCCGTGGAGGAAGTGTCGGCGGGCGAAGCCTCTGTGGACGAAGTATCTGTGCTTGAAGACTCCTCACTAGCAGACGATTCTGGTGTATCAGTAGGCTCGCTGCTCGATGGCGTCGGCTCCGGGCTGGGGGAAGCGGAAGAAGCAGAGGAAACGGACGAGGTGCTGATCACGGTGGGGCTTTGCACAGATGAAGCAGGAGCGCCATCGCAGTCTCCAAATCCCTTCTGGCAAGTGTCGGCGCGACAATAGTCTTTGGTACTTCCACACTGTTGCTGTGTTAGTGTCATCGGCGCTTGGGGAGTGGAAGAAACACTTACCCATGAGTGCTGGCTGCAGCAGTCGCCAAACTTGCTGCCTTTGCACGTAGCTCCACCGAATTGACTCCCGCAACGGGCATCTTTGGAGACAGGCTTGGCAGAGGATGGTGGGGTGGAGGAAGAGGCTGGCTGTGAAGGGGATGCGGGTGTACCATTGCAGCTCCCGAAATCCTTTTGACAGGTGCCCGCACGGCAGTGGTCTTTCGTAGACCCGCAGTAGCTGTACTGGCTGCAGCAGTCTCCAAACTGGCTACCTTTGCAGATGGCTCCGCCGAAGTCCTTGCCACAGCGACCGTCCTTCGAGATGGAAGGTGTCGCAGTTGTGCCAGTGCACTCTCCATAGGCCTTTTGGCAAGTGCTCGCGTTACAGTGGTCCTTGGTACGTCCACACCAGCCATACTGACTGCAGCAGTTCCCAAATTGGCTGCCCGTGCAAGTCACACCGCCGAAGTCTTTGCCGCAACGGCCATCTTTCGAGACTCTGCCAGCTGCGTTGGCTGCTGTGACCAAGAATAACAAAGAGATTGAAATGAGTGAACGCATCTTGAGGGATGCTGAGGGGCAGAAAGACCGCTGGGGGACTCCATGACGAAGATTGTGCGAGGCTAGATATATGAGTAGGATCCTCCCTGGAGCGAATCTCTTCAAGGCTTCGGCGCGTCCCCTAGCACTGATCCATGTGTTGGGAGCCCTTGACCGTGGTGCTAGCGAAGAGGGTAGCCTCGACTGGCATGATTGGTTCACTGGGGTTTGAATATCCACTTTGGCGTCCCTTTCGATAGAAGAAACAAAGTCCACAAGTCAAGCGCGCAGCCATGAGAAGCCACAAGCTTCGGATGCGCCGAAGGAGAGCCGTGCACGGTTTGTTGACGAAGTCTGGAAGGGATGGTCTGGGGGTGTTCTTGGTTTAGCCTCATGATCGCTCGCTTATCTGATCTCCTTCCAGCCTCGCCAAGCAGGGTCTAGGCCAAGCATCGTGCCATGAGGCTGAGGACGGGCTGGCTGAGAGCAGAGACAGCGTCTGCTGGACAGAAATAGGAGCGGGTCACTCAGGGGTCACCATCTCATCCCGTCTGTCAAATCTGTGGCTATTTCGGTAATTACTCTTGAGGTATGTTGATAGATGGTTGCTATGACGATTCTTCGACAATAATGAGATGCTCCTCAGATTCATCATACCCCCTGACCCCTGCCATGCATCTTCTTCCACTCCTCCCAAACCCCCTTCCAGATCTCCCTACTACTCCTATCCAGCCCTGAAAACATAGCCTGCAAATTCTCTTTATCCAACTCCGCCGTCCCGATGACTTCCCAAATCCCGGGCATCAGCTTCTGCCGCACGCCGCTGTCAAGCCTGCCGCCGAGCTGGAACCGACAGAAGCTCGCAAGCAGCGGGTAGATGTAATGTGATACGTACTCTCGGGCCGCCTTGACAGGGTCGTTGAGCCCAGATTTGGAGGAAGAGCGGTGTTGATGAGCTTTGACGACGGAGGATTGTGTTGGGGAACACAGTGTTGAGAGGACACGGGTGTATTGTGCGGCGTTGTTTGGAGTGAGGTGGGTCTGGGATCGCAGCCAGGGCGGTAGGGTGGTTTGCCGGCCGGCGTGCGGGATGTACAGCGCAAAGAGCAGGTTTTGCAGAAGTGGTAAGAGGAGGTGGAAGCGGCCTCCAAGGCGACTGCGGTGCAGTAGCAGAATCAGTCGTGTCGTCTCGCAGAGGCGGGAGTAGATGGCCGGTGCTTCGGAGGCGGAAAGCTGGGGGCTGTATCGGGATGAGAGCTTGGCCAGAGCGGTAATGAGAGATTCGATGTTATGTTGGGATAGCAGGGAAGACTTTTCCTTCAACACTAGATCGACGATATCCATAAGGCCTCCAAAGTCGGCGTCGCTTGGACTCTTGGCCAGTCGATCGCAGATTGTGGGGAGCAGTGCAAGCTGCTCCTGTCTTCGCTCATTGTCTTCATCTGCCTTGCCAGTGAGTGTGGAGACAAGCGCTTTGAGCAGCTGATACGCAGCACTGCGGTTGTCGTCCAAGTTCAGAAGCTCGTATGCGAGCTTAAACTTATCCTCCGATGCGGCGGAAGACAAAGCCTCTCTCGCGGAGCGCAAGACAGTCAGATGATCCTTTTCGGGCGTCTCTTGAAGCACCTTCAAGGAAATATGAATGAAGGTATTCAGTTCCGGACAGAGGTTGTATCTGGCCACGGCGCCATGTAGTTGTATCTTCGTTTCGGACGACATTTTTCGATCAAAGACTTCGTCTTGGTTATTAGATTGTAGGCCTGTGCTTCTCCTCACGATACTTGAAATCGAGGCCAAAGTATACTCGCGCTCCTTGAGGTAATTCGTCGGTATCTCGTTGAAAGCAGCCAAGCAAATCTCCGAAAGCGGGCTTTCGGCAATGCAAGCATTGAGGAGGGCAACGTATTGGTCCACAGAGATGAAGATCACACCCTTTTGCGCTAAGAAGGCAGCCCGCACGATAGCAAGCCTCGAAGGGTAACAACGTTTCGGTTTCTTGATGACAGCTACGAGCTTGCTTCGGAACTCCTCGAGATACTTCTCATTCTGCGGCTGGTCTTTGTTCGAGTAAACATGAGTGAGCGTCTGTTGCATGACGTCCTGGAAAAGGGACAGGACGAGAGCAGACTCATGTCCATTGCTGTGCAAACACTTGGCGAAATCGAAGAAGATATCGCCGTGCGAAGCGAGCTTTGAGGTAGCGTTTGGCACCTCTTGAAGAATCTTCATGACACTCAGTATGGTCTCAGCGTCTCTGCCGTTCAAAAGAAGCGACTCAGTCCCTCTGTCGAGAATCGCCTCGCGGCTCTCCCTCGACAACGCTGTGGGTCGAAGCTGAAGAGAGGCACGTTTCAGTACAGCCAACAAAGACTCGTCCTGCTCAGCCTGGTCTGCAGATTGCAGTATGGCGGCAGCGAACGCGTTGCGTAAGGCGGAACTTGGTGAAGCCATGACTGATTGCGCGAAGCCCTCCGATACTGCACCCAAGACACTGTTGTCCAGCTCTGCGACCTTCCCGAGCAGCTTCACTAGAGAACCCTGTCTGTTGTCTGGCTCAAGGTGCTCAAGCAGAGGTGCAAACTCGAAGCATACGAGTTCGAGCAATGCATCGAACTCGGCCCGGTCCATACGGCTCGATGAGAGGGCCTTAAGTGCTTTGCGCACACCCTCGCGCAGAATCTCGACCGACCCAGGCACTGTGCGGAGATGATCGTTTGCTGTGAGTAGGAATAGTAGAGCTGCAGCCTTCGATGAAGAGCAAAGGGGCGCATCGCCTCGGTTTTTCTTGGTCGCGGAGATGTCTTGAATCGCTTGCTCTATAGCAGGAGCAATGAGCTTCTTCTGAAGCTCGGATGATGAACATAAACGGAGGGGCCAAAGAAGTGGCAAAATACGACAGAGCGTGATCCAGCACAGCGTGAGGTCGATGTCCTTGCGATATGATTCTTCGCGAACCAGGTTAGTATAAGAATCAAGAAGCGACTCCAAGTGAGAGTGAAGCGATGCTATGGTATCGTCGGCGTTGACGGACCATAGAAGAGCACGCATTATGACCATACTGCTGTGCGCTCTGCTCAGTGAATCGGCGTCCGTGGAGCGTGCGTTGATGGCGTCTGGTTCGACGGCCCCAACGTGGATTTTAAACAAACCCACGATCTGTGTAAGGGTCAAAGACTGTTCCAGAAGCTCTTTCAGCTTTACGTCCAGTATTCTGTCTTCCCAAATGTTGGGAATCAGTTCACTGAGTGGCACCCGGCTCGGGGCTTCTGCATTTTGACTCAGCTGGGCGTACCAACGGTCTATGAAACCTAACAAGTCCCTGTTACGGGCATAGGCCGACATGATGGGAACGACTACGCTTGCAAGGATTGTCTCGTGCAAGGGTCGCTCTGGGTCCGCTGCAAAATCGTCCTCCGGTGAAGCTTCAGTACGTGCGCCACTATCGATATCCATAGCATCGATATGCGAACAGCGGACGTGGTTGCGGCACGCTGTCGACACCTGATCAAACAAAACTTTCGTGAGATCTCCCCGGCCATCTCCTGCATTTGTAGAGCTCGGTGCCGAAGCGGTTACAAAGGTATCGGGATCAGCAGAGACTAAAGCAGCGATGAGCGACCAGTGGATATCTTTCGCCTCAATCAGGGAATATTTCACTCCTGTATGGTACCAAAACATATCCGCGATAACTTCCGAGTCTATCGAGACGTCGTGCCTCCTGAGAACTCCAAGCAATTTCTGCAGCGTCTCAATAGCGGCAAGTGGAACCGGGTATCTAGGTGCCTCCAGCGGGCAATCCGCGCACTCTGCCAGCGCGACGAACACGGCTTGGATCCACGGACGCTCTGCGGTTCGGGTTTTCGGTGTTCGCGAAGGTGAAAGCTTAATCGCCAGGTCCAGGAGACGGGGAATAACATCAAAGAGCTGCATGAAGTCCTCGGGTATGGCGATGGAAGAATCCTGAATCTGAGAGGCTTGCAAGATCTTCGCTCGTAAGGGCTCAAGACTGCTGCGCAATTGATCCGCGGTTCCATGAGACGATTCTGCGTCCTTCTTCTCTGCATTAGCACTGCCGAAGAAAGTGTATCGCGCCGGACTGAACAAATGCCTTCCTAGGAGTTTTTCGAGGTCTTCGATGGATGTGCGAAGTAAAGAATCCCCGGCTTTGAGCATAGCCGGACTGCTCCTGTCGACGAGCAAGCGATTGAACAATGTCAAAAGCGGGATAAGGCACTCGGCGGAAAACTGGTCAGCGGATGAGCTGAAAGCGTCATCAGTCTCAATGACCCGAAGCTCCCATATTCCCAGCATAGGGGAGAAGTCAAGATACGGACCCACCCCGTAGCTAGCGGACTTGTTAAAAACAGACAGGAGGACATTCACGGCGATGATCCAGCCTTTCAAAAGTCTTGCAGCCTGTGCAGTCTCGGTCCTCAGCACCATCTTCATATGCTCCACTTGGATCCCTTCTGCGCTGGTACCATTGATGCCAGCCTTGGCCGATATGGCATGAACAACCCCAGTAACACCGCAAAAGAGGCCATTCCGCCGATCTGATGATAGCGCAGCTCGTTTTCCTGAGGAGACGGTGTCCTGTGACGATCGTTTCCGCTTTCGCGATGCCTTGTTATCCTGCTGGTCTGCCTCGCTGGGTCCAGAGGTGCTATCTCCATATGTACCTTTGGCGGTGGGCGCTGGGGCAATTGTCGTGTCACTGGTAAAGTTCTCCTGTAAAGTCCGTTCCAGAATGCTGAGAAAGTCGGCGTCACGAAGCTGTGTCGCAGCCCTGGCTGTAGGCAACACGCCAATCATCCAATCCAGTAGTTTCCATGCTCTTTCATTTGCACGTGCGTGTACAGATGCATCTTCTGTTTTCTTGAGCTTGTCTAGGATCCACCGCAGGACCCATTCTGCTCTGGCGCGGACCAGTTTCTGTATGATTTCGGAGCGCCGCCGATCGTCTTCGATTGTCTCCCAGTTTTCTGGCAGGCCAATGATCCGTATCGCCTGGTCTATCTGATCGTCCAAAGTGGTCAAGTCCTTGTTGATGGCGAGCAACCGTGAAAGACTCGGGGCCGGGTGAGCCTGCGAGACCTGGGAAATTTAGTTGGAGGCTTAAGTTCGCATCAGCTTTCCTCACCGTAGCAGTCGCTGCCATTATCATGGGCCTGAGACCCGGAATGGATCGTGAAGTGCGTTGAGCTTCTCCAGACGCATGTGAAGTCTAAACTTTAGAAAAATCGAGAGCTTGGGCCACGCCTTGGCACGCCCGGGGACGACTTCAAGTTCCGCTCACCCTCTACAGCTTCACAACCTCACGTCCTGGCCCGCACCCTCGATCCAGCCATTCCCGAGACCCCGAACGGCCCAATTCGTCCGAATAAGACACGAGCCATGGCCGACGAATCCCCCAAGCCCGTCGCGACGATCCCGCGCACCTCGCGCCCCATGAGCGAAGCTCTCTTGAACGAGAAGGTACATACCGAGCCTCTCCAGCGAAGGATTCAGCATGTCTTTTCCTGTTTTACTTCAACGTAATTGCCGTGATAGCTGATTTGGTAATCATCTAGTGGGATCGCTGCCTCTCCTCGCTCCTCATCCGCTCCGGCCTCGGCCTGTCCTTCGGTATCGTCTTCTCAGTCCTCCTTTTCAAGCGTCGCGCATGGCCTGCATTCGTCGGTCTTGGTTTCGGTGCAGGACGGGCCTGGGAAGAGTGTGACAATGTATGTTGTGTGCGGCCTGGCCCAGACGGCTCTAACATAATGTCAGTCATTCAAGAGAGCGGCTGCGCCGTCAAAAGACGGACTGCGCGTGATACGACCATAGAAGAAGGGCGCTGTCAGCCTGTCTCATTAGGAAACGATAGGCAATTGGAGGATTTCAACTTCACCTTGCAAGATTATGCTGTACAGTTACCTGGTGTGGGAGCGACATTATGTTCAAAATTGACTTCATTGATTCTCAGTTCCTCCGTCGCTACGGGCATGCTACCAGGAAGGGCGTCGACCTAGCAGCAATTGCGACATGGCTTTAGTCCTCTTTTTGCGCTACAACCTGCTCATTTCACTCAGGCATTACAATGGAGCTACTCGGCTACCAAAACTACGGCCCTACTCCGGCGCACTTGGCCACTTATCCAACACGGCCTCCTTACCCCTCAAGGAGAACTCCAAAACCGCTTGGGTCGGCTCATCAAGCAGAACCTGGTACTTTCCAGGATACAGAACCGTGTTCCCGTCCTTGTCATGCCGCGCGATATTTCCCAGTGTCCATTCTAGCGATGTTTCGGCAGGCTTTCCTGGCGAAATGTCTCGAAGGCGGGTGTAAGCCGCAAGCGTCTTGAGGGGATACGGCTTCGGCCCGGTCTCGCTCTTGACAAATGCCAGTGCTACGAAGTCAGATGTTCTGTTGCCCGTATTGCTGACTCTGATAGGCAGGGCCGGGAATGGGCAGGTGTCCTTGAACTCCTTGCTACAATCTGCGAGGAGCGCCTGGATCGAGAAGTTGGGCTTGTACTTCCCAAATGTTGCGTTGAAAGAGGTATAATGAAGTCCATACCCGAAGGACTGCACTGCCGAGTCGTACCACCTATATGTGCGGCCCGGGTTGAGTTCGCTCGGCCTCAGGGTCATGTCTGTCATGGGCACTTCTTCGGTGTAATTGACAGGGTACTGGGTCACAGGTAGTCGACCAGCAACGGCCTTTGCTCCAGATAGGATGTCAACGACAGCTGGTCCACCGTCTTGGCCTGGCCAACTGGCCCAAAGAATGGAGTTGATGCCCTTGTTTTCAAGGAGTGGAGTGTTGTCAAGCATATCTCCCATCTGAACGACGACAAGAGGCTTCCCCAATTTACTGAGTTTTGCCAACAGCGTAAGTTGTGCCGCAGGCCAGGCTACGGTGAGCCGATCCTTAGTCTCTCCGGCAGCGGATGTGTCCTGACCACCAAAGTATATAATATAGTCGGACGCGTTAGCCGCAGCAAGCGCACCGCTGGTCCAGGTGTCGCTTGCGTTGTTGCCTTGGAGGACCGGTCCCGAGCTGGTCTTGACCACGAGGCCCAGCTTTTCAGCCGCATACAGCGGTGTATGCAGGAAAGGGGGCGGGCCACTGTATCCACCCCGAAGCTTGGACGTGTCGTTGGCCCAGAACCCTACCATGGCGACCTTTTTGCCTTGTGTGAGAGGCAGCGGGAGAGTCTGGTCGTTTTTGAGCATGACAATGCCATCGGTTGCAGACTGGTATGCCAGCTTCTGCGCCGTTGGGCTGTTGATGTCTGCAGCACTGATATTGGCATAGACCGCGGCGTCGCCGTCGAAGTACCCTGCCCGTACAAGGCCATGGTACAGACGATTCAGAGCTCGGTCGACAATGGTTACGTTCAAGGCACCGCTGCTCCAAGCACCCGGGATATCCGAAGAGCTTTCGTACTCGCAGCTCAAGTCCGTTCCGGAGATGAAAGCAAGCGCCGTTCCCGCCGCGAGGTTAGGCGCATATTTATGGTTCTCGGAAATATCGAGCACAGCTTCGCAGTCGCTCGTGATGTAGTTGTTGTCGTCTGTCCACTTCCAGTGCCCGCGAAGGATGGTCTCCATCAAGTACGTGTTTGCACACGAGGGCACTCCGTTGACGGCATTGTACGCGCACATGAACGATCCGACTTTGGAATCTCTAGCGCACTCCTGGAACGGCTGAAGATAATACTCGGCGAGATCCTGTGGAGATACCTTGGCATCAAAGTCATGTCTTGAAGTCCCCATCCAGTCCTCAAAGTCGTTGGCCGCGTAGTGCTGGGTTCCGTGAGTACGCTTCTTGCGAAAGGTCAGAAGAATCACTTACCTTGCATGTTGCGATTACACGTCGCTCCTTCGGGTTGTCGCCCTCAAGTCCCCGAATCATGTTCCGCGCATAGCGCTTGAGTACGAGGACATCTTCTCCTGGCGTCTCCGAACCGCGGCCCCATCGAGGATCCTTGAAAGCGTTGACGTTTGGTGTCCAGTAGTCAAAAGGCGCTACACCACCATTTCCAAAGGCTCGGGATTCAATGCCGATGGCCGTACCAATATTGAAGATCAAGTCGTCGTCAAAGGCAGCAGCCATGAGCAGAGGCTGGGGGAAAGAAGTGGCCGTGCTGTAGGCGCCAGTGAAGTTGATGCCCGGAGCTCCTGCTACTCCATGGAGCGCTTCTCCCCACCAGTTGTACTTTGGGAGCCCGAGCCGTGGAGCACCTTGAGCCTTGCTGTCGGGCGTTGGCCATCATTCAACATACTGTCTGAGACCCTTACCTGACCAAATTTGCAAGCTTCTCCTCTTGGGTCAAGGCCGCAACGAGGGCAGCTGCACGTTCTGCGGGAGGTGCATTGCGGTCGCAGATCTTGTTCGACTTCAGAGGGCCATTCACACAGTCTGGACCCACGGCACCAAGTGCTACGTGGGTCAGAGACACGACCGTGGTCAACTTGGCGACAGAGAAAAACATTGTTTGGGGAACGTTTCTCGCTGCTGGAGGGCAGTTTAAGAAAGCGAAGGACTACCTTATAAATCCCCCAACCCAATCCCTACCATCTCGCTGTGACTGGACTACCAAGGACTACTCCTTAGGGCCTCATCAACTTGAGGATCTATTGCAATCATTAACAGGACTCTAGTAATAGCCTGTCTCTGTTCGAGGCTAGGAAACGAACATCACTACATTGCAGCCCATGAGGCGACGAAAACCGGGACCCTTTTGCCTCGGTCGCTACAGCTCCGTGGAATGAAAATGTCATAACCGGGTCATCGTCCCGTTGTGCCTGACCAGTTCCACGGACAAGTACGTTGCTTGTTGACTTCGATGCTCTAAGACCGTTGCGATGTGTACCGGTTCATCTGCCGATATCGTTGCCGGCCAGGTTAATACACTGATTAGTGGCAGATCACCAAACCTCAAAGCCTGGTACACACCAATTACTACAACGTCAAGCAGCATAACCGTGAGGGGTTCCAGAGTTTCTTAACGACGTTCTTTCACACGGTGGCACAATTCAACGGTTCAACGTTCCGGGTCGAAGCGATGCATGTCAGAACAGGACACTGCACGGTCCCGGTTCCTGACAGATACGGGTGCTTGTAAAGCCTCAAGCAAACATCCTCGATATGCTTATTCGAGAATGCGAGCTATGATGTTCTGGAAAATGGCGGGAGCTGCCGGTGTTCTCCAACTCGTACAGGGCCTGTCAACAACGGATATTGTCGATCCGACCCCGGCTATAATCCCTAGACTATGAACCCGTGCTGTATATAATACCCTGCAAGTGATCTGAGGTACGATCTCTCATAACTGGTGCGGGATCGCTACCGACTTGAGTAGGTGCAGGTATATGCAAGGCTAATCACCGTCATCAGGATTGCTCAATTGTGCGACTTCCAGAAAGCAACATCGTGATATTACCCTCGGCATCAACCGGGGTACTTAAGCTATGGTGCTTGTACTAATAGACAGGTGCTCTGGTCATTGACAGTCCGTCATCATCCATAATGTTTCTATCAACTCTGACAACACTTCTTCTCGTTGGCACTGTCGCCGCCGCGCCCCCGCCTGGCAGGCCGACTGGCCATCCTCATGGACCCCCGAGTGGTCCTCCCCATGGACCTCCGAGTGGGCCCCCGAGTGGTCCCCCACACGGTGATGACAAGCCCAAGCCTTGGGGCTTCTTCACCAACAACACGATCTACCAGCCACGTGGGAGAGAAGCAGTCACGTACCCTCGTTATGTAGAACTGACCGATGGCACCATCATTGCCACCACTTCCATGGCTGGAGGCGCTCAACCAAACTACTTCCCTGTTCTTGCAAGCAAGGATGGCGGTGCATCCTGGGAGTATGTCTCAAACTTGACAGATCAAGTCAATGGTTGGGGGATGAGTGCTCAGCCCGCACTTGCAGAGTTAACGGAGGCCATGGGCGGTTACCCAGCCGGTACAGTCCTCGGGTCGGCCAACAGCTGGAGCAACAATGGCACGCGGATTGATTTGTACGCCAGTACAGACGGAGCTCGCACATGGGAGTTTGTCAGCCACATTGCTGAGGGCGGCCGACCGAACACCACCAACGGTGCCACTCCCATCTGGGAGCCCTACCTTCTGTTCGTATCCCACTTCCTACCTGTTCCCATTCTAACGCACCCGCAGGCAGTACAAGGGCGAACTGATTGCCTACTACTCGGACCAACGCGACCCCAAACACGGGCAAAAACTCGCCCATCAGACGTCCACCGACCTCAAGACCTGGGGCCCAGTCGTCAACGACGTCGCATACGAGCAATACACCGCGCGTCCCGGCATGACCGTCGTCGACTACATCCCGCCCATCGACAAATGGATCCTCGTCTACGAGCGCCCAATCGGCAACTCCTCCTCCTACGGCGTCAACTACCCGGTCTACTACGTGATGGCGGACGACCCGCGGGACTTCCGCAAATCCGAAGGCCTGCCTATCGTCATCAACAACTCCACTGCGCCCAATGCCTCTCCGTACGTTGTCTGGAGCCCCGTTGGTGGGAAATTCGGAACCATCGTTGTGTCCGATGCGGATAGGCAGCAGGTCTATACGAATCAGTTTGGCGGCGATGTCGATAAGTGGGAGGAACATGGTGTCCCTGCTGGCTCGGTGTATTCTAGGGCGATCCAGATTTTCAAGAAGTATCCGGATCATTTGGCGATTTATGGGGGGGAGACGTTTGATAATATTCGCGGGAATCTGAGTACGCCGTTTTCGATTACCGTGGTGGATTTGAAGAAGACGTTAAAGACGCCGGTTTGAAAAAGGAGCTGTTGGACTTCGAGTGGTGGGAAAGTAGTTGGCAGTAGGTTGTAAGGAACATATAAAATCTTGCCATGAGTTCACAACAAAGCTTAGGTACCATGTGGAATATATCACCCGTTTGAGAACAGATAGCTATGGCTTACCAAAGTATGTGTTCTTGTGTGTCCTACTGTCGACTCAGCTATAAAGAGGAACCGCAAAAGCCAATTATTCTTATTTTCAGAACTGGTGCTTGCTTCGCGGAGGGGGTTGTATAAGATTAGAGGGTAGTACAGATTCCTATGTCTTCGCGTATGCAGATGCGTGCTAAACCCGGTGTGAGTTAGATTGTCTTAAGCTGCGCGGATGCAGAAAGAGAGGGTAAGATGAGAGTGAATGTCACCAAGAGTAAGAGGGTCAGATTTGGGTGATAATATAATAAAAGAGTGTAAAGGACATTAATTCAAGACAATAGGATGGCTATACATTGGAAATTCATTAGCATTTAGGTATTCAACTGTTAAGAAGCTTAGAACGCTTCGCGTACATATTATGAAAATTTCTTGCAATGGGTTAACGTACTTCACGGGTGAGCTGGCCACACGGGTGAGCTGGCCACCCTTGCCAAGACCCCACCAAAATCACAACACTATCACTTCAAAC